>JAAALK010000286.1:15752492-15868321 GCA_019279435.1 Zizania palustris
AAAGGATTCTCAAAGAGTAGAACTCCCCTTAAACTCTGATCCCAAATTTTCTCCCCCTTGTTGACAAGTGAACTCATCAAGCACTTAAAAGAGACACAGACTCCCCCTGAAATGCAACTCCCCCTCAAAATATGCAGTGAATGCAATTGGGGTGCAGGGTGGAGTGAAGAAAGCATGCTTCTCAGATATGATTGACTACAAATACAGTATCTAACAGGTATAGCAAAAGAGATACTGTCCAAGACACATGGCATGATCAGTGCAACAGATGATATCTAAAGAAAGTCATTTAGCACGCATTTTTCAGTTTTGGCAAATAAAAGCAATCACCACATTTTCTAGTAAAACAAGCAAGGTAAAGCATGAAATGCAGAAGCTAACTGATGTCTACCAAGATAAGCATTGTTCAAAAAACAAAGTGCTTCAGCAAACTTGTTATCCGTTTACAGTTCAGGCTTTTTCATTATCCTTTGTCATTTGTGCCAAGGGTTATTTGCATGTCAAACCTTATGCTAACCGACCAAGTCAAGCCTAGGCCAGAATTGGACCATCAGAAGCTTAAGACATTGATCTCGGCATACACTATACTGTCCTAGTTCATACCAAAGTGCTATGGTAAGCAATCCAGAACAATATAATGCGACAAAGCAAACCCACTTGGATCTTTTCGACTTAAGCATAAAAAGGAACGGAATTTTCATTCATTTTGATTTTTATCATTTTATAGCACATTTTCCATGTTAAAGCATAAAGATGTCCAAGTTGCATATCTGCATCTATGTGATGAACTGGCTACAAGGCATGTAACAGATAGCAAAAGCACTCAGCCTACACATGCTAGTTACCAGAAGCAATGGTGATCATTTTTCAAGTTGAAAGCGTAAAAGCCATGCACATGACAGATATCAGGTATATCAAGTGAACTGAATCAAAGCATGATCATCGACATGTAATCAAAAGCATGTACCCGCTAGAATAAGTAAAGCAGTTCAATCATATAACAGAAGCATCTCAAGTGTGATACGTGAATATGCAAGATATGAACACACACAAAAGGACTCAAGAAAAGAGTAGAGAAGAAAGAAAAACTGACGCAAAATATCCTAGAAAGGATACACAACACCCAAATCCCCTCGTAAACGCTCAAATGTAGACTGATCTAGGGGTTTGGTGAAAATGTCAGCCAACTGATGATGGGTATCAACATGAATAAGGTCAATGACACCTTTTTCATATTGATCCCGCAAGAAGTGAAAGCGCACATCAATATGTTTGGTTTTTGAATGAAGACACGGGTTTTTCCCTACACTAATAGCACTAGTGCTGTCGCAAAATAATGGAACCCTGGTAGGAAAAAATAACCCAAAGTCTCGTAGAGTAGAAATCATCCAAACCAACTGTGAGCAGCAGCTAGCAGCAGCTACATACTCAGCCTCTGTGGTCGAAAGAGCAACTCCAGATTGCTTTCGAGAAGACCAAGATACAAGGGAAGAACCAAGAAACTGGCAAGTACCAGAAGTCGACTTGCGATCCAACCGGCACCCACCAAAATCAGCGTCCGAAAAGCCAGATAAATCAAGTGATGATGATGCTGAATAATAAAGACCAAGATCAGGCGCATAGGTGAGATACCTGAAAATGCGCTTGACAGCCTGCCGGTGAGATGCGCGTGGTGAAGACTGAAAACGCGCGCAAAGTCCCACGGCGAACTGTATGTCCGGTCTTGTTGCCGTCAAGTACAACAGCGAACCGATCATCCCTCGAAATTCTCTCTCATTGACCTTGACACCGCTCTCGTCCTTGTCCAAACCCCCAGAAGTGCCCATCGGGGTCATCTGCGGCTTCAATTCACCACCAAAGTCAAATTTCTTAAGCATGTCACGAGTATACTTACCTTGGTGGATGAAGGTGCCGTCCTTGGTCTGCTTGATCTGGAGCCCTAAAAAGTACTTAAGCTCACCCATGAGGCTCATCTCAAACTCACTGTGCATCTGCTCAGAAAACTTGGACACAAGAGAATCAGAAGTACCGCCAAAGATAATATCGTCCACGTAAATCTGAGCAACTAAAAAATCTGAAGCATCTCTGAGCAAGAAAAGAGTTTTGTCCACAGAACCCATCACAAAGCCCTTCCCCAACAAAAATTGCTTCAACCGGTCATACCAAGCCCTGGGGGCTTGCTTCAACCCGTATAAAGCTTTATGCAACTTAAAAACATGTCGAGGAAACTTGGGGTTCTCAAAACCGGGGGGTTGCCTAACATATACCTCCTCCTCTATGAACCCGTTCAGAAAAGCACTCTTAACGTCCATTTGAAAAAGCTTAAAACCCTTTGAAACGGCAAAAGCTAGAAGAATACGAATGGACTCAAGACGGGCCACAGGAGCGAAGGTTTCTTCAAAGTCAATACCTTCCTTCTGGCAATAACCCTGGGCGACTAGTCGAGCCTTGTTGCGCACCACAACCCCATCTTCACCTTGTTTGTTCTTGAATACCCACTTGGTGCCTATGGGGTTGCATCCTGGTGGCGGCTCAACTAGTGTCCAAACCCGATTGCGGACAAAATTCTCAAGCTCTTCTTGCATGGCATTAATCCAATTAGAATCAGAGAGAGCATGAGAAATGTCTCTGGGCTCAAAAGATGCAACAAATGCAGATTCAGCAAACACAGCGAGAGAGGCAGAAGAACGCAAAGTCCTTTCAGTTAAATCACCAATGATGAGCTCTGAGGGGTGGTCACGCTGAACTGCTCGGGTTCCCTGGTGATCTGAAGTCACCTCACCGGAGTCAGCAGCTGGCACCTCTGGACTCGACTGAGGGGGCTCGATCGAAGTGGAAGAAGTGATCAGAGGTCCGCCCTCATCATCAGTCGAAGTCACAGAAGGTGTGGGCTCTGCGGGGGATGCAGAAGGCCCACCCTCAACAGCAGCTGGAGTATCCTCATCTTCCTCGAAGATGGACTCTCCGAGCTCATCATCACCAGAAAGCTCAAAAGAAGGAGTCAAAGAAGGCAGGGACTCATCAAATGAAACTTCACACGTCTCGACAAGCAGCTGGGATTCGAGGTTCCAAACACGGAAGCCTCGAGAATGCAATGCATAACCAAGAAAAACACCATCCCAGCAACGAGACTCAAATTTGTCCAAATGCCCTCCCTTTTTGAGCACAAAGCACTTGCAGCCAAACGCTCGCAAGTGGCTCACCTTGGGCTGTCTGCCAAACCGCAACTCATATGATGTCTTACCAATGTAAGCTCTAAGAAAAATGCGATTGGCCAGATAGCAAGCCGTGTTCATGGCTTCAGCCCAAAAACGCCTAGGAGTCCTGTGCTCATCGAGCATCGTCCTGGCCATCTCAACTAGCGTGCGGTTCTTTCGTTCCACAACGCCGTTCTGTGGGGGAGTGTAAGGAGAAGAAAACTGATGGTCCAGACCCTGATCACCACAGAAGCTGACGAACTGAGAGTTCTTGAACTCAGAGACGTTGTCAGAGCGAATTGCTCGCATCCGACCATTGTTCTCATTCTTCAGCTTCAAAACCAGGTCATGGACAAATTGAAAAGTTTCATCCTTAGACTCCAAAAAGAAAACCCACGAGAAACGAGAAAAGTCGTCAACAATCACAAGTGCATACCACTTCCCACCGACTGAGCGTACCCGAGCTGGACCTACAGTGTCCAAATGCAAAAGCTCGCCTGGATACGAAGTCATCACCTGAGTCACAGGTGAATGAGAAGCGGCAACCATTTTCCCATGACGACAGGGATGACAAACTAGATCCTTCTCCATTTTAAGCTTGGGCAATCCTCGGATGAGGTCCATAGAGCTTAACCTGACTAGCAGATCAAAACTCAAATGACCTAACCTCCTATGCCACTTCCAGAGCTCAGAAGAAGATCCAGCAATCAAACAGCGAGAAGGGCCAAAAGAACTAGAGAAGTCAATTCGAAAAACTTTACCGAAGGGTAAAATCTGACAAACCAAAGACCCTCTAGAATCAATCACAGAAGAATTTCCCTTCTTAAAACGCACTTCCAAACCATCCTCAAGAAGTTGCGACACAGAGATTAAATTAAAGTTCAGATTTTTAACCAAAGCAACATTCTTTAAAGAGAAATGGTCTGAGATGCTGATTGAGCCTATGCCACTTACTTTCCCTTGACCGCTGTTCCCGAATGTAATGTACTCTTTGGAGCTCGGGGGAGTGAGACTGGAGAACCATCTGCGATGTCCCGTCATGTGGCGAGAGCATCCTGAGTCCATGATCCAAACATCCTCCAGTCCCCGGTCCTGCACAATCAATGTCTGTAAGTGGGAGCAAATGGTCCGGCACCAGGTTTAGCAAAAGAGCTAAACCAGTGTCGAGCCATCTGCTCAAAAGATGGAAAGCGAAAACCATCAAAAGAGTTTGGACCAAAACGCGGCTCAAAACGCGGTCCATGGTTCTTCCTAACCCTACGGCCACGAGGTCCAGAACCGTAGCCAACTCGGTCTGGAACTCTGCCGGAACGAACACCACCTACTGGAGCACGGGTAGGAAAATCGTCTCCTCTACCACCACCTACACGACGCGGCCTGGCCTCTAGCCTCTCCCCGCGCCGAGGAACACGCAGTCTACCACCCTGCTGGTAGAACTGCACCTGATCACTACGAGCCCTCTCTGCTCTCTCAACCCGCTTCCTCCTGAAGCAAAACTCCGCAAGATGCCCGTCTCTCTGACAAAACTCACAATGATAGGTAGGCTTCTTGGGATGTGGTTGAGGCTTGGGATTCTTGGGCTTGGTAGTGTTTGGTGTGGTCTTCTTGGGCTGAGAGGGTCCAGGAAGAGAGTCTAGAGAAGAGTGGAGGAGTTTGGGCTTAGGAACCCAGATAGGCTTCTTGGGTGGAGCTTTGGGTGGTTCATGGATCACTCCATCCTTGGGCTGACAAGCCTGGGAGGTCTCAGTGGAGTGAGTCTTGGGATACCTCTGCTCTGGAGTCATTTTACTCCACTCCACTGCCCGGCTGAGGGCACTCTCAAAGTCAGCCTTGGTGTAGGTGTAACCTACCCCAAACCCATCCTGCCTCTTGAACTGCTGGATCATCATGCCAAGCTGTGGCTCTCTGGCACTGATCCAACTCAGGATAGACCGGAGGTAAAAGTTCTCATTCTGAGAATCAGCTAGCTCCTCTCTAAAAGAAGCTAGAACCTCCACCTGAGACAAGCAGGTCTCACACTCATTCTCTACTTGGACAGACTTCCCGGCTTTTAGCTTAATCAACTCCATTCTAAGAGACAGGCAGTTCTCACAGACAGTGGGTGGAACTGACAGTGTCTCAAGCTCTAGCCTAGTCTGGGCAAGCTCAGCTCTCAACCTCTCAACATCACCCAAATGCTCATCGCCCTTGGATTTCAGCTCAGCTAAGGCAGCTAGATGAGATGGGCAATCAACACAGGGTGCGACGACACTGGCGTGAGCATCTTTCAGCTCCTGCTGAGCGCTTTCAAGCTCAGTGGCCAAAGCGTCCCTCTCATCAACCCTTTCTGTGTACCTGGACTTCAGAGTCGACAGGTCACACAGAAGCACCTCACACTTCGGGCACTCACTGCTAACACCCAAGAAAGGGGAAGAGGATAGACTCTCAATTCTGCCGTTGGCCACGGCAAGCTCACTCTCTAGCTCATCTATCCTCTTCTTGGCCCCCCTAAGCAGTTTTTCCCGATACTTTAACTCCTGACGATTGCTCTCTAGTAAATCAACAATTTCACGCTCATAAGATGATACCTTGCTATCGTCGTCGTCGGAGTCGTCGGAGGAGCTCTTTTCTTCTCTATCCCCAAGAGCCATGGAGCAGAAGCTCTTGCGGGATCTTCGGCGCTGGTGTGTGCGGCTCTTCGGCTTGTCTCCGAAAGCCATGAAGCAGAGGCCCGCCGGATCATCCTTGTCCTTCCCCTTCTTGATGGTAATCTCCTCATCACTTGAGCTCGATGAAGAGGAAGAAGACGTGGATCTCTTGGAGTAGCTCTTCTCCATCTCGGCGAAGAAGGCCTTGTCGCGCTTCTTGTTCTCTCGCCGGTAGTCCTTCAGGGCCTTCTTGAAGAACCGGGTCTTCGGCTTGCCCTTGGTGAAGGAGGGGCTCTCATGCTTGCCGGAGTCGTGGAAGCTGCTACCGGTGCCCTTCTTGTATCCATTGCGCTTGGGGCAGTCGGCGATGAAGTGTCCTGGATCACCACATTCAAAGCATCCGGATTTTGTGCCGTGTCTTTTGAACATTCTTTTATCATAGACACGACGCACCCGGTTGTTAAAGAGACACAAATCATCATCTCCCAACAACTCAAGCTGGTCCTCAGTGATAGACATCAAGGAGAACCCAGCACAACTCACAGCAGAGGGATCAACAGAAGGTGTAGCAAGGGCCAGGGATTTTGATCCAGAGCCAGTGAGATTTGATCTCAACTGGATATCTACCTCAGTGGCCTTTAGCTTGCTAAATAACTCAGAAATGGTCAAGGTATCGTAAGAAGTGCTCTCAACGATAGATGATACCTTGATCTCCCAGATCTTTGGGTCCAAGGTATGAAGAACCTTGAGCGCCTGCTCATGATCTGAGACTAACTGAGCACCCTCAGCCTTGTTGTCCCGAAGCTTGTTAATGATCGACTGAAAGCGACCAAACAAGGCTTCAACAGATTCACCCGGCTTCTGTGTGAAGTTCTCATATTCACGCCGGTAGGTCTGATAGAGCCGAGCCTTGACCTGGGCTGTTCCCTCATGGTGTGCCTTGAGGGTAGCCCAGATCTCTCTCGCAGTGGAGAGATGACTCACACGCTCAAACTCAGTGGGACCTAATCCAGAAAACAAAATATTCACAGCCTTACTGTTGCTCAGATGCTGAGCAATGATACCAGCAGTACCGTGCTCAGCGACTGGCAGAATGACAAACGTGCTGTGAACGCAAATGTCCCATATGTCCGAACCCTGGCTCATGAGATAGGATCGCATGCGAGTCTTCCAATAATTGTAGCCATAGGCTTCCAAGGACGGGACCTTGCCTGGAGACGTCATAGTCACTACTGGGGTTTAGAACCGGTTAAGGTATGGAAAAACCCTAACCTCGCTCTGATACCACTTGTAGGACCGAAAGTAGCGACCAGAGGGGGGGTGAATGGGCGCCTAAAAAATTCTTTCGAATCAATGGCCTACTCCCAAAACCCAATGCATTTAAAAAGAAAACTAAACAGCAAAGCGAGAACAAATTGACTAAGTCTGCAGATTCGAAGTTTGCTGATTCTGAGGTCGTAGATTCTGAGGTTGCAGATTCTGAGGTTGCAGATTCTGAGGTTGCAGATTCGAAGGTTGCAGATTCGAAGGTTGCAAATTCGAAGGTTGCAGATTCGAAGGTTGCAGATTCGAATGTTGCAGATTCGAAGGTTGCAGATTCGAAGTATGCAGATTCGAAGTATGCAGATTCGAAGTATGCAGATTCGAAGCCTGCAGATTCGAAGTATGCAGATTCGAAGTATGCAGATTCGAAGCCTGCAGATTCGAAGTCTGCTGATTCGAAGTATGCTGATTCGAAGTATGCAGATTCGAAGCCTGCAGATTCGAAGTCTGCTGATTCGAAGTCTGCTGATTCGAAGTCTGCAGATTCGAAGCTTGCAGATTCGAAGTCTGCTGATTCGAAGTCTGTAGACTCGAAGCTTGCAGATTCGAAGTCTGCAGATTCGAAGCTTGCAGATTCGAAGTCTGCAGATTCGAAGCTTGCAGATTCGAAGTCTGCTGATTCGAAGCCTGCAGATTCGAAGCTTGCAGATTCGAAGTCTGCTACACAGAGTTGGACTTCACACAAGAAAAGGGACTTTGACCCTGCCAACTCGATCAAAAAGCAACACAGAAAAAGCAAGACTAAAGTACTAGCATACTGTAGCTACAGGAAAGTAGTACTACTTGCTACAGAGTAGTAGTACTACTTGCAACAGCAAGAACTAGTACTACTTCTCACGAAGAACACATACAACAGAGAAGCTTCTGTTCCAAATAAATTGACCACACGCACAGAGAATGAACTGCAGTGCACAAAAATGCTTCGCACAAGCAAAAACAGCCAGATTAAAAGCTTTCCCAGACAACAAAAATCACTTAAAAACTTCAGGAAGAACAAGGCTTGTTGCCTGGTGGCTCACGCATGAACAGGAGAGAGAGAATGCAAGAAACAAAGTGACCCAAAGGAGGAGTATTGATTTTCAGCAAAAAGGGTAGTCCAAACCCTAGGGGTTGGGGTCCTATTTATAGGCAGCCCAACAATAGGAATATTCTACCTGCCCCTTAGGGTTTTTACAGACTCAAAAATAACGGAAAAGACTCTACTGCCCTTAGGTATTTTTACAGACACGACAGACTGACTTGTGGGCCTAGAGTTACAGATGACTTATCCGGAAGCTAAGTTTTCGTAGCGACTACGGCTTCTCTTCTGGACAGTCGGATACAGAATCAATGGTTGTCAGTTTTACGCCGAAACTGACAAAGCCTCCACCAGCTTTGCACCAGGTAGCCGGATTGGGCCGGCCCGACTCCGCAGCTCTCTCAGCCCGGCAATCGCTCACCGCCCGTGTACCTGAGTCAGTCCTGGTCAACAGCCCAGTGGGTCTTCTACTGCTTCTGGCCCATGCACCCGGATTGGGCCAGCCCGACTTCGCAGCCTCCTCTGCCCGACAGTCGCTCGCTGCCCGTGTACCTGAGTCACACGCGGCCCATAAGACAGCAGATCTCTTCTTCTTCTGTCCTCTTTGACTATCGTTGACAATGACTCATCACTTCTGGAGCCATGAGGCCCATGCTATTCAGCATGGCTCCTCATTTAGTGACTTGCCTTGTTCAGCGAATGGGGAGGGAGGAACTTCCGGGAAGTATTCCGGCTCCTCGGTGGCGTCGTAGTCTTTCCAATAAAAATAAAGTAAAATAAAATAAATACAACATCCAATTTAAACAATATAAAATCACACAACAAGTACTTAGGTTTAAGTTGGTTTTATCTAAAGAAAAATCAAGTTGTTAAGGTTCTGAAATTCATTTTATAAATAATTTTAAAAGGAATTAAAATGAAGTGTTGTTCTTTGAAAAGGAGTTTTAAATGTGAGTAACCTCATTTTAAACATTCTAATCAATTTAAAATGAATGGTTCATGGGCAATGTATTGGTTTCCAGTATATGAACAGAAAGAAAATAACAAGGAACTTTTTTTGAACTAAGTGTAGGGAATAAAATTATAAAATTTCTGGAATTGAAATGACAATTTTTGGAGTTCAAATGCGCCAGATATAAATTTTACAAGTTTTAAACACTTTCTGGAATTTATTTTTAAATTTAATTCCCCTCGGGTCCACGGTGAGCCAGGCCCACGGTGAACCCGCACACTGTGCGCGTGGTCCGGCCCAATCTGGACCGTTGGATCCAAATCCAACGCGCGAGAGTGAGGCGGGACGGTTAAGTGATAACGGACGGCCACGATTAAAATGTGCGAAAGGGTACTACGTGGACGCACGAGATCGAGTGCGGGTTTTAAATAGAAATGAACGCGCGAGATTAAAACATACCGCTTTGATTAGATCCGACGGTGCGGATTAGATCGCGCATGTGGTGAAACTAGCGCCGCTCGATCGCGATCGCACGGTCGGGATGGAATCCGACATGGCACGGGTACTCGACCCATGCCGGTCATCTTCTTCGACGACGGCGAGTGGGCCAGGGGCCACGGCGAGCGACGGCGGCCCTAGCTAATCCTAGAAATGGAAAGAGGACGTCTCGGGGATCACGGGGGTACCTTAGGCGAGGCGAGGGGTCGACGGGAAGCGGTCGGTGGCGAGGGTAGACGACTGAGTGGTTTGGGTTCCTCGTCGGTGATGGTGTTCCGGCGGGGTTCGATGTCAGCGGAGGGGTGGCCGAGGTCGGGGTCGTCCTTGCGGTCACGATGGTGGCGATGGCGAGGACGGGGAGGGGCTCTGGCGGCGGCGAGTGGTGGCTGCACTGAAGGTGGCGTCGAGGTGTTTAAACGGGTGTCACGGGCGTTTGGTTCAGTTCTTGTGCAAATGCGAGCGAGGGGTGGATGCGGGGCACCAGAGGGGTTTAAATAGGGTCACCGGCGGGGCAGAGATTGCGCAATCGGGGGAGGGCCAAGAGTAACGCTGGCGAGCTCTTACCATGCATGCGAGCGACAGGCGATAGAGCGTGGGTTAATGAGGGGAACAGTCGGGATGTCACGGGGGTGTTAATGGCGTCAACGAATTAACGAGGGAGGGGCCAGCGAGGCGGATCCGAGGCGGGATCGGGGGTCGGCGAGGTTAGGGGGGTTGGCACGAGCGCGCGAGGGTGGCGGCTGACGGGTGGGGTCAGGCACGGTCATGAGAGGGGACTGGTGGCGCCGACAGGTGGGCCAAGGTAGTCGGGCGCGCGGGCGCGGAGAGAGGGGTCTCTGACGGGTGGGGCCCGAGTGTCTGGTGGCACACGCGGGGAGGAGTGGGCTGGGCCGGCCGGGAGAGAGAGAAGAAGGGGAGGGAGCCCGTTACTGTTTAAAATGTTTCTGTTTAAAAATAATTGCAGAAATTGGTTTAAATTAATAAGGCTAATTCCAAGGTTGATAAAAATTTGTAAAAAATCTCAAAAATATATCTTGGTCTTGGGAGTTTGTACAAAAAATTTCAGCTCCTGGTTTGGTCATTAACTCTATGTTGTAGTTCAAAATAGGAGAGGAGGGTATTAAAGGTATTTCCAGAATAATAAATTTAAGAAATTGAATTAAATAATATTTTTATTACTTTGAAAATTTGGGGTGTTACACACGTCATCTGAAATGACGAGGGGGTCGTCATGGGGGAACATCACCCCTGCAACATCATTGGCGGAAAATGATATGGGCACATGGTACTACTCACGCATTTCTACAACCGAGTTTGAAGTCCTAATATGTCCTACTTCACCAATGTAATCTATCCGTTGATGCTTCGACATATTTCTAAGGGTCCCCCCTCCGGAGATGGGTAGGACCACTCGTTTGCTTCGGTGGTGGCATAATGTTGGCCACCGGAGGTTGCATAGGGGCTTCGGGGTTGCCTGCACGTCTGACGGCTTGCACGGGCTCCGGCCGTGCAGTCTAAGGGGCTCAGTCTGTAGTGCTTCGACCCGAGCTTCTCCCAAGATACACGCTCTGGAGAGTCAGTATGGACTTGCAATCCTTGGTGGCATGGCTTCTGTTTTTGCCATGCACACAACAAAAGAAAGTTTGGCTTTGGCTAGCTGGATTCCTTGGTGATGTCAAGCCACTAGCTTTATTACCGTAAGCCTGTTGTTAGTTGGAAAGTATCTTTGGATCGGAGGGGGTAATTTCAATACTTCGGAGCGAGGGTTCTCCCTTCCCTTCTCTGATCATGAGAACGATTATCAAAGGGGTCCTACGGAGGACTTGGAGCCCTTGGCTGCATCTTGACTTCTTGGGGGAGGGTTGGTGTCGACGAAGCAGTCCTCCGAAGACACCCTTCTTCTGATTTGGCACACTGCTCAAAGTATGCCATCAACTGTGCCACTGAAGATACTGACTTTCAGTGGAGTTTGTCGAGGAGGCCAGGGTTCATTACACCTTCACGCTCCACATACATGACAGATGATGTGGACAACCCCTTGATCTGAGACTTGGTGCTGGCAAAGCGTGTGAAGTATGGCAGAAGAGTTTCTCCCGCTTGATGTTTCACCTGGAAAAGGCTTCCAATAGACATTGGGGCTACGAAGGTCACCTAGAAGTTACTCACGAATTTCTTCTTTAATTGCTCCCAAGATTAAATTGATACTGGCTTTAGAGACCCGAACCATCGAAGGGCTACGCCTTCTAGCGCAAGGGGGGAAACACTTTGCCATCATATCCCAGACCCCTCCGCTAGCTTCTATTGCAAGAGCGTAGGAGCGAGAGAATTCCCCAGGGTCAGCCCCTCTGGAGTATTTGTGCAGCTTCGAGGCTCAGAACCTAGGATCGAAGCGCACCTTTTGCAAGTCCAGGTGCAGCGGAGACTCATCGTCAAAGGAGGCGTTCTCAGTGCTCGCTCAGACTTGGGGAGCTTCAGGATAGTAATCGGTGTCGTTGTCTTGATGCGTCTCTGAAGCAGTAGGGTTGGCGTGAGGGCGAAGCCTGTGTGTGGCCTCCTGCCTCCATCTTTCCACCTCTGCCTGAAGTTGGGCCATCTGAGCGGACACGTCTTCAAGAAGATTCTCACTTCCTCTGGAGGGGTCCTCCAGGTCTCAAGAACTGACATAGTCAGTTCGGAGCACCGACAGAGCTATCTGAGGGGCTTTGGTTGCTCGAGGGTTATTGACTACTTCAGGAGTTTGGGGTATATCTGAAGGTCCTGCCCCGGAGGTCCGAGAGGACCTTCGAAGGGGGCCGGTGGCCATGCTCTGCTTGGGAGGGATGACTTATGAAGCCATGTAGGGTCCAGAGGCCGAGGGCATCGAACGGTGGTGGATGGCAAGAAAGGCCTCCAAACTATACTTGAAGCCCCTTGCTGAAGGGTGCGCATAATCCTGGTACATCGAAGCTCCCTCCGCAAACGTACTTCGAAATACAGGCAGTGGCAGAGAACTAGCTTTTAGTACTATGTTCCCCACGGATGGTGCCAACTATTGGCGCAACAGATTACGCTAATAGGTTCTATAAGACCAAGAACTGACAAACGAAGTGTTTTAGAATGCAGACTATCTAAAGCCTCTGAATAGGATAATATCTCGAAATAGTTCGAAGTGTGTATTGAATATTTGAATATTCGGTGCCTCTTACATGGCGAGAAGGGCGGTATTTATAGGTAAAATCTCTAAGGAAAAGATCTTTTTACCTCTTAATTACAACCGACATAGTGGATACTATTTCGGTATCCCTTATAGGGTTAATTTGGTAAAACATGCTCAAAGGATGTTGATAAAGCAGACGTCCCATCCTTCTAGTTGTTTTCATCTTCGGAGGGGAAGCCCTTTGGATGGTGTTTTCTGACCAGAGCCTGGACGGACCCTTCGGCTTTGAGCCCTTCAGTTCGGATGGCGTCTTGGGTTCCAAGATTAAGACCCTTGCCTTTATCTTTGTTGTATAATGTATTTGCTTGGAATATTGGAGGATCATGAGGATGAAGTATTTTCCCCCAATAAGATATGTTGTGCAATTAAAATCTTGTAATGATTTGCAGCTTCGGCGTCTGTAATCTCCATGTCATGATCTGAAACAAGATTGTATTCATCTCGTGTAGCAATGAGGAATAATGTTTCTTCATCGTAGTCACTCGCAGAATCGTATTTACCATCCTCATGAACAATCATCACACGTGCAAAGGTGCAGCATCATTCTATGTGACCGTATCCCTAGCATCTGTGACACATAATGTCCTTTATTTTTCCCGTGAAAGCAACAAACGACATAGAGCTCTAAGAAAGGCCATTAGAAGACGGTGGAGTTGCCACAGGTGGTCCCCTATAAGAGGTCATGCTGGACTTGGCTACCGAGGGGGTGGTGCAGCACCACCATGTAGGACCGAGAGTAGCAACCAGAGGGGGGTGAATGAGCGCCTCAAAAATTCTTTCGAATCAATGGCCTTCTCCCAACACCCAACGCACCACAATAGACAATCAGTAGAACAAAAACTGGACACAAGCACTGAAATAATCTAGCCTAAAAACGACCGGTGTCCTAATCGAAAAGACACCACCACAGTGCTTAAAGGCAGATCGAGGGAAGGAAGAAATATTGTTCTAGTTGTCTCCTAGGCACATATGGCTGAATGCATAGCCTACATGTGTTGTCCCCTCGCTCTGCTACGCGCGTTGCTGCTTTGGTTGCTTCAACGCCGAGCAGCTACTGCACTTGCATCTGCACGCCAACACCAAAGTAGCAAAACTGCTGCACGCCACTAAGAAATCCCCAGCGCCAATACACGTCTCCGCACCAGGCACTGCTTGCTAGTGCTACTCCCGAAACCAGCAACTCAGTCAATGCTCCAACCACCAAAAACAACGTGCAAGCCATTCTGCTGCCGGCTTGGGCGGCGAAGTCGTGGAAGCACTGCCAGGCGCCTGCGCCAGAACAGTTCGCGCCGATCCCCGCACCCAAAACTGCTTCTTCCCACTCGTGCTACATGCCTCGCCTAGCGCACGTGCGAGCTCCGCCCAGCGCCGCCTCCTACGAGCATGAGCAACTGCGCCACGTGCCGCCAGTCAAAGCCAAGCCACCACTTGAATCTGGGAAAAACAAGGTAACCAGCCGCCTGTTCTTCAGAGAAGGAAATAACCGAATAAAACCGGATGACCAACAGAGAACTGTGCGCCAGAGAGAAAATATTGAAGGTGGCGACGGCGATTCCAGGGAGGAAGAACCCGGTGGAAGGGAAAGGCAATTTTTTTGAACTCTAGTTTTTGCATTAAAGTGAGTTAACCCTAACCCTAGGGATTGGGGCCTATTTATAGGCAGCCCAATAAATGGGAAAAAATAGATTTACCCCTAGGGTAACAAACACCAAAATAAACTGAAAAGACCAACATGCCCTTAGGATTTTTACAGACTCAACTAACACAGACTGTCGGCCTAAAAAGAAAAATGGTAAAATTCTAAACGTAGATAACTTGTCCTGATACGGAGCTTTCGTAGCAGCTACGGATTCGCTTCAGGACGGCTCGATCACAGATCAGCGGTCTGGATTGGGCGTCGGTTTTGTGCCAAAACCGATAAAGCGTCCACTGTCTTCGCATCGGGTACCCGGATTGGGCCGACCCGATTCCGCGGCTCCGTTAGCCCAGCAATCGCTCGCCTCCCATGTACCTGAGTCAATCCCGATCAATAGACCAGTGGATCCCCTACTGCTCCTAGCCCATGTACTCAAATTAGGCCGGCCCGACTCAACAGCCCCTCTGCCCAGCAGTCGCTCAATGCCCGTGTACCTGATTCACACGTGGCCTAGACATGGCAGGTCTCGTCTTCTCTTCGTCTCATCTCTCTTTGACTTCCGTTGACAATCACTCATCACTTCTGGAGCCATGAGGCCCATGATCTTCAACATTGCTTCTCAATCTCCCCCTTGATGAGTGCATTGTCAACAGCCTCTTCATCAACTCTTCGAACCCTACAAAACATGTGGAAAGTATTGACACGGAAAAGTGCCCCTGCACTTGGTTCAGTTCGACGATCCAAAAGTGTGCGGATACTTAGGGACAAGCCTAAGAGTAACACAACACCGACGTCGTGTTCCGACTACCCTTAGCCGTGGTAAGTGGGTGGAGTCACCAGGTAATCAGATCACACAAAATAATCCAATTAGCCGAAAGAAATATATGAAAGCAAATCTGCAATACGAGCAGAGCCTGACTAATTCAAAGTATGGTGCCAAGGGGGTCGCCGAAGGGTACCATTGACGTTTGGTGCGAAGTGTCCTGCCGAAGGGTACCTTTGGCATTTGGACTGATCTGGCCTAAGATGAACTCCGAACATATCTGACGCGACAATCACCTCCGAACAGCGGGGTTCGGTGTGAAGTCTCCGATATAGTAAGATACATAATAATGACTTAGACGCAACGTGTGAGCGTGACTTCGTCCAGAGCGGAGTACGAGTGTGGCGAAGTCTATCATGACGAGGTCTGTTGGCCACTTGGCCTGCGGTCGAAGCAGCAGTCTTGCCGAAGGGTGTTCTGGCAACCTCTGAAACCAATCTCTCAGCTCTGGACACCTCCGGCGAGGTAGCTCCGAACGTAGGTAACTTGCAACAGGGTAGATTCGAAGTACCAATTCGTCCTGAGGACCGAATTCTTCTAAGTGTTGCACTAGGAGCGAAGGTAGCAATCTGTTACACTGATTAGTGGACACTTCACAGGCGAAGTAACAAGGCGATAACAATCTATTACGTAGATTAACGGATACTTCAACGATGAAGTAACAAGGATTACCACTATTCCGAAGTGGCCATCAGAGGGCTTCCAGGAAAACCCATGAAGAGTACAGAAAAGTAAAGATAAAGTAAATGCGATTCAAAGCTAGGGCTTTGTGGTTGATTTTGTTGGGGGGCTTCTGAACTGGCTTCGCCCCTATATTTATAGGGGTTAGACTTCTATTTTCTAAGTCTAATCTGTTCTGACTCGGTTGAATCATGCATAGAGATAAACACTTAGCCAAAATCGGATCTAACTCTATCTTTGCCCAAAGTGGGCCTTCGGCCAGGCCTACCGAAGCCTTCTCCTCGGGCCGAAGCTTAGGCGGAGTGGGCCTCCAAAGGCCTCTTGGCCGAAGGCTGTGGGCTGGCTGGAAGCCTCTAGAGCCCGTAGCCCAGTGGTCCTTCGGCCCTATAGGGCTTCGGCCTAACCCGGGACGTGTGCATTTTCGGCCCAAATTACCAAAATTGATATTTTGATAATCTTAATTATTGATGCCATTTTTTTCTATCAACACATGCCCCCCTGCCTTTTAGTGAACTAAGTGAACTAAAAGCACAATGGGCTAAAGACGATACCTTCCATATCGACCTTTAGACATCTTTTAAGCTATTTGCCACACACTTGGGAAATACATTTTCAAGTATCTAACATTCAAAGCTCTTCGAAACCATTCTCCTTGCAGAGATTCTAACACATATGCATTGCCAGGAGCGATATCGGCTATTTTGAAAGGGCCTTCCCAACTAGGTGACCATTTACCTAACTTGTGATTCCTAGTGCCTAAGGGTAAAATCATCTTCCCAACCAAGTCAACTACTTGAAACGATTTCGGTTTAACCTTGTTATTGTAGGCTTTAGCCACTCTCCTCTTGTCTATTTCTATGGCTTCTAAAGTCCTCAACCTCTTATCGGTCACTTCTTCTAGATTGTATTTCAAAAGAGTTTCATACTCGTCGACCGATAAGCCATCTTGCTTTAACACTCTTAAAGATCCAAGATCTACTTCTATAGGTAGAACGGCTTCTTGTCCATATACTAACTAATATGGACTAACTTTGGTAGCACCGTGCTTTGCAATTCTACAAGCCCATAGAGCCTCAGAGAGCACTTCATGCCACCTTTTAGGGAATTCTTCAATTTTCTTTCTAATGATCTTAATCACGATTTTATTACTAGACTCGGCCTGACCATTGTCCTAAGCATAGTAGGGCGAAGAGTTTATCAACTTAATACCATAATATTGGGCAAAGTCCCTCGCTTCATTAGAAACAAATGAACTACCCTGATCTGTAGTGAGAGTTTGAGGAATACCGAATCTATGTATAATGTGTTTCAATATAAAGTCAAGTACCTCGGCGTGAGTCATGTTCTTGAGAGGTACGACCTCGGTCCATTTGGTGAAGTAATCCGTCGCCATCAACACAAACTGATGCCCCTTTGAGGAAGGAGGGTGAATTTGGCCGGTGAATTTACTAGCTCCTGCTTCATTACTTGACAATAGGGTTAAGTAATGAACCAGGAGCTAATTAGACATTGTCGAACTTCTGACACGCTTCAAATCCTCTATAGTACTTGAAGCAATCCTCAACCATACTCGGCTAGTAAAAACCCGCACTTTTGAGCATCCAACTCATTTTTTGGGCCGACTGATGAGTGCCACAATGTCCTTCATGGACTTCTCCCGCAGCAACCTGGGATCGTTCATTGTCTAAACACTTCAACAATACTCCATCAATAGTTCGGCGATATTGTGTATCATCTAGCAATACAAACTTAAACACATGCCGCCAAACTTTTCGATCAACCCTTTGGCTAGGGTCTCTCAAATACTGGACGATTGGAGTTCTCCAATCGCCCTTATGGACTTCTGAGGGTTTCGCTAGCTCACTCCCTGATAAAATGTCTAAGCTACAGATTTCGAGGTGCCCCCCGAGCCCTTCCTGCTTCTTCCGAAGCCTAGCCGGACTGGCTGTGCGGGTCGCATCAGGCCAAAGCCCCCGCCGAAGGGTCCGGGCTCCCAGAAACCCTCACTATCCCGAGGACTTCGGCTCACGGTTTCCGGCATGCCAGACTCTTCGGTGGGTGTAGTACTCCGGTCTCGAGACCTCGGCGTGTGGTAGTCTCTCATAGCGTGAGGGGTCCGACCCAGAGGGTGCGCCTGCCCAAAGTCACTGGCTTTGTTAGTGAGACCAAACATCGTCTTCTCCCGTACATAAAATTTTCCTCTCCTGACTTGGTAACCAGATGCTTGCTGAGCCAAATCATTGGCAACTGAATTGGCCTCTCTTGACACATGAGAAATTTTGAAGTCATCAAAAGTAGCAACTATGTCCAAGCACTTATCCAAGTAGTTGTTTAGCAAGCCATTAAAACATTGAGCACTCTTAGCCACTTGTTGCACCACTAACAGGGAATCACCATGCGCATGAACATGTTTAACACCCATGGATTCTAATAATTCAAGCCCTAGCAGTAAAGCCTCGTATTCAACTTGGTTGTTGGTAGAGGGAAATTCTAAACGAGCCGAGGTTTCAAAGTGCGCTCCGCTAGGTGCTATGAGAACCACTCCGATACCTTGGCCGTTTTTGCAATCTGAACCATCAAAGTAAAGTTTCCACGACATTACCTTAATCAAAACGACATGGTCGCTCCAATTGACGTCTATGTGGTGATCAACTATAAAGTTGGCTACGATCTGGCCTTTCATAGCTCTTAGGGGTTCATAAGCCAACTCATATTCAATCAAAGCGTAAGCCCACTTTCCGATTCTTCCACTTAGAATCCGCTTTTGCAACATGTGTTTTATAACATCAGTTTGGCAAACGACAACACATGTAGTAGGGAGAAGATAGTGGCGCAACTTGGTACACGTGTAGTAAAGTGATAAACACAAACGTTCCACAAACGCGTACCTGGTTTCAGCGTGCAGCAGGTGGCAGCTCAAGAACATAATGATGTACTCTTTTCCTTCTACCTCCTTGGTTAGCACGGCCCTAATAACGCTATCTTCAGCAACGATGTACAACCGAAACAAAATCCCGACTTTGGGTGCTCTCACCACGGGCGATGATGATAAGCACTCCTTGATTTTCTCAAAGGCGATTTGCTGGCTTGCCCCCAAAGTGAACTCAGCCTCGTTCCTTAGCCAGAGTATGGTGACAAAGGCATCAATCTTGCCAGACAAGTTAGATATAAAGCGACACAAATAATTCATCTTGCCTAGCAACTTCTGCACATCTTTTTTGCATGTCGGTGCCGTAACGTTTCTAATTTTCTCAAGCTTCTTAGGGTCAATCTCTATGACTCTTTCATGAATCATGAAACCTAAGAACTTACCTACCGACACGTCAAAATCACATTTGAGTGGGTTCATATTTAAGCCATACTGTCGCATCCAATCAAAAGCAACATTCAAATTGGCTAAATGGTTTCCCATAGCGTCCGATTTGACTACAACATCATCAATGTAAACTTTTAACATAACTCCTAGAAAGTCATGAAAGATTAAGTTCATAGCACGCTGAAATGTGGCGCCAACATTCTTTAAACCAAAATTCATAACGACCCTCTCGAATAAACCGACAAAACCAGGGCTTCAAAAGGCTGTCTTGTAGATGTCCTCTTCGTCCGTAAAGATTTGATTATAACCAACATTGCCATCAAGGAAACTTAGTACCTTGTGTCCTAAAGCATCGTTGATTAGCATGTCGACTATCGGCATCGGATACTCATCCTTCGGAGCGGCCTTGTTAGCCACCCATTCTGCGTACCTGCATGGCCTAATAAATTCTGCTTTGAGCAGTAGCTCTACTTTTTCTTTAACTCGGTCATAGATGGCCGAGTTAAAGCAATGAGGAGGGTGTTTATAAGGGCTAAATCTGGACTTGATATGTAGTCGATGCTCTACGAGCTCACGGCTTAGTCTCGGCATCTCGCTATACTCCCATGCAAAGCAATCGACATAAGACCGAAGCAACTTTATTAATTTGGCCTTTTCATCAGGTTGTAAATGTTGGCTTACAAAAGTCAGCCTTGGGATGCTACCATCGCCTATGTACACTTCCTCTAAGGGATCGGCCAACACAAAACCTTGTCCTAATTTCTCTACTTCGCTAAAGTCCTCGATGGCTTTGGCGATACCGTCTTTAGTAGACCGATACCGCTCTACACGAGACTTTAGCCAATCCAGATTACTCTTGCTAGACATGACTACTAATATAAAAACAATTGTGCTACACCAGTCGCCTTTACAGAAACTGGTACAAAACATCCTCCGGACACGCTAACAAAATCATAATCTGAAATATCTCTACCTGACAGACACTCTACCTTGTTGTGAACGGCGTCAACCGACACATCGGCCAATGCCACTTGGGCCGAAGTGTCCGTGGGTATGACTTATACTTCATCACCATCCCACTGAATTAGGCACTGGTGCAGAGTAGAAGGAATGCAACAATTTGCGTGAATCCAGTCGTGCCCAAGAAGCACGCTGTAGTTACCTTATACATCGACAATGAAAAATGCTGTTGGCAACGTCTTGTTGCCCACTGTAAACTCCATGGAGAGCATGCCCTTGGCCTCAGAACTCTCGCTGTTGAAGCCGTTGAGCATCAAATTGGTCTTCTTTAGATCGTCCCCGTCCCTGCTAAGCTTCTTCAACAACGAGTATGGCATTAGGTTAACCATGGCGCCACCGTTGACAAGCATCCGGGAAATCGGCTTTCCGTCAATGTGAGGCTTCAGATGGCGAGCCGAGTCCCTAGGCTTCTCAAAAATAGCGTTGCACGGGCCGAGGTTCAACTGGGCGACTTTGGCCTCGTCCTGTGGTAGGACGAATTCGGCGGGCAGCATGATGACGTTGATGTCCATCGCTTGGGGTGGGGGTCCCTCAGAGACGGGCAAATAGTCATCGTCGAGCATGTCTTCCTCGTCGTCGCTCGAACTAAGAGCCGGATTGGGTATCTCAGTCGGCTTTACTCTCCATATCTATCTCGTAGTTGGTCGAGGGTAGATTTCTTCAAAAACAGCGTCGCGCTCATCCTCGGCCTTCTTCTCGCGCATCTCCCGTGCCCGTAGTCGTTGTAGATGCCTATTTTATGTTTTGGACATGCCTGGAGGTGCCAAAGATAGTTGTGGCTTGGTGCCAAGTGCCACTGATTGGTTCCTGTCAACTCCAACCGAAGTGGTACTGCCCACCTTGGCCTCGTGCACTCCGTATTTGGAGGAGCCTTCGCCCCAGACCTTGGCAGTCGGACCGGTCTCATTCGGCCGATCGGACCAGGCTCCGGCACGGGCTTCGGCCGAAGCAGGGGACTTACCTCCATCAGACTTCGGTGATGGGGCCTTCGGGATTGGGACTTCCTGAGACCCTACTCTGACTGTGATAGCTTCGGACTCCCTATCCTCTGCCCCTTCACGCACATACCCTTCGACTTCGCTGAGCTAGCTCGGAGGTACTACGGACAACCTGTGGACGATGCCTCCCTCCGCTGTGTCTATTTGTCCCGGCCATTCATAATACTCTGAAGGAAAACAAGGCATATCATTAAGTTGCGGAGGGTATTCCGGCTATGATACATATGGAGCCCACGGAGTCCCCGCCCAGCTGTATGGTGGAGTCATTAGTGGCTCTAGTGGCCTCGTCCACTATGAGCCGAACCCGTGACCCGGAGGGGTGTTCGGCAGAGTCGATGGTGTGTTGGACCATATCAGTGAGGGGTCCTGCCAGGCTAGAGGTACGTTCGACCAGTGCAGGCCGAAGCCTCCTGTCGAAGGGTTCGTCTAGCGTGGTGCGGGGTTCATCCATTGGGGGCCAAACTCGCTCCGCGTGGGGTCCAACCACTGGGGTCCGAAGTTACTATAAGGGGGGTTCGGCCACTGATGTCCAAAGCCACTGTACGGAGCGTTAGGCCAATGTGGTCCGAAGTCGCCGTGCGGAGGGTTTGGCCATTGCGGTCAGAAGCCATCATGAGGATGGTTCAGCCACTACGGTACGAAGCCACCCTCCGAATGCCTTGGGCCCTTCGGCTGACTTAGTTTCTTAGCACGCGGGCTATTTCCTTGGCTTTTCTTTGGTGTTTGTTTAACAACATCTTATATGTTATCTTCGGCTTCTTGCGAGCCTTATTTGAAGGAATGCTAACATTTTTCTTCCACACTCCCACCTCAGGGTTTTTAGGTATGAGTGTGCGTGTGCGTGGTTAAGTTCTCCAATAATTACTGCCTTCCCTTTAGTCAATTTGTCCTGTTCTAGCCGAATCAACACCTTCTTCTCGCCGAGGTCGACGGCGTAGACGGGGAAGGGATCTTTGTCTAGCTTCATCTTTGGATTGTGGTCTATTTTCAATCATCCTTCTTCTATGGCCGATTGAACTTGTCGTCGAAAAACATTGTAGTCGTTAGTATTATGTGAATGCAGTCATTCCACTTATAGTACGGATGTTTCTTCAACTCATCGGCAGATGGAATGACTTGTCCTTTAGGCAACCTGAGAAGCTGGTTCTTTATGAGAAAATCAAATATTTTATCACACTTAGTTATGTACAATGAGTACTTGACCTAACTAGGCCGATTCTTCATGGGAGACGGCTGTAACTTGGAGCAAGTGATAGGTTTACTCTTAGCATTCCAAACCCATTCGACCACGTACATGTCGGCCAAATCCTCTTCTTCTGATTCCTCCTCATCGGAGTGTTCCATGATGTGGATTTCAGCCCTAGGATTGTTAAACGTCTTAATAAACATTTTATCTTTGGCTCGGCCTTCCTGGACCAGAGCCTGCTGCAAGACTTGGCTAACCTCTAAGAAGTTCTAGTTGTCTAGTCTCTCTTTAATCTCAGAATGTAACCCATTAAAAGCTAGCTCCGCCAAATCCCTTTATGAAATATTAAGGCTAAAACATCGGTTTCTAGTATCCCTAAAACGCTTGATGTACTCAGAGACGTTCTCGTTAGATTTTTGCCTAACTGAGGTCAAGTGTGAAAGCCTAAGTTCTGTCTCACTTGTGTAAAAGTAGTCATGGACTTTTTCTGTTCCAATTCATCCCACGTCTGAACGGAGTTCTGCGGGAGCACCGAAAACTAAGTGAAAGTGATGCCGGAAAGCGAGAGAGCAAATAGTCTAATTTTTAGAGCGTCTGACCCACTATCATCTCCACACTGTGCTAAAAATTGACTAACATGCTCTAGTGTGGTTTTGCTACCCTCGCCATCGAACTTAGTGAATTTGGAGATTATATAGCCGCGGTGGTAGGGTATTGTATCGAAATGATCGGGATATGGCTTCCTGTAAACCCTAGCCCGACCCATAGGCACGAAACCGGTGCACTCCCTAAATAGTGCGCGGATTCGCTCCTCTAGGTCATCTTGGCCTGCTGCCTGCACACGTCTCTAGTGCGGGGGTGTGACACGCGGCGAGATACCGGCGTGTCGGACATGGGCCTCTTCCCTACGCGCTAGCTGTACGACGTGCTCCAGTCCGGGCTCCTGCGCATGTCGTGTGGGCAGCGTGGGCAGGGCTAGTGCTGGCGCGGGTGGTGGTGGTTTGTGGTACGCGGTGTTAGCTTGGTCGTAAGCATAATGACTAGTCTCGGCCACGGGTGTTGAGGCCAGAGACGTAACGGTCTTGCCAGTGCTACTGTCAGTTCTACTGTACACATGATTTACCGGAGGTATACTAGAAATAAGGGATGATGGTACGACCTCAATAAAGCCGAACCTCCTAAGTGTCGCCTCTACTTGTGAGCTAACTTCCGAATCTAAACGGTTGGCTAGCGAAGCGCTAATGGCCTGATCTACTGATGCAACAATTTTTTGCTCAATCTCTAAAGAAGATAAATGAGGCGATATGGGTGTTACCTAGATCCGAGCAAGGTCGGGGGCGATGATGTTGCGCTTGATGAAGGCCACATGTGTCTTGACGTAGCTCCCAAGCATCATGTCTTGGAGTGCCTTCAACTTTGCCTCGATCTCTGCTCGGTCTTTTGCGGGAATATCTTCAAGAGTAGGCGTTAAGAAGTTGCGGTTGTCGATATCTGCACCTCCTATGGTGTCCATCGGTGGTGTAGGTGTAGTAGTCATTGTAGATGTAACGGAGACCGATGTAGATGTACCCATCATGTTGGCGTAGTTTTTCCCCAACGGAGTCGCCAAAAAGTGTGTTGACACGGAAACGTGCCCCCGCACTTGGGTCATTTCAACGATCCAAAAGTGTGCGGATACTTAGGGACAAGCCTAAGAGTAACACAACACCGACGTCGCGTTCTGACTACCCTTAGCCATGGTAAGGGGGTGGAGTTGCCAGGTAATCAGATCACACAAAATAATCTAATTAGCCGAAAGAAATATATTAAAGCAAATCAGCAATCCGAGCAGAGCCTGACTGATTCGAAGTATGGTGCGAAGGGTTCACCGAAGGGTACCTTCGGCGTTTGGTGTGAAGTGTCCCACCGAAGGGTCCCTTCGGCGTTTGGACTGATCTGGACGAAGATAAACTCCGAACAGATCTGACGCGACAATCACATTCGAATAGCGGTGTTCGGTGTGAAGTCTCCAATATAGAAAGATACAGAATAATGACTCAGACGCAACGCACTAGCGTGACTTCGTCCGGAGCGGAGTATGAGCGTGGTGAAGCCTGTCGTGATGAAGTCTATTGGCGTGCGGTCGAAGCAGCAGTCTTGCTGATGGGTGATTTGGCAACCTCCGAAACCAATCTCTCAGCTTCAGACACCTCCGGCAAAGTAGCTCCGAACTTAGGTAACCTGCAACATAGTAGATTTGAAGTACCAATTTGGCCTGAGGACCGAATTCTGCTAAGTGTTGCACTAGGAACGAATGTAGCAATCTGTTACGGAAATTAGCAGATACTTCACGGGCGACATAACAAGAGATAGCAATCTATTACCTAGATTAATGGATACTTCACCCGCGAAGTAACAAGGATTACCACTGTTCCAAAGTGGCCATCGGAGGGCTTCCAAGCAAACCCACGAAGAGTACATAAAAGTAAAGATAAAGTAAATGTGATTCACATCTAGGGCTTTGTGGTTGAGTTTGTTGGGGGGCCTTCTGAACCGGCTTCGCCCCTATATTTATAGGGGTTAGACTTCTAATCTCTAAGTCTAATCTGTTATGACTCGGCTGAATCACACGTAGAGATAAACACTTAGCCAAAATCGGATCTAACTCTATCTCTGCCCAAAGTGGGCCTCCGGACAGGCTCGCCGAAGCCTGCAACTCGGGCTGAAGCTTCGACGGAGTGGGCCTCCGAAGGCCTCTTGGCCGAAGGTTGTGGGCTGGCTGGAAGCCTCTGGAGCCCGTAGCCCAGTGGTCCTTCGGCCCTATGGGGCTTCGGCCTAACCCGAGACATGTGCATTTTTGGCCCAAATTACAAAAATTGATATTTTGACAATCTTAATTATTGATGCCATTTTTTGCTATCAATAGAAACATGAAAAAAAACATAAGAAGACAGAAAGAAGAAAATAAAATAAAAGGTTTAACCCTAATAACCAAAAATTGAACAAAAGTCAGAAAACAGTCATTATGGTTAAACAAGAATTAAAACTCAAACGAGTGCAATCTCAGAACTATCAACAAGGATATCCAAAAAGTAAAGGCAAAAGAGACTAAAACTCCCACTGAAATAAATCCCAGTGAAAGCCAAAACTCCCCCTAAACTATTTTAAAAGATCAAGTAACCCAAAATTTCTCCCCCTTGTTGACAATTTGACTCATCAAGTTAGACTAAATGCACTCAAAAAAGACACAAACTCAAACTCCCCCTGAAATGCAACTCCCGCTCAAAATATGCAATGAATGCAACTAGGGTGCAAGTGGAGTGTAAAAAACATGCTTCTCAGATATGATTGACTGCAATTACAACATCTAGCAAGTATAACACAAAATACTATCTAAGACACATGGCATGATCAGTGCAATAGATGATATCCAAAGAAAATCATTAGCACACATTTTTAAATTTTTGCAAATAAAAGCATCACCACATTTTCTAGTCGACAAGCAAGGTAAAACATGAGATGCAAAGGCTAGCTAATATCTACCAAGATAAGCATTGTCCATAACAAAGTGCTTCAGCAAACTTATTATCTTTTTAATTTTCAGGATTATTCTTTTCCTTTTTCATTTTTGCTAGAGGTTATTTGCATGTCAACCATATGCTAACCGACCAAGTCAAACCTAGGTCAGAACAGGACCATCAGAAGCTTAAGACATTAGTCTTGGCATACATTACACTGTCCTAGTTCATACCAAAGTGCTATGGTAAGCAGTCCACAACAATGCAATGCGACACAGCAAACCCACCTGGATCTTTTCAATTATGCATAAAAGGCATGGATTTTTCATTTTTCTGATTTTTATCATTTTATAGCATATTTTCCATGTTAAAGCATATAGATGTCCAAGTTGCATATCTCCATCTAAGTAAGGAACTACCTACCAGGCATGTAAAAGATAGAAAAAAGCATTCAGCCTACACAAGCTAGTTACCAGAAGCAATGTTGATCATTTTTCAATTTTAAAGCCTAAAAGCCATGCATATGACAGATATCAGATATATCATGTGAACTAAAGGAAAGCATGATCATCGACAAGTGTTGGCGTAAAAGATTACGCTAACAGGTTTCTGTAGATTAGAAACTGACAAACGAAGTGTTTGCGAAGTGAACTGTTCTAAGCCTCCGAAAGGATAACAACTTAGAATAGTTCGAAAGTGTGTATTGAATAACTTGTATTCGGTCCCTATTACAAGGTGAAATGGGGGGCATTTATAGGCCCATATATTAAGGAAAAGACCTATTTACCCCTCTATTACAACCGACATAGTGGAAACTATTCCGTACCCTTGATAGGGCTAAAATGGTAAAAGACTAATCTAATAAGAAAAAAAGATAAGTCTTCCATCTTAGCTGGCAGAAAAGATCTCAAAGAGCCTTAGTTCGAAGATATACTCTGAACTAATGCCTATCTTTGTACTCCGAGCTTGACTCAGGACATCTTCGAAGATGAACGTCTGGAAACCTTCGAATCCATTATCTGCCTTAGTGCTGTTACGACAATAACCCTGAGGATGGAATATTTTCCCCCAACAGTAGCCCCTCGAATACGCTTCTCCGTTAAACCTGTAATGTTAGGAAAGCAGTATACGGAAGAAAAAATAACCAGGTGTAGGGGTTATTGGATTTTAATTCATCTCCGAAATATACGAAGATATTAAACTCCGAATCAGTTTTAAGACAATTACTTTCGAACAATCTTAGAACTGACTCAGGAAGCTCGAAAGCCTTTTAGACTTAGAAGAAATAACCGTTAGCTTCCTTCTTCTAACGGAAACTACGGAATGCATTAATTTCGGAGAGAAGTAACGGGCAAGAATGCGAAACGGCACAGACTAACGGTAACAAATGTAAAGTCTAGGCTATAAATAAAGGGCCTAGAACTTTCCTGAGTACCTTTCCACCGCTCTTTTGCAAACAAACACCCTTTGAGCCCTAGCCTCCATCCTTCCTCCAAAGCAGCCCAGTAGCTTCAATGGCGAAAACCAAGAGTACTGGAGCCCCTTCGGCCTTGGCTCGACATACAGCAGGCGGCTGCAGCAGCAGCGGCTGCGGCATTGGCGATGGCTCCTCCAACACCCGCAACGGCATCCATGGCGGCAGGAGGGGGAAATCCCCAAAATGTTGGTGATCAAGGTCTCTGCCCGCCATCAACGAAATATTTGGAGCAATCCTTCCATTTGGGACCTTCTACCTGCAAAAGAGAATCCCTGGCGGTCGCAGTAGAAGGGAAGATTAGTACTGGAGTCATGATCCGCAAACCTGGAAAGGAGCTTATCCCGTCGCCAAGGCCCGGAGAAGTGGTCGTATTCGAAGCCTTCTTCGAAGCTGGCTTAGGCCTTCCGGCAGTGGACTTCTTGGCTGAGGTACTTGATTTGTTTCACGTCACTCTTCCTCAACTTTCTCCGAACGCAGTAGCTCGTTTAGCTATCTTCGAATGGGCGTTGAGAGCCGAAGGTTGTGAGGGGAGGGCAGAGATCTTCGCTGCGTTGCATAGAGCTTCGTGCCAGCCAAAAACCTTTGTAGGCCCCAGAGGTGAAAAAGTAGTAGTAGCCTTCGTAAGTATTAACTTCAGGCTTCGGGATGAATACGCTCTTCAATTTCCTGCTAAGGCCATTAATGCAAGATGGTACACCGACTGGGTCATGAGATGGTTTTATGCCGAAGTTGGGGCGAGCAATCCTCTGGCCGGACCTCTGAAAGACATCCAATTCCGGAAGGAAGCCCTAGTGCATCCAGACCAAGGTCAGCTCGAAGCTCGCCTCAGCTTACTTCAGAAGATCAGTCGAAGGTTGAGCATGCGAGACTTAGCCGAAGAGTTCCTCGGGTTACAAATCTCTCCGTTGATGGCCAACTGGCCTATCATCTTCGAAGAGGATTCGGAAGGCGGTCTCCAAAAAATCACTTCGACTTCGAGCCCTGCAGGTAACTTCGAAAACAACATATATTATGCATATTCATTCGAAGAAGTAACTAACTTAATTCATTTTTAGCTTCTTCAGCCCCTATTACTTCGGAGCAAATCGTGCGGGCTTCGGAGAAGATTTTGGGCGCTCCAACTCCGACCGAAAAAGAATGGAGAATCAAGTTGGTCGGGAGTTGGGAAAGATTTAACAGGGTGTGGGGAATACTGGAAATCGCCCCGCCTCCTCTGATGGATTGGGTACCTTCGGAGAAAGGGCCCAAAAAGAGGAAAACCGAAGCTGGGACTTCGAGCTCCGCCAAGACTCCAGTCAAGAAGGTGGCTCGGAAACCAAAGAATCCAGCACCTTCGAGCCCAAGTGGTTCAGTCTCTGACTCCCAAGAGGACGAAGGGAGGTTGCTTCTGCGTCTGATAGACGAAGATGCATCTCAGAGGACTGCAGAAGCCGAAGTACCTGCGAACGTGCCGGAGTCTCGAGATAACCCTGAGCAACCAAGGACTTCGGCAGTTCAAGAGGATTTACCTCAGGACGAAGTTCCTGTGGATGAAAGTGGAGTCGAAGTCACTATGGCTTCGATTCCTGAAGAGGCAACAAGGACTGCTCAGGAAAATATTCCTGTAGTCGAAGATTTAACGGCTGATTCGGACGAAGATCTCGCCTTCGATCCGCCAAACAGCTCAATGATTACCCCTCGCCAGAATGTCGAAGGTAAACTTCGAATAATTCTTTTATGTTTATTTTGTGTATTTATACAATGTATAATACTTTTGTTTTTTACAGAGTCCACTTCTGTGGAAGAGGTCCGCCAGGAAGAAATAATCCCTGGACCTTCGACGACTTCGGAGACAATCCCAAGTGCCACTCAAATGGGACCTGGAAAAGGCAAAAGGAATATAGAACCCCTCCCTGCTGTGAGTTCCGGATCAACTCCGTCTGATTCAATAGACGAGAGTCAATCTACCGAGGGGGGCCAGTCTCCAGTGGCTCCGAAGACTACAGGCCAACACTCCGGCCCCTTGCTGGACGAGGATGACCAACAAGCAATAAGTATGCTCCCCCTTCTAGCTCCTTTCTTAGAGCGAACAACTGGTCTTCAGACTTTGCTCGAGCCTTTGGATCGAGCTAGTCGCGACATAGGGGAGACCAACTTAGTGGGCATTCTGAGCAAAGCGGACAGATCGGAGCTTAACGCTGCTATGGAACGCGCAGCTTACCAGGTACGAAGCATCTGCGAAATAACATAGAATTAGTCTACAAATAAATTTTTACCTTGGTTTTTCTTTTCGCAGCAAACAGTCTTGGCCCGAGCTGCGAATATATCGAATGATCAAGAAATCGCTCGTCTTCGAGAGGAACATAACATCCTTCAACGGAATCTCACCATCTCCGA
This sequence comes from Zizania palustris, assembly GCA_019279435.1. Classification (NCBI taxonomy): domain Eukaryota; kingdom Viridiplantae; phylum Streptophyta; class Magnoliopsida; order Poales; family Poaceae; genus Zizania; species Zizania palustris. The sequence continues at coordinate 15,782,314 of JAAALK010000286.1, forward strand.
AAGCCGAGTGGTTCAGATGGACAATATAGTGTCAACGGAGCGCAGGGCCAGACAAGGTTTGGAGGCTGCAAATAAAGAGCTCGAAGCAGAAAGAATTGTGCTTCGAGCAGAAATTGAAAGAATGCGGGCGGAGCACGCTACTGCAGGGACCGAACTTGTTAGACTCCATGAGGAAGCTAGCCAGCTTTTGAACCAAAAGAATATCTTGACTACCGAAACTGCTAGACTTTCTGGGGTTCTGGGAGAGGTAACTTCGATGAAGGACGCACTGATGGAAGATAAGCTGAAGTCCGAGAAGGTAGTTGCGGAAGTTATGAATCAACTGCTAGGTGTTCTGGAGTACTTCGGTACTACTGGGACACTTCCTTCTGATGATAACATTTCTCTTCTGCGTCAGTTGAAAAGGATTCAAGGAGTGGCGAAGCAGATGAAGATAGCAGGCATTCGATACGGAGAACTCTCCGGACAAGTGGTTGTTGTTGGCCTACTTCGCTACTACGAAGATCTGGGCCGATCGATAACTCCGAGCGTAGGAGAAGGCCCAATTACCTTCGACGACGAGCGGCTTCTGACTCCTTCCGAAGGTGTGGCCGCTTCCTGGCGAGCCTTCCAGACTTCAAGGAGAGCCGAAGGTCGCTCTGCGATCAAGGCCTGGATCGACGAAGGACAACGCCAGAAACATGCTCGGACCCAAGCTTCAAGCAGTCAGCCTCCTCCGAACCCGCATGTTTAGAAATATCTTAGGATTTTTGGCTATGTAAAGCTTTGTGCTTATGAACATTTATCAATGAAAATTTGTTTATTATATTTTTAGGCTTTGCCTCATAGGGAAGATATCGAAGTGTTAGATATTAACGATGAACTTCGCTCATTATGGACCACCTTCGTTCTTCTAAAAGCTTATAAGCGCCCTCGATTTTTAGTTCCTCGAGATAGCTCCGGTGTAATTGCGCCCGAAGTAAGCAAAGATATATTATCTTATATTAAAGAGGAAGAAAAAGAGGTTAATTTGAACACCTCATCTTCTGAAGACGTTATATGGTCTGAAGACGAAGATGAAGTTCGAAGTAAAAAACCTGAAGAACTTGGAAGCTGGGAAAGGAGCCCCGAACGGCTTCGAACTTGGGCCGAGCTTCAACAAGAACAGAAGGACTTTAGAGCTTCAAAGGGAGGCAAGAGAGTTAAACGTAAAGTTGTTAGAACTCCCGGCGCTGGAACTAGTCGTTCCAATCCTAGCTCTAGAGATCGAAGAGGTCTTCGATTCCTTCTTGGTATAGATACCAATTTTTCATGATGTAATCTGTAAACATATTCGTTCGAATAATGAATACCGATTTAAAATTGTCTCCATATTTACTAGCCCCTCTTTGGGGATAAGCAACTTCGAACTGTATTCAAAGATGGTTATGCGCAAAGAAAAACTTTGGAGTACAATTTTTTGGGGTTCGGAGCCCCTCTGCAATTTAAAGATCTTTTAAAATCTTATAAAATGTCTTCGACTATTTGTAGTTTGAAGAATGGCAACTTAGTACCCTTGTTTTTTGAAAGAAATCACTTGAGATAACTTTCAGGACACCTTAGTGTCTTAGATAATTTGTCTCTTTGGACCATGTTAACAGACATTCGAAGCTCATGGCTCAAAGTCTGTTTTGCTTTGGCCACCTTCGGCTCTTTTTTGCGAACTCTGTCAAACCAGTGGTTCGGAGTTTGCAATGGTCTCTTTGGACTCTTTTTACGGATGCCTACTAGCCAATGGCTTGGGCTCCGCATATTTTGGCCACCTTCGGCTCATTTTACGGAAGTCTACCAGCCAATGGCTTGGACTCCGCATATTTTGGCCACCTTCGGCTCTTTTTACGGAAGTCTACCAGCCAATTGCTTGGACTCCGCATGATGTGGTTTTGGTCTCTGTTACGGATGCCACAAGCCGGTGGCTTGGACTCCGGATTATGTCAGCCCCCACGTCGGAAACTTCGAACCAATGATTCGAAGCTCGAAAATATGACTCAGCTTTATGACACTTCCCTCTCGATCAACCCCGCGGTTCCAGTGCGTCCACTCGGAAGCTGGAAGTTTATGAGGGGAAGGCACTATCTGGACCAAATGCTTTATTAATTCAGAAGATGATTACAAGTGATTTACAAGGAGCCCTTATGCGAAGTATCGCTTTAGGTGCTCCGCATGCCAAGTATGTGCTAACTCTTCACCTTCTAAATTAGCTAATTTAAAAGAGCCAGGGCGTCCTGAACGAACAATTAGGTATGGACCTTCCCATTTATTTCCTAATTTCCCTGGCGCTATAATGCTTCGCAGAACAAGATGACCCGGCCTAAGCTCATTGATCTTAACCTTCGGGTCATACCAAGTCTTCATTTGCTGGGGATATTTTGATAAATTAGCCACAGCTCGAAGTCTTGTTTCTTCTGATAAATCTAGCGAAGCTTCTCGTTCTTCTTTAATCTCTGGTTCGGTGCTGCGAAGTGATCCTCCTTTGAGCTCCGTTGGAGTCATAGCTTCATCTTCGAATAGTAATCTGAATGGAGTAAAACTTGTGGACCTTGTTTGCGTAGTCCGAATGGACCACAAAATCTTCGGAAGCTCTTCGGTCCACAGTCCTTTTGCTAATCCTACTATCCTTCAATTTAGCCCTGACAAAATATTTCCATTGGCTCTTTCTACAACTCCATTAGACTGAGGATGCCTCACTACAGCAAAACATAACTGGATACCTAGATCTTCGCAAAACTTCCTGAAAGGTTCTGCATCGAACTGTGTTCCATTATCAATTGTGAGTTGCCTAGGTACTCCGAACCGGCAAATGATGTTTTTCCAAAAGAATTTCTATATATTGTTCGAAGTGATAGCTGTTAAGGGCTCTGCTTCTACCCATTTAGAAAAATATTCAATAGCTACCACTGCGAACTTTATATTTCCCTTGGCTACTGGAAAGAGACCAATTAAATCCATACCCCATATGGCCATAGGCCATACCGGAGTAATAACTTGAAGAGCTGTTGGTGGGCGATGACTTCGTCGACCCATCCACTGACATCCTTGACAAGTGCGGACTAAGCTCTCCGCATCAGCTGTTATTGTAGGCCAATAAAGCCCCTGGCGAAGTATTTTTCCTGCCAATGCTCGAGGGGCTAAATGGCTACCGCAAAGGCCTTCATGAATTTCTCGAAGAATTTCTTGACCTTCGGCCTGAGATATACATCGGAGTAAAGGGGAACATACTCCGGCCTTGTATAAAATACCGTTGATTATTTGATAATTTCTAGCTCTGAGTTTCAATCTTGAAAGCTGTGGCTCTTCAGGCAAATTTGTTCCTCCTTGTAAAAGTTCCATGATTGAATTTTTCCAATCTGCACTTGGAATGCAAAGAATCTTTGCAGAGGGAATTTGTGGCACCGAAGGTGTACTGAGCTCTTCATAGAAAGTTTCTTCTGGTACATCCACAGCTCCAGCTGTAGCTTTTGCTAAGATGTCCGCTTGCACATTTTCTGCTCTTGGTATACTCCGAATGGAAATACCCTTGAAGTGTGCTTCGATCTTACGGATTTCTTCTAAGTACTTTGCAAGCTGTGGATGTCGAACCTGAAAACTTTTATCTACGTGCACTGCTACTATTTGATAGTATGTCTTTATAACAACTCTTGTAGCCCCTAGAGCACGTACTTTTCGAAGTCCTAGTAAAATCCCTTCATACTCGGGCTATATTATTGGTAGACTTAAAGTTGAGTCTTGCGGAGTACATTGCTCTTTGCCCTGAAGGCGAAATTAATACTGCTCCAATGGCTGCTCCAGATGCTTGGAAAGCCCCATCAGAATAAACAGTCCAAACTCCGTCACTTGACTTCTCCGTAGCCAAAGTTGCAGGTGGAGTCCATTCTGCTACAAAATCTGCTAAGACTTGCGATTTGATTGCTGTCCTTGCCAGAAAAGATATGCCGAAGGGTGCTAGCTCAACTGCCCACTTCCCGATCCTTCCAGTGGAATCCTTGCTTCGGAGCATATCTCCCAAAGGATACGAAGTTGGTACAATTACATTATGAGCCAAAAAATAATGTCTTAATTTCCTCGAAGCCATTATCAGAACATAAACGAACTTTTCGAGTTCGGAGTATCTTGTTTTCGCTCCTGATAATGCTACGGACACAAAATAAACAGGATTTTGCACCAACTTCCCATTGAAATCCATTTCTCTGACAAGGACTGCACTGACAGCAGAACCTGTAGCTGCAAGGTAAAGGAGTAGGGTTTCGTCCGCAGTAGGCACCGTGAGTGTAGCGAGATTACTGAGATACTCTTTAATATATTCGAAGCTTTTTTGACACTCCGGTGTCCATGCAAAATCTTCGGACCCTTTCAATTCTTTAAATATAGGCAAGCTTCTCTCCGCAGACCTTGATAAAAACCTGCTAAGTGCTGCCAGACGCCCGGTCAGATTTTGCACTTGCTTTAAATTTTCTGGAGGAGCCATCTTTTGTAGTGCTGTTATTTGAGTAGGGCTAGCTTCAATCCCCCTGCTTGAGACTAAATACCCTAACAACTTTCCAGCCTTAGCTCCGAAGATACATTTTTCAGGGTTAAGACGGATCCCACATGCCCGAAGGCTATTAAATGTTTCTGCTAAGTCTAGGCTATGTTGGTGCTTTAAAGCACTCTTTATTACAATATCATCCATATAGACCTCCACATTGCGACCTAATTGAGGACCTAGAGCCTTAGCAACTAACCTTGAAAAAGTAGCCCCGGCATTTCTTAAGCCAAAAGGCATTCTTACATAACAAAAGACTCCCGAGGGAGTTACAAAGCTTGTCTTGATCTCATCTTCGCGCTTCAACTATATTTGATGATAACCAGAATACGCGTCAAGGAATCTTAATAACTCCGAACCTGTGGTGGAGTCGACCAATTGATCAATTCGGGGCATGGGGTAGGGGTCACGAGGGCATGCTTTATTCAAGGATGTGAAATCAATGCACATGCGCCACTTCCCGGAAGATTTCTTTTTGACGAAAACTGGGTTGGCTAACCACTCTGTGTGAGCCACTTCTCTAATAATCCCAGCCTTCAACAATTTCTCAACTTCGTCCTTCGCTAGAACAGCTCTTTCTGCAGACATTTTTCGGAGTCCTTGCCGAACAGGTCGGGCCTTCGGGTTTACAAGCAAACTATGTTCAATGATATCTCGATTGACTCCGGTGATATCTTCGTCAGACCAAGCGAAGACATCTAAATTTTCTTCCACCACTTTTTCTAAGGAGGTTGCAACTTCTGGAGGTAAATCTTTAACAAATTGAAACGTATATTCTTTACCATCTTTAACAATAATCTTCGCTGCAATCTCTCCTTCAGGACTTGGTCTTGGAAAGGATTTCTTCGAAGCTTCGGAAAGGGCTGAAAAATTTTCTTGATTATCTTGCACATTGTTTACTTGTCTTGGATCAAGAGGGGGGCCATGACCATATTCCGCTCTTCGGGCGATAGCTTGATCTCCGAAGACAGTAAGAACTCCTGCTTGCGTGGGCATCCTCATACACAAATAATTGTGATGCGCCACAGCTCCGAACTGGTTTAGCATGCCTCTTCCGAAGATGACGTTGTAGGCATATGGGGCATCTACAACATCGAAGATTACTTCCTCAGTTCGGGCCAACAAACCTTCTCCGAAGGTAACTTCCAGGCCTATTTGGCCAAGCGCATCAAGCGGAGGTCCTGCGAAGCCCTGCAAAGGGCGATCCGCTGGAAGGAGGTGCTTTCTGGAGATGCACAATTGATCGAAGGCTTGAACAAAAATAATGTCTGCCGAACTGCCTCCGTCAATCAACACTCTTCGAACTTCAGTGCCCGCAATATCAGCAGTAATAACAAGTGGGTCTGCATGTGGAAATTTAATGCCGGCTGCATCCTCCGCAGAAAAAGATATTGGTACATAAGACCATTCCGGCATAGCAGCTGCAGATGACGAAGTCCCAATGTGGCCCACTTCCCTAACATAGTCTCTTCTCTGCCTTTTTGACATGCTTCCGAGGGTACCTCCTCCGGAGATGGGGAGGACTACCCTTTTCCCTCGGTCTTGCCCTTCCTCTTGCTTCGGAGGTGGCATAACATTGGCCACTGGAGGCCGTCTTGCGGCTTCGAAGTTTTCTATCCGCGCCACAGCCTGGACAGGCTCTGGGCGCGCTTGAGCTGGAACTCGGAGTGAGTATAGCCTTGCAAGTATCAGTTGCGTGGCTTCGGTTTTCACCATGAATGCAGCAGAAAAGGGTCTGGCCTTTGCCAACCGTTTTCCCTGGCGGCCTCCAGCCGCTGACCTTGTTCCCCGAAGGTTGTGGAGCTCTCTGCGTGAATGTTTGCGGGGGTGCAATGTTCAGGACTTCAGAACGGGGATGCTTCTGCCCCCTTCTCCGATCATGTTGAACTTCGAAGACTGGTTCTTGCGGCTGTGCCGAAGTTTTTACTTCCACTTTTACTTCCTGCAATATGGATGGAGTAGTTGCAGTTCTTCGAAGCCAACCTTCTTCCGACCTTGCATACTCCTCAAAGTATGACATCAGCTAAGAAACTGAGGATATGCTTTTCCGATGAAGCTTATCCAGGAGGCCTTGATGAGTGACACCTTCCCTAGCTGCATCAACTACCAAAGATGTAGACAACCCTCGGATCTGCGACTTCGTATGAGTGAAGCGCTTAAAATATTGCCTCAATGTCTCTCCGGGGAGTTGCTTCACCTGGAAAAGGCTTCCCGTTGATATTGGAGGCACGAAGGTGCCTTGAAAATTGCTTACAAACTTCTTCTTCAGCTGCACCCATGAATTGATTGATCCTGGCTTCAAAGACCAGAACCACCTTAATGCCACTCCTTGAAGAGCTAAGGGGAAGCACTTTTCCATGGTATCTCGAACTCCTCCACTAGCTTCAATTGCTAGGGCATAAGAATGGACAAACTCTCCGGGATCTTCATCTCCAGCATACTTACAGAGCTTCGAAGTTTTAAACTTCGGGTCAAAGCGAACTTTCTGCAGCTCAGGATGCAGCGGAGATTCAGTATCAAAGGAGGCATTCTCCGGGGCTTCGGGATAAATGGGTTCGTCGTCTTCAGGCACTTCTGGAATAGTTCGGACGGCTTGAGAGCGAAGCCTGTTTGCGGCTTCTTGCCGCCATATTGATACTTCGGCTTGGAGGCTCGCCATTTGAGCGGCCATATCTCCAAGATTGTCTTCATCTCCTCCGAAAGGATCTTCCGGGTCTTGAGAACTGAGAGGATCAGTTCGAAGTGGGATTGAAGGTGGAAGAGGGACTCGGGGTGGTCGAAGTATAGAGGGAGTTGGTGGAGGAACTTCGTATGTTTGAGGGATGGAAACTCCGTCCGGAGTTTGAGGTGGGGGGAATGTCGAAGGCCCTCCGACCTCAACCGTGTCGGATGGTGCCTCTCCGGAGATCCGAGAGGACCTCCGAACAGGGTTACGAGGTGCACTCCGCTTAGGAGGCATGATGTAAGAAGTTGGTAGAGAACGAAGTTTCTTGGACTAGGTTCCCCACGGACGGCGCCAACTGTTGGCGTAAAAGATTACGCTAACAGGTTTCTGTAGATTAGAAACTGACAAATGAAGTGTTTGCGAAGTGAACTGTTCTAAGCCTCCGAAAGGATAACAACTTAGAATAGTTCGAAAGTGTGTATTGAATAACTTGTATTCGGTCCCTATTACAAGGTGAAATGGGGGGCATTTATAGGCCCAAATATTAAGGAAAATACCTATTTACCCCTCTATTACAACCGACATAATGGAAACTATTCGGTACCCTTGATAGGGCTAAAATGGTAAAAGACTAATCTAATAAGAAAAAAGATAAGTCTTCCATCTTAGCTGGCAGAAAAGATCTCAAAGAGCCTTAGTTCGAAGATATACTCCGAACCAATGCCTATCTTTATACTCCGAGCTTGACTCAGGACATGTTCGAAGATGAACGTCTGGAAACCTTCTAATCCATTATCTGCCTTAGTGCTGTTACGGCAATAACCCTGAGGATGGAATATTTTCCCCCAACAACAGGTATTCAAAAGCATATACTAGCTAGAATAAGTAAAGAAACTCAAACACATAACAGAAGCAAGCTCAAAGTGTGATATGTGAATATGCATGATATGAACTGACACGAAAAGACTCAAGAAAAGAGTAAAGAAAGAAAGAAAAATAGACTCAAAGTATCCTAAAAAGGATACACAACTCCCAAATCCCCTCGCAAACGCTCAAAAGTAGACTAATATATGGGTTTGGTGAGAATGTCAGCCAACTAATGATTGGTATCAACATGAACAAGGTCAATTACACCTTTCTCATATTGATCCCTCAGAAAGTGAAAGCGCACATCAATATGTTTGGTTTTTGAAAGAAGACATGGGTTTTTACCTACACTAATCACGCTGGTGCTATCACAAAACAAAGGTACTCTGGCAGGGAAAAACAACCCAAACTCTCTCATAGTGGAAATCATCCAAACCAACTGTGAGCAGTAGCTAGCAACAACTACATACTCAGCCTCTATGGTAGAAAGCGCAACTCCAGATTGCTTACACAAAGACCAAGAGACAAGTGAAGAACCAAGAAACTGGCAAGTACCATAAGTCGACTTGCGATCCATCCGACACGCACCAAAATCAGCGTCGGAAAAGCCAGATAACTCAAGAGATGATGATGCTGAATAGTAAAGACCAAGATCATGCACATAGGTAAGGTACCTGAAAATGCGCTTGACAACCTATCGATGAGATGCACGTTGTGAAGACTAGAAGTGCGCGCACAGTCCCACGACAAACTGAATGTCTGGTGTCGTCACCGTCAGATACAGTAGCGATGTGATCATCCCTCGATACTCACTCTCGTTGACCTTGACACCGCTCTCGTCCTTGTCTAGGCCCCCAGATGTACCCATAGGGGTCATCTCAGGCTTCAGCTCTCCACCAAAGTCGAACTTCTTCAGCATGTCCTGCGTGTACCTGCTCTGGTGGATGAAGATGCCATCCTTGGTCTGTTTGATCTAGAGCCCTAAGAAGTACTTGAGCTCACCCATGAGGCTCATCTCAAACTCGTTGTGCATTTGCTCAGAAAACTTGGACTCAAGCTCATTAGTAGAACCACCAAAAATAATGTTGTCCACGTAAATCTGATCAATCAAGAAATCTAAGTCAACCCTGAGCAAGAAAAAGGTCTTGTCCACAAAACCCATCACAAAGCCACTCCCAACAAAAACTGCTTTAAACGATCATACCAAGCCCTGGGGCTTTCTTCAGACCATATAAAGCTTTCTGGAACTTGAAAACATGTTGAGAAACTTAGGGTTGTCAAAACTGGGGGTTGACTAACATAGACCTCCTCCTCTATACACCCGTTCAGAAAAGCACTCTTGACATCCATTTGAAAAAGCTTAAAACCTTTAGACACAGCGAATGCCAAAAGAATGCGAATGGACTCAAGACGGGCAACAGGGGCGAAAGTCTCCCCAAAGTCAATACCCTCTTTCTCGCAAAACCCTGGGCAACTAATTGAGCTTTGTTGCGCACCACAACCCCATCTTCACATTGCTTGTTCTTAAACACCCACTTGGTGCCTATGGGGTTGCATCTAGGTGGCAGCTCAACTAGTGTCCAAACCCGATTGCGAACAAAGTTCTCAAGCTCTTCTTGCATGGCGTTTATCCAATTTGCATTAGAAAGAGCATGAGCAACATCTCTGTGCTCAAAAGTGGCAATAAACACAGACTCAGCAAAACAGCGAGTGAGCCAGCATGAGAACGCAAGGATCTCGAAGAGAGATCACCGATGATGAGCTCTAAGGGGTGATCACGCTGAACTGCTCGGGATCCTAGGTGATCAGATGTCACCTCACCGGAGTCAGTAGCTAGCACCTCTGGACTCGAGTGAGGGGGCTCGATCAAAGTGGAAGAAGTGATCAGAGGTCCGCCTTCATCCTCAGTCCAAGTCTCAAAAGGTGTGGGGTCTGCAGGCTGTGCAGAAGGCCCACCCTCATCAACAGAAGGAGTGTCATCATCTTCCTCGAAGATGGACTCTCCAAGCTCATCATCTCCAGAAAGCTCGAAAGAAGGAGTAAGCAAAGGCATGGACTCATCAAAAGAAACCTCGCAAGTCTCGACAAGCTGCTAGTGTCGAGGTTCCAAACACGGAAGCCTCAAGAATGCAAAGCGTAACCAAGAAAAACTTCATCCCAGCAATGACACTCAGACTTGGCCAAATGCCCTCCCTTCTTAAGCACAAAAAACTTGTAGCCAAATGCTCGCAAGTGACTCACCTTGGGCTATCTGCCAAACCGCAACTCATATGAAGTCTTACCTAAGTAAGCTCTAAGAAAAATGCAGTTGGCTAGATAGCAAGCCGTATTCATGGCTTCAGCCCAAAAGCGTCGAGGAGTCCTATGCTCATCGAGCATCGTCCTGGCCATCTCGACTAGTGTGCGGTTCTTTCGTTCCACAACGCCATTCTGTCGGGGAGTGTAAGGAGCAGAAAACTGGTGCTCAAGACCCTGATCACTTCAGAAGTTTACAAATTGAGAGTTCTTGAACTCAGAGCATTGTTCGCATTCTTTAGCTTCAAAACCAGGTCATGAACAAACTGGAAAGCCTCATCCTTAGACTCCAAAAAGAAAACCCACGAGAATCGAGAAAAATCATCGACAACTACAAGCGCGTACCACTTCCCACCAACTGAGCGTACCCGAGATGGACCAACAGTATCCATGTGTAGCAGCTCTCCCGGGTACGAAGTCATTACCTGAGTCACAGGTGCGTGAGAAGCGGCAACCATTTTTCCATGACGACAGGGATGGCAAACTAGATCCTTCTCCATCTTAAGCTTGGTCAATCCTCGGATGAGGTCCATAGAGCTCAATCTGACTAGCAGATCACAACTCAAATGACCTAACCTCCTATGCCACCTCCAGAGCTCAGAGGAGTATCCAGCAATCAAACAGCGAGAAGGGACAAAAGAACTAGAGAAATCAATCCAAATAACTTTACTGAAGGGTAAGATCTATCAAACCAAAGATCCTCTAGTATAAACAACAGAAGACATGCCCTTCTTAAAACGAACCTCTAAGCCATCCTCAAGATGTTGTGAAATATAGATCAAATTAAAACTCAAGTTCTCAACCAAAGCTACATTCTTCAAAGAGAAATGCTCAGAGATTCGAATTGAACCAATGTCGTGTACCTTCCCTTGACCATTGTTCCCGAAAGTGATGTACTCCTTGGAGCTTGGGGAAGCGAGGATGGAGAACCATCTATGATGTCCCGTCATGTGGCGAGAGCATCCTGAATCTATGATCCACACGTCCTCCAGTCCTCGATCCTGCATGATCAATGGTTATAAGTGGGAGCACACGGGCCGACACTAAGTTTAGCAAAGGAGCTAAACCAGTGTCGAGCCATCTGCTCAAAAGAAGAGAAGTAGAAGGACTCATACGAGTCTAGAACAAAGCGCGGTCCTCTGTTCTACCTAAAGTCTTGGCCATGATGTCCAAAGCCGTATCCAGAATGACCTAGAGCTCTACCGGAGCGAAAACAATGCTCCGGAGCACAGGCACGAAAGTCGTCTCCTCTACCACCACCTACACAACGCGTCCTAGCCTCTAGCCTCTCTCCGCATCGATAGATTCTCTGTCTACCACACTGTTGGTAGAACTGCTCCTGCCCACCTTGAGCTCTCTCTGCTCTCTCAACCCGCTTCCTCTTGAAGCAAAACTCCTCAAGATGCTCGTCTCTATGACAAAACTCATAGTGATAGGTAGGCTTCTTGGGAAGTGGTTAAGGCTTGGGGTTCTTGGGCTTGGTGGTGTTGGGTGTAGACTCTTTGGTGTGAGAGGGTACACTTAGAGAGTTAAGAGAAGTGTGGAGATGCTTGGGCTTTGGGATCCGGATAGGGTTCTTGGGTGGAGCTTTAGGTTGTTCTTGGAACACTCTTTTGAGCACTCGACTTTGGGGTGGCCCGATCTTCACGGCAGTAGAATCTCGAACACTATAACTTACTGCGAATAGCGGGTAACTTGCTGCGAACAGCGGGGAACTAATCCGATAGGCCGGTGCAGCCGAACTAGAAGCCGACAAGCATGGATTAGGGGATATTTATACCTGTCTCAAGGTTTGGCTGCAGTCAAGCGACAGGGAGAGAGGCACCGAAACCACGAGGACTTCGACTCGATCTCCGAATGATCGCAGAACCACCAGCCGGGACCAATCCACACAATACGGTGCGGCCAAACCGGAAGCTGTAAGAACAAAATGGGGGATCTCAGAGAGATCTTTCTCACAAGCGCACGATGAACTTGCAAGAACAAGGGTGAGTAGACACTCAAGCAGCTCGGTTGCAATATACCATAGAGGTAGGTTTATCACATGATCAAAAGTTGAGTTTGAGAGGCCTAGAGAGGGGTATTTATACTAGGAACAACCCTCCTAGATGAGTATGAGACGTGCTCTCCACGCAGGGAGGGTGTGAAACCAGCTAGTGGAGTATTCCAGAGGCTGTCTTGTGAACTCGCGCGTCTGTTTGACTGTTGGACCACTCTTCAATGTTTCGGCCATAACTAAAGCTTGGGAACTCCAAAAGACGAATGGTTTGTTGGGTGTGAAAGCCGACTTGATGGCCTTTCTAACCATAGGTCATAGAGCCCCCGTCTCTTAGTATTCTAACCGTGGTGAAGCTCGCAAATGGGGCCTTCTGTCAGCCTAGATTTCCGATCGGCTCTTACTGTGCTCCGTGCTCTTCAATCAGGTCTTGGTGCTTCATAGCTTCATGTGTGAACATGAGAAAGATCAAAGTACATGATTTAGGTAGTAAACAATTCTCACTAGTTACATCAACTGTGTGAAGGAGAGAATTAACCTGATGGTGTAGCGTCTTTGAGCGACAGCAAGTGATCGGACCTTTATAACCGGTGATAGCGATCGGATCTGTATGCATGGTAATCGGACCAGTGATAGGACCATGTGCTGGGATGTCCTCATCACACTCCATCCTTGGGCTGATAGGCCTAAAAAGACTCAGTGGAGTGTGTCTTGGGATATCTCTGCTCTTGAGTCATCTTACTCCACTCCACTGCACGTCTAATGGTACTCTCAAAGTCAGCCTTGTTGTAGGTGTAACCTACCCCAAACCCATCCTTCCTCTTGAACTGTTGGATCATCATGCCGAACTATGGCTCTCTAGCACTCACCTAACTCAGGATCTGACGGAGGTAAGAGTTCTCGTTCTGAGCATCAGCTAGCTCCTCTGTCAAGGTAGCTAGTACCTCCACCTAAGATAAGTAGATCTCACACTCTCTATCAACTTGGACAGACTTCTCAGCTTTTAGCATGATTTGTTCCAATCTCAGGGACAAGCAGTTCTCACAAACAGTGGGTGGAACTGACAGTGTCTCAAGCTCAAACTTAGTTTGCTCCAGCTCAGCTCTGACTCTCGCTAACTCACCCAACTTCTCATCACTCTTGTCTCTTAGCTCAGCTAAAACAGCTAAATGTGATGGGCAGTCCACACAGGACACGACGACAGTGGCATGAGCTTCTTTCAGCTCCAGCTGAGCGCTCTCAAGCTTAGTGGCCAAAGTGTCTCTCTCATCTACCCTCTCTATGTACATGGACTTTAGAGTCATCACGTCACACAACAACACCTCGGAGTTAGGGCACTCACTGCTACCACGCAAGAAAGGGGATGAAGACAGACTCTCAATCTTTCCATTGGCCATGGCAAGCTTACTCTGAAGCTCATCTGTCCTCTTCTTAGCCCCTCTAAGCAGTTTCTCCTCATATCTCAACTCCTGATGGTTCTCTTCTAGTAATTCAATGACTTCTTGTTCATAGGAAGATATCTTTTCATCGTCGTCGTCGTCGGAGTTGTTGGGGTATCCCTCTTCATCTTTATCCCCAAGAGCCATTGAGCAGACACTCTTGCGGGATCTTCGGCTGTGATGCGAGCGGCTCTTCGGCTTGTCCCCGAAGGCCATGAAGTAGAGGCCCGCCGGATCATCATTGTCCTTCCCCTTCTTGATCACGATTTCCTCATCGCATGAGCTCAATGAAGAGGAAGAAGATGATGATATCTTGGAGTAGCTTCTCTCCATCTCAGTGAAGAAGGCCTTGTCTCACTTCTTGTTCTCACGTCGGTAGTCCTTTAGGACCTTTTGGAAGAACTTAGTTTCTGGCTTACCCTTTGTGAAGGTGGAGCTGTCGTGGTGCTTGAATGAGTCGTAGGAGCCACTGCTAGTGCCATTCTTGTGATTGTTCTGCTTAGGGCAATCGGCGATGAAGTGACCTAGATCACCACACTCAAAGCATCCAGATTTTGTGCCGTTTCTTTTGAACATTCGTTTATCATAGACACGACGCACCCGGTTGTTAAAAAGACACATATCATCTTCTCCTAACGTATCAAGCTGGTCCTCAGTGATAGACATCAAGGAGAACACAGCACAGCTCAAAGAGGATGAGTCAGCAGAAGGTGTCGTAAGGGCTAGGGTTTTTGAGCCAGAACTAGTGAGATTTGATCTCAATTGGATATCAACCTCTGTGGCCTTGAGCTTACTGAAAAGCTCTAGGATAGTCATGGTATCGTAAGAAGTGCTCTCAATGATAGAGGATACCTTGATCTCCCAGATCTTAGGGTCCACGGTATGAACAACCTTGAGCGCCTGCTCATGATCTTACACCAGGTGAACTACATCATCCTTGTTGGCCCGAAGCTTGTTGATGATCGATTGAAAACGACCAAACAAAGCTTCAGCAGATTCACCCGGCTTCTATGTGAAATTTTCATATTCATGCCGGTAGGTCTGATAGAGCCGAGTCTTGACCTAGGCTGTCCCCTCATGGTGGTGCCTGGAGGGTAGCCCAGATCTCTCTAGCAATGCTGAGATGGCTCACACGCTCAAACTCAGTGGGACCTAGACCAGAAAATAAAATGTTCACAACCTTGTTGTTGTTTTGATGCTGGGCGATTAACTCAGGGGAAGTGCGCTCAGCAACTGGAAGCACAGTAAAAGTGTCGTGAACACAAACATCCCAAATGTCCGAGCTTTGGCTCATGAGATAGGCTCGCATGCGAGTCTTCCAGTAATTGTAGCCAAAAGCTTCAAGGGACGGGACATTGCTAGAGAAAGTCATGATCACTACCTTGGGTTAGAACCAGTTAAGGTATGGAAAAACTCTAACCAAGCTCTGATACAACTTGTAGGACCAAGAGTAGTGACCAGACGGGGTGTGAATGGGCGCCTCAAAAAAATTTTCGAATCAATGGCCCTCTCCCAACAGCCAACACACCTCAACAGACAATCAGCATAACCAAAACAGAACACAAGCACTAAAATAATCGAGCCTAAAAACAATCGGTGTCCTAATCGAAAAGACACCACCACAATGCTTAAAGGCATGTCAACAGAGCATTCAAACAACAGGCATTTGAAGCATCATAGCAACAATCATCACAGGCATTTAATCAAACAAAATAACTATAGATGTAAGACGTCTCTTACATATGAAATAAAATGCACTAACAATATGGAAACATATCAATGACCAACCATAGTGCAATCTGTAATAAAATTCTTGTAGCAATTAAATCTATCCAGAAATTAAATGTAAGTGCACCCAAATAGAGGAAAGGAAGAAATACTGTTCTAGTTGTCTCCTAGGCGCATATGGCCGAATGCATAGCCTGCATGTCCTATCCATTGGTATCAGAGCGAGGTTAGGGTTTTTCCATACCTTAACCGGTTCTAAACCCCAGTAGTGACAATGACGTCTCCTGGCAAGGTCCCGTCCTTGGAAGCCTATGGCTATAACTATTGGAAGACTCGCATGCGAGCCTATCTCATGAGCCAGGGTTCGGACATTTGGGACATTTGCGTTCACACCACGTTTGTCATATTGCCAGTCACTGAGCATGGTACTGCTGGTATCATTGCTCAGCATCTGAGCAACAGTAAGGCTATGAACATTCTTTTCTCTTGTTTAGGTCCCACTGATTTTGAGTGTGTGAGCCATCTCTCCACTGCGAGAGAGATCTGGGCTACCCTCAAGGCACACCATGAGGGAACAGCTCAGGTCAAGGCTCGGCTCTATCAGACCTACCGGCGTGAGTACGAGAACTTCACACAAAAGCCGGGTGAATCTGTTGAAGCTTTGTTTGGTCGCTTTCAATCGATCATTAACAAGCTTCGGGACAACAAGGCCGAGGGTGCTCAGTTAGTCTCAGATCACGAGCAGGCGCTCAAGGTTCTCCATACCTTAGACCCAAAGTTCTGGGAGATCAAGGTATCCTCCATCGTTGAGAGCACTTCTTACAATACCTTGACCATTTCTGAGTTGTTTAGCAAGCTGAAGGCCACTGAGGTAGATATCCGGCTGAGATCAAATCTCACTGGTTCTGGATCAAAATCCCTGGCCCTTGCTACACCTTCTATTGATCCTTCTTCTGTGAGCTGTGTTGGGTTCTCTTTGATGTCTTGAGGCGTCATGGCCTCCAGCCTCTCCCCGCGCTGAGGAACACGCAGTCTACCACCCTGCTGGTAGAACTGCTCCTGATCACCACGAGCCCTCTCTGCTCTCTCAACCCGCTTCCTCCTGAAGCAGAACTCCGCAAGATGCCCGTCTCTCTAACAGTACTCACAATGATAGGTGGGCTTCTTGGGATGTGGTTGAGGCTTGGGGTGTTTGGGCTTGGTAGTGTTTGGTGTGGTCTTCTTGGGTTGAGAGGGTCCAGGAAGAGAGTCTAGAGAAGAGTGGAGGTGTTTGGGCTTAGGAACCCAGATAGGCTTCTTGGGTGGAGCTTTGGGTGGTTCATGAATCACTCCATCCTTGGGCTGACAAGCCTGGGAGGTCTCAGTGGAGTGAGTCTTGGGATACCTCTACTCTGGAGTCATTTTGCTCCACTCCACTGCCCGGCTAATGGAACTCTCAAAGTCAGCCTTGGTGTAGGTGTAACCTACCCCAAACCCATCCTGCCTCTTGAACTGCTGGATCATCATGCCAAGCTGTGGCTCTCTGGCACTGATCCAACTCAGGATGGAACGAAGGTAAAAGTTCTCATTCTGAGAATCTGCTAGCTCCTCCCTCAAGGAAGCTAGAACCTCCACCTGAGACAAGCAGGTCTCACACTCACTCTCTACTTGGACAGACTTTTCGGCTTTTAGCTTGATCAACTCCATTCTAAGAGACAGACAGTTCTCACAGACAGTGGGTGGAACTGACAGTGTCTCAAGCTCTAGCCTAGTCTGGGCAAGCTCAGCTCTCAATCTCTCCACATCACCCAAATGCTCATCGCCCTTGGATTTCAGCTCAGCTAAGGAAGCTAGGTGAGATGGGCAATGATCACAGGGTGCGATCACAGTGGCTTGAGCATCTTTCAGCTCCAGCTGAGCGCTCTCAAGCTCAGTGGCCAAAGTGTCCCTCTAATCAACCCTTTCTGTGTACCTGGACTTCAGAGTCGATAGGTCACACAGAAGCACCTCACACTTCGGGCACTCACTGCTATCACCCAAGCAAGGAGAAGAAGATAGACTCTCAATTCTGCCGTTGGCCACGACAAGCTCACTCTCTAACTCATCTATCCTCTTCTTAGCCCCCCTAAGCAGTTTTTCCCGATATTTCAACTCCTGACGATTGCTCTCAAGTAAATCAATGATTTCGCGCTCGTAGGATGATACCTTGTTGTCGTCGTCGTCGGAGTCGTCGGAGGAGCTCTTTTCTTCCTTATCCCCAAGAGCCATTGAACAAAAGCTCTTGCGGGATCTTCGGCGCTGGTGAGAGCGGCTCTTCGGCTTGTCTCCGAAGGCCATGAAGCAGAGGCCCGCCGGATCATCCTTGTCCTTCCCCTTCCTGATGGCGATCTCCTCATCGCTTGAGCTCGATGAAGAGGAAGAAGACGTGGACCGCTTGGAGTAGCTCTTCTCCATCTCGGCGAAGAAGGCCTTGTCGCGCTTCTTGTTTTCTCGCCGGTAGTCCTTCAGGGCCTTCTTGAAGAATCGAGTCTTCGGCTTGCCCTTGTTGAAGGATGAGCTCTCATGCTTGCCGGAGTCGTGGAAGCTGCCACTGGGCCCTTCTTGTGTCCATTGCGCTTGGGGCAGTCGGCGATGAAGTGTCCTGGATCACCACACTCAAAGCATCCGGATTTTGTGCCGTGTATTTTGAACATTCTCTTGTCATAGACACGACGCACCCGGTTGTTAAAGAGACACAAATCATCATCTCCCAAAGACTCAAGCTGGTCCTCAGTGATAGACATCAAGGAGAACCCAACACAGCTCACAGCAGAAGGATCAACAGAAGGTGTAGCAAGGGCCAGGGACTTTGATCCAGAACCAGTGAGATTTGATCTCATCTTGATATCTACCTCAGTGGCCTTCAGCTTGCTAAATAACTCAGAAATGGTCAAGGTATCATAAGAAGTGCTCTCAACGATAGAGGATACCTTGATCTCCTAGATCTTTGGATCCAAGGTATGGAAAACCTTGAGCGCCTGCTCATGATCTGAGACTAACTGAGCACCCTCAGCCTTGTTGTCCCGAAGCTTGTTAATGATCGATTGAAAGCGACCAAACAAAGCTTCAACAGATTCACCCGGCTTTTGTGTGAAGTTCTCGTACTCACGCTGGTAGGTCTGATAGAGCCGAGCCTTGACCTGAGCTGTTCCCTCATGGTGTGCCTTGAGGGTAGCCCAAATCTCTCTCGCAGTGGAGAGATGGCTCACACGCTCAAACTCAGTGGGACCTAAACCAGAGAAAAGAATGTTCACAGCCTTACTGTTGCTCAGATGCTGAGCAATGATACCAGCAGTACCCTGCTCAGTGACTGGAAATATGACAAACGTGGTGTGAACGCAAATGTCCCGATTGTCCGAACCCTGGCTCATGAGATAGGCTCGCATGCGAGTCTTCAAATAGTTATAGCCATAGGCTTCCAAGGACGGGACCTTGCCAGGAGATGTCATAGTCACTACTGGGGTTTAGAACCGGTTAAGGTATAGAAAAAAACCCTAACCTTGCTCCGATACCACTTGTATGACCGAAAGTAGCGACCAGACGGGGGGTGAATGGGTGCCTCAAAAATTCTTTCGAATCAATGGCCTGTTCCTAATACCCAACGCACCTCAAAAGACTAAGCAGCAGAAAATAAACAGATAGCCTAAGTCTAAAGGTATCTAGCCTAGAAGCAGCTGATGACAAACAGAGAACTACCAAAGCAGTGCTAATAGATAGATAAACAGTATACGCAAGACTAGGCAAGACAAACTTCTCAGTAAAGCAATCTAGGTGCGCTATGAGAGAGAAGAGAAGTTACCTGTTCCAATCTATCTCCTGTTCGAAACTCAGCGAAGCCTGCTTCGCTGGACGAAGCCTGCTTCACAGTGTCGAAGCCTGTGTCGGAGGACGAGGTTTACTTCACTGGTCGAAGTCTGTCGAAGGTGTGTGAAAATGCCGAAGGTATGTTTTGGTCTAGCCTAGTTCGAAGTGGCAGGAATCGAAGTATGCTTCGAAGCGAAGTATGCTTCGAAGCGAAGTATGACAAAGTCGGAGCCTGCTTCGAAGTATGTACTTCGAAGGCAAGACTTCGAACACAGCTTCGAACCAAGTACTTCGAAGCCAAACCTTCGAACAGAAAAGTTCGAACACAACACACAGACAGACAACCTTCGTATAAAGAAGCGAAGCCTGTCACACGACAGAGGCACCAAATTCGAAGCCTACACTCTACCTTTGAAAAGAGCAAGCTTCGAAAAGAGAAGCGAAGGCTGACACGCGACTAAGAAACCAAAGCGAAGGCAACACTCTACCTTCGAACAGAACACAACAAGGACCTTCGTAGAAGGCGAAAGCAAAACACTGAGCGAAGTCTAACAGAATGACAAGCTTCGAAGCGAACTTCGAAACCTATCGAAATGTGGACTTCGAAGAGCTCGAGTCGGAGTACCTTCGCACTATTGTCCAAAGTATGAGACGCTGTCAGTTCAAAAAGTACTTCGAAGCTAGCAACTCAGGACACAGAATGAAGTTCGAAGTACGAACGAAGCCTTCGAGTATGTCAGATCGAAGCCTACCTCACGGAGCTGAGGGGCTTCGAACAGAGAGGATGGCTTCGCCAGAAAACAGTAAGAAAAGTTGCTAGGGCCTGTCAACTTCGATCAAAAAGCTGCACAGTAGAGAGCAAAAAGCTGGCACAGTGTATTGTTGCTACAGAGTAGTAGTACTACTTGCAACAGCAAGAACTAGTACTACTTGCGTGAAGAACGCACGCAACAGAAGCTTCCGAAGCCTCAAAATCAATTGAAAAACTTGCTGTGCGAGTGAAATGAAGCCATTAAAACAATGCAGTTGCTGCACACGATTTGAGAATGGAAGCTTCACTGCATCAATAAATGCAAGGCAAGAAAAACAGGGGCAAAAATGCCCGGCGGCGCAAGCATGAATAGGAGAGGAGAGAGGCAAAGCAAGAGACAAAATGACCCAGAGGAGTAGTATTGATTTCAGCCAAAAGGGTAGTCCAAACCCTAGGAATTGGGGCCCTATTTATAGGCTGCCCAACACTAGGAATATTCTACCAGCCCCTTAGGGTTTTTACAGACGCACGAATAAAGGAAAAGACTCTACTGCCCTTAGGTATTTTTACAGACACGACTGACTGACTATGGGCCTAGAGATACAGATGACTTATCCGGAAGCTAAGTTTTCGTAGCGACTACGGCTTCTCTTCTGGACAGTCGGATACAAGATCAACGGTTGTCAGTTTTGCGCCGAAACTGACAAAGCCTCCACCGACTTTGCACTAGGTACCCGGATTGGGCCGGCCCGACTCCGCAGCTCTCTCAGCCCGGCAATCGCTCACCGCCCGTGTACCTGAGTCAGTCCTGGTCAACAGCCCAGTGGGTCTTCTACTGCTTCTGGCCCATGTACCCAGATTGGGCCAGCCCGACTTCGCAGCCTCCTCTGCCCGACAGTCGCTCGCTGCCCGTGTACCTGAGTCACACGTGGCCCAAGAAACAGCAGATCTCTTCTTCTTCTGTCCTCTTTGACTATCGTTGACAATGACTCATCACTTCTGGAGCCATGAGGCCCATGCTATTCAGCATGGCTCCTCACCACAAACTGAGCGTACCCGAGCTGGACCGACGGTGTCCAAATGTAACAGCTCGCTCGGATACGATGTCATCACCTAAGTCACAGGTGAGTGAGAAGCGGCAACCATCTTCCCTTGACGACAGGGATGGCAAACTAGATCTTTCTCCATTTTAAGCTTGGGCAATCCTCGGATGAGGTCCATAGAGCTTAACCTGACTAGCAGATCAAAACTCAAATGACCTAACCTCCTATGCCACTTCTAGAGCTCAGAAGAAGATCCAGCTATCAAACAGCGAGAAGGGCCAAAAGAACTAGAGAAGTCTATTCGAAAAACTTTACCGAATGTTAAGATTTGGCAAATCAAAGATCCTCTAGAATCAAACACAGAAGAATTGTCCTTCTTAAAATGCACTTCCAAACCATCCTCAAGAAGTTGCGAAACAGAAATCAAATTAAAGTTCAAATTTTTAACCAAGGCAACATTCTTCAAAGAGAAATGGTCTAAAATGCGAATTGAGCCGATGCCACTTACCTTCCCTTGACCATTGTTCCCGAAGGTGATGTACTCTTTGGAGCTCGGGGGAGTGAGACTGGAGAACCATCTGCGATGTCCCGTCATGTGGCGAGAACATCCTGAGTCCATGATCCAAACGTCCTCCAGTCCCCAATCCTGCACAATCAGTGGTTGTAACGGGGAGTAAATGGTCTGACACCAGGTTTAGCAAAAGAACTAAACCAGTGTCGAGCCATCTGCTCAAAAGACGGAAAGCGCAAACCATCAGAAGAATTTGGACCAAAGCGCGGCTCAAAGCGCGGTCCATGGTTCTCCCTAAAACCTCGGCCACGTGGTCCAGGACCGTAGCCAAAACAGCATGGAACTTTGCCAGAACGAACACCACCAACTGGAGCACGGGAATGAAAGCCGTCTCCTCTACCACCACCTACATGACGCGGCCTGGCCTCCTGCCTCTCCCCGCGTCGAGGAACACGCAGTCTACCACCCTGCAGGTAGAACTGCTCCTGACCACCACGAGCACGCTCTGCTCTCTCAACCCGCTTCCTCCTGAAGCAAAACTCCGCAAGATGCCCTTCTCTCTGACAATACTCACAATGGTAGGTGGGCTTCTTGGGATGTGGTTGAGGCTTCGGCTTCTTGGGCTTAGTGGTGTTTGGTGTAGTCTTCTTGGGTTGAGAGGGTCCAGGAAGAGAGTCAAGAGAAGTATGGAGGTGTTTGGGCTTTGGAACCCAGATGGGCTTCTTGGGTGGAGCTTTGGGCTGTTCATGGATCACTCCATCCTTGGGCTGACTAGCCAGGGAAGACTCAGTGGAGTGAGTCTTGGGATATCTCTGCTCAGGAGTCATTTTACTCCACTCCACTGCCCGGCTAATGGCACTCTCAAAGTCACCCTTGGTGTAGGTGTAACCTACCCCAAACCCATCCTGCCTCTTGAACTGTTGGATCATCATGCCGAGCTGTGACTCTCAGGCACTGATCCAACTCAGGATAGAGCGGAGGTAAAAGTTCTCATTCTGAGAATCAGCTAGCTCCTCTCTCAAGGAAGCTAGTACCTCCACCTGAGACAAGCAGGTCTCACACTCGCTATCTACCTGGACAGACTTCTCGACTTTCAGCTTAATCAACTCCATTCTAAAAGACAAACAATTCTCACAGACAGTGGGTGGAACTGACAGTGTCTCAAGCGCTAGCCTAGTCTGCGCCAACTCAGCTCTCACTCTCTCCAAATCCCCCAAATGCGCATCGCCCTTGGCTTTCAGCTCAGCTAAGACAACTAGATGAGATGGGCAATCAGCACAGGGTGCGACGATAGTGGCTTGAGCATCTTTCAGCTCCAGCTGAGCGCTTTGAAGCTCAGTGGCCAAAGCGTCCCTCTCATCAACCCTTTTTGTGTACTTGGACTTCAGAGTCGACCGGTCACACAGAAGCACCTCACACTTCGGGCACTCACTGCTATCACCCAAGCAAGGGGAAGAAGATAGACTCTCAATTCTGGCGTTGGCCACGACAAGCTCACTCTCTAACTCATCTATCCTCTTCTTAGCTCCCCTAAGCAGTTTTTCCCGATATTTTAACTCCTGACGATTACTTTCAAGTAAATCAACAATTTCGCGTTCATAAGATGATACCTTTTCGTTGTCATCATCGTCGGAGTCATCAGAGGAGCTCTTCTCTTCCTTATCCCCAAGAGCCATTGAGCAGAAGCTCTTGCAGGATCTTCGGCGCTGATGTGAGCGGCTCTTCGGTCTGTCCCCAAAAGCCATGAAGCAAAGAACCACCGGATCGTCCTTGTCCTTCCCCTTCCTGATGACGATCTCCTCATCGCTTGAGCTCGATGAAGAGGAAGAAGACGTGGACCGCTTGGAGTAGCTCTTCTCCATCTTGGCGAAGAAGGCCTTGTCGCGCTTCTTGTTCTCACACCGGTAGTCCTTCAGGGCCTTTCTGAAGAATATGGTCTTTGGCTTGCCCTTGTTGAAGGAAGAGCTGTCGTGCTTGCCGGAGTCGTGGAAGCAACCACCACTGCCCTTCTTTTGTCCATTGCGCTTGGGGCAGTTGGTGATGAAGTGTCCTGGGTCACCACACTCAAAGCACCTGGATTTTGTGCCGTGTCTCTTGAACATTCGTTTGTCATAAACACGATGCACCTGGTTGTTAAAAAGACACAGGTCATCATCTCCCAAAGACTCAAGCTGGTCCTCAGTGATAGACATCAAAGAGAAATCAGCACAACTCACAGAAGAAGGATCTACAGAAGGTGTAGCAAGGGCCAGAGACTTTGATCCAGAGCCAGTGAGATTTGGTCAAGGTATCATAAGATGTGCTCTCAATGATAGAGGATACCTTGATCTCCCAGATCTTTGGGTCGAAGGTATGAAGACCTTGAGCGCCTTCTCATGATCCGAGACTAACTGAGCACCCTCAGCCTTGTTGTCCCAAAGCTTGTTTATGATCGATTGGAAACGACCAAACAAAGCTTCAACAGATTCACACGGCTTTTGTGCGAAATTCTCATACTCACGCCGGTAGGTCTGATAGAGCCGAGCCTTGACCTGAGCTGTTCCCTCATGGTGTGCCTTGAGGGTAGCCCATATCTCTCTCGCAGTGGAGAGATGGCTCACACGCTCAAACTCAGTGGGACCTAAACCAGAAAACAATATGTTCACGGCCTTACTATTGTTCAGATAAACGTAGCATGAACGCAGATGTCCCAGATGTCCGAGCCTTGGCTCATAAGTTAGGCTCGCATGCGAGTCTTCCAATAATTATAGCCATAAGCTTCCAAGGACGGGACCTTGCCAGGAGACGTCATGATCACTACTGGGGTTTAGAACCGGTTAAGGTATGGAAAAATTCTTTCGAGTCAATGGCCTGTTCCCAACACCCAACGCACCTCAAAAGACTTAGCGGGAATCCTCGTGCAGATTATCAAACCCTAAAAGTATCTAGCCTATAAACGACCGGTGTCCTAGATGAAGAAACACCAACACAGTGCTAATAGGCAGATAAATAAGACGTTCAAAACAAGGCAGATCAAAACTTCTCAGCAGATGATCTAAGTGTATATGAAGAGAGAAGAGAAGTTACTATTCAAATTTGTCTCCTGTTTGAAACTTGTCGAAGCCTGCTTCGTAGTGTCGAAGCCTGCTTCGCAATGTCGAAGCCTACTTCGTTGTGATGAAGCCTGCTTCGTTGTGTCAAAGTTAAGCAAAGGTTGTCGTTGAAGTGCCGAAGGTTTGTTGAGTCTAGCCTAGTTCGTGTGTGACAAAATCCGAAGTATGCTTCGAAGCGAATTATGAAGGTATCAAAGCCTGCTATGAACAGTGTACTTCGAAGCCTATACTTCGATCAGAAAGCTTCGAACAAAGTTCACAGAAAAGCAACCTTCCGAAGAGTAGCGAAGCCAAACACACAGCAGCAAGACCAAATCGAAGCCTACACTCTACCTTCTGAGCTAGCTTGATCGAGGTCCAACTACCAAAGTGGTAACAGACCAGCTTCGAATCAAAGTGTGCTGATGCTCTCACAAGAGATCGAAGCCTTGAAACATGCTTCGGAAAAACAAACTTCGAACTCACAAACTGAGATCAACGAAGATGACAACCATAGAACAATTTCTCATAAAACACACCCCGAGCGAAGTCTACCATAGAGACATGCTTCGACGCTAACTTCGAAGCCTATCGAAGTATGCTTCGCAAAAGTGCCGAAGTATGTCAACGAACAAAACTAAGCACAGAGCATACTTCGAAGCTAGATTCAGAGTTCAAGTTCGGGGTCGAAACTAGCGAAGCCTTCGAAGATGTCAGGTCGAAGCCTGCTTCACAGAGCTGAATGACTTCGAACCAAAAAGGGCTTCACCAGAAACATCCAGAGAGAAGACTAGACTCTGTCTACTCGATCAAAAAGGCTATGCAGGAAAAAGCAAAGCTAGAAGAACTAGCACACTGTAGCTACAGGAAATTAGTACTACTTGCAACTAGTACTTCTCAGCCCATAGAACAGAAGCCATCAGAGAAAATGTGAGCTCTGAAATAAACAATAGATGCACAAACAACGAAGCTTCAGATCCACAAAAATCGTTGCACACTACACACACGAACAGAGAATAAAATCTCACAACATCATGAAGAACTGAAGGAATGAAGGAATAAACATTCCATGAGCAAGAGCCTGGCGCCGCACATGAACAAGAGTAGGGAACAAGAGAATAAAAAGTGACCCAATTGATTAAAAAGTGAAATCTGGAAGGGTGTCCTAACCCTAGGGATTGGGGCCCTATTTATAGGCTGCCCAATAGCTAGGAATATTCCACCAGCCCCTTAGGGTTTTTTACAGACGCTGAAATAAAGGAAAAAACTAAACTGCCCTTAGGATATTTTTATAGACTCGACTGACTAACTGTGGGCCTAGGGACAAAATAGTAAACTCCTATTTACAGATGATTTATCCGGAAGCTAAGCTTTCGTAGCGACTACGGCTTCTCTTCTGGATAGTCCGATACAAGATCAGCGGTTGTCAGTTTTGCACCGAAACTGACAAAGCCTCCACCGACTTTGCACCAGGTACCCGGTTTGGGCCGGCCTGGTTCCGCAGATCTCTCAGCCTGGCAATCACTCACCGCCCGTGTACCTGAGTCAATCCTGGTCAACAGCCTAGTGGGTCTTCTGCTGCTCCTGGCCCATGTACTCAGATTGGGCCAGCCCGACTTTGTGGCCCCTCTGCCCGATAGTCGCTCGCTACCCGTGTACCTGAGTCACACGCAGCCCAGACATAGTAGACCTCCTCTCTTCTTCTGTCCTCTTTGACTATCGTTGACAATGACTCATCATATCTGGAGCCATGAGGCCCACGCTATTCAGCATGGATCCTCACTCCCTCTCCATGGCCTCGGCCAAATAGGCCTTGAGGTTGCTTTTAGAGAGGGGCACCTAGCGAGATCAGAGGAGGTTATATTCGACGTCGTCGACACTCCGTACGCTTACAATGCCATTTTCGGAAGGGGGATGCTGAATCAGTTTGGAGCTGTAGCACATCACAATTACTTGAGCATGAAAATACCTACACAAGGAGGGGTACTTGCGATCTTTGGCGATCAAGCTACGACGCGAAGGGCAGAGTACGACCACGACTAACCCCTTCATCATTGGCAAGTGAATAACGTGCAGTAGCATTCGTAGGAAGCTTCATTGTCCAAAGACCCTTCGAAGATCCCCTCCTTCAGGCCAACCCCAAAAGGCGAAGTTATAACGAAGACCATTATCAAGGAGGGAAAGGAGTACCCCATTCAATTCGGCAAGGGGCTGCCTCCTGAAATTGCCACATCGCTAGAAGAAGTGGTTCGTGAAAACATGGATGTCTTCGCCTGCTCAGACAAAGATATCCCCGGAGTTTATCGGAGTATCATCAAGCACTACCTGCTTGTCAACCCTAAGGCTCGACCCATTCGCCAAGGGCTCTAGATATGGTTAAAACACGGAGATGAAGCTAAGACAAGATTTGTAACTCCTTCCATACTCTTTAGTTATGTTAGAATGGCATTCGTCTTAAGAAATGTCGGTGCCACATTTTCAAGATTAATTGCTAAGGCTTTAGGTCACCAGATAGGCCTAAATGTCAAAGCCTATATGGATGACATTGTAATAAACAGTGTTCAAAAGCACCAACATATCCTAGACTTAGTAGAAACTTTTGAGAGCCTTCGGGCATGTGGAGTTCGCCTCAACCCTAAAAAATGTGTCTTCGGGGCTCAAGCAGGGAAACTACTAGGGTAATTAGTTTCGAGCAGAGGAATTGAAGCTAGCCCAACATAGATAAGTGCATTACAGAGGATGGCTTCGCTAGAAAATTTGAACCAAGTCCAGAAACTTGTCGGACGCCTCGCCGCTCTCAATAGGATCTTAGCAAGGTCCGCTGAGCGAAGCCTTCCTATATTAGAAGCCTTGAAATGGTCCGCAGATTTCGCATGGACTCTAAAGTGCTAGAAGAGCATCGATGAAATTAAATATTATCTAGGCAATCTGGCAACGCTTATGGTCCTCCTCGCCGATGAAACATAGCTCTAGTACCTTGCTATCATCGGCTCCGCTGTCACTGCAGTTCTTGTTTGAGAGGTCGACTTCGATGGAAAGCTGGTGCAGAACCTAGTTTATTTTGTGTCGGAGGCCTTATCTGGATCAAAGACAAGGTACTCCGAGCTCGAGAAGTTCACATATGCTCTAGTAATGGCTTCACGCATGTTGCGCCATTACTTCTTGCCACATAATGTAATTGTACCCACTTCATATCTACTCGGAGATATGCTCCACAGTAAAGATTCCACGGGAAGAATAGGGAAGTGGGCTGTTGAGCTTACCCCTTCAGCATTTCCTTTACTGCTAGAACTGTTATTGAATCACTAGTGGTGGCTGACTTCATGGCGGAGTGGACTCCACCCGCGGTATGGACTATGGAAGAATCCAGCGAAGGAGTTTGGACAATATATCCTGACGGAGCATACCAGGCTGTAGGACTGAGAATAGCAACCAGAGGGGTGGTGAATGGGCGCTAAAAAAATTTATTTCGAATCAATGGCCTTCTCCCAACACCCAACACACCTCAAGAGATAACCAGTAGAAGCAAAACAAATCTCAAGCACTAAAAATAATCTAGCCTGGAAACGACCAGTGTCCTAATCGAAAGACACCAACAAAGTGCTTAAAGGCAGAGTTAATAAATATTTCACTAAGTCACAGGCATTTCATGAAACACATTGCAAACATCTATAATTTCACATGAGCATCATTATGAAAAAATTTTCTAAATGAAATTGCATTAATCCACAAATCATAGAAATGCACAAGTGATTAAAGAGAAAGAATTAATACCTTTAATTACCTTGGTTCGGCATTACGCAGGAGCTTATGCTTGCTTCCTTGGACAAACAAAACAAAGTTGTTTAAAACATGTGTCGGCTTGGTGAAGCAAACGATGTAGTAGCACTATGCACAACAACAACAACACATTAGTGTCTAGATTCTTCTGTTGAGCGCGTCTATAGGAACTGCTGCTGTCTGCGCCTACATGAACAACTTCTACTGTGTGTGCCTCATAATTCTCTGCATCGACTGGCAGTCCCGAGCGCCCAGGGTTTGGGCGAAACAGGACACACAAGCAGTGAAAACAAAACTACATTTAGCTACCTACTCCCACGAACACAAATCAAACAAGCAGGTGAATAAAATGAAAAATATACTTCTGCTAGCAGCCCTTGACAGTGCCCTTAAGCAGGTGAATAAAATTTACAATGGCACCCAATTCGATGTCGAGCCCTTCAGAGAATTCTGCGAAGGCCTTGGTATCCAAATGTGTTTTGTAGCTGTCCATCATCTCTAATCCAATGAAGCCGTCGAGTGAGCCAATGGTATTTTGTATGGCTTAAACCAGAGGATAGTTGAGTTACCAAAGGGGTTGTGGAATGAGGAACTCCCGAAGATTTTGTGTCCATTCAGACCACTTAGATTAGGTCTACAGGTTTCACTCCATCCTGTTTGTTGTTCGGAGACGAGGCCATGACACCGACGAAGCTCAAAGGCGGGTCCCTCCGCACTACGGAGCCAGAAAATGAAGATGAAAAGCGTGCTTCGCTTGACCTATTGGAAGAGACAAGGCTTCAAGTTGTAGCTAATCTAACGAAGTACTAGGACCATACAAAGGCATGGTACGACCTGAAGGTCAAGGTTAATGAACTTAGGCTGGGTCATTTGGTACTCCGAAGTGTAATCACTCCTGGGAAATCGGGGAACAAATGGGAAGGACCATACATTATACTCTGCTCAGGATGCCCCGAATCCTTCAAGTTGGCTAACTTACAAGGGGAAGAGTTAAAACATGCATGTCATGCGGAGCACCTTAAACGACTTTTCTCTTAGGGGCTCCTTGTAATGATCAGTAACCCCTTTTTTAAGAAATAAACACTAAGGTCTGAATCATGCATGCCCCTCTAAATAAATCCTATCCCCGGTGGACGCGCCAGAGATCGGACGAGTTGTGGAGGTAAGCATCATTCATACGGGACCAATTAATGGACTTTGAGTCAATAGTTTGAAGTTTCCGTTAAAAGAGTCCTATGTAACCAAAAATACATATTGTTTCCGAGCTACTGGCTTGATAGCAAATTCATAGAGGAGTCCTATGTGATTGTAAAATAGCAGGGTCTGAACCACTAGTTCGGAGCATCCGTAAAAGAGTTGAAGGTGGCCAAGATACCGATGGATTCCGAGCAATCGTCTTGATAGCATCCATAGAGCAGTCCTGAATGACTATAAAATAGCGGGGTTCGAGCCACTAGTTAGGAGCATCCATAAAATAGCCAAAGGTGGCCAACATACTTATGGATTCTGAGCCACCGGCTTGAAAACATCCGTAGAGGAATCCTACGTGACTATAAACTACATGTCCGGAACCACTGGGTTAGAAGCATCTATAAAAGTGTCGAAGGTGACCAAAACTATCAGATTCCGAGTCATTGGCTTGAAGCATCCGAAAAAGAGTACTAAGTTACCAAATATGGATTCTGAGCCACTAGGTTCAAAGAATCCTATGATGTCCATAACGACAATTCATTCAGATTTCGAACCACTGGTTCGAATCATACATTCAATACAATAGGGGGTCCGACAATATAGGTTCGAAGAACTCTGCAAAAATAAATTTCTCATGTACATTTAGCATAAATATGTGAAGCCTAGGTAATCGTGCTAGGCATTGTGCATGACCAGCCTCACTTGATAAGTCAGGGCACCTACCCACAAACAGGAGCTAGGAGGTAAGGCACAATTTAAACACATTTCGATAATTTACATTACTCAATCAATTATATTACACTATGAAAAATTGGTGTCTAAACCAAGAAGGAAACAAATGCCCCTTCGATTCCTAAGGTTAGTTTTGGGGTTCGCTTGGCCTCGAGGGCTTACACGACTTGTTCCTAAACCTAGAGTCTCCATAACTTTTCTTTTAATCTGCTTCCCTCTTTGCGAAGCTCTCCAGTCCCTCTGTTCTTGCTAGAGTTCGGCCTAGGTCTGAAGTCATTCGGAGCTAGTATCTGTTGGATCTTCATCAGACTACTCCTGTTCAGACCAATTGATGTGCTTTGAGGATGAGGATGTTATAACTAAAACCTTCTCCTTTTCTTCCTCCTTAATGAAAGAAAGTACTTCGCTAAAAATATCGGGTACAACTTCCCTGTGACTCCCTTGAGGAACGGATAATCGAGGGCGCCTGTGAGGCCTTAAGGCTTCGAAGGTAGCCCACTACTGGTGGAGACCTTTGCTTGCCTCTAGTACTTAGAGGTCATCATCAAGAGCGCACAACAAATCATAAACATAAGCATTCCGATAAAGTCTTTTTCATTCGTTGAAAACAAGACAAGAATACAAGTCTTTTACATAGCGAGGTCCTAAGGAGGGCTAGACCTTAGGGTCTAGATAGGGTGAATTTTTCGAAGGCATTGGCAGAGGCGGTTGTCACGCCCTGATTTAATAAATCAGGACATTTATTGAATTTCCATAGAAAATCAATAAAAACAAGACGTTCATCATGCGACCACGTACAATACGAGCAATCATTCACGGTTCGTAGACCGGATTAATACAAAAGTGAATAAAGGTGAAGAGAAACTAATAAAATAAAGGGTCCTAGATGAATGCCACCTTCCAGTCTCGCCTTGACTGGGTCGCTACTCCAGACCTTCATCCTCCTCGTAGTAGACGGGCTCTGGTGGTGTAAGTCAACGGGGGTGAGTACAAACGTACTCAGCAAGCCACCGAATGCAAATATAATGCAGAGTAATAACAAGGGAGATAGTGGCTAATTTTGCGGAAGAGCATAATTGTAAAGCATTAAGTGTGATCAATTTATTACTACTGAAATGTAAACATGTGTATGCATCCTCATCTTCTAACTCGAGCGGTACAGTCAGCCCCACCTCGCTCAACAGTCCTTACATGCCATGAATAACTCAACCATTCACACAATAGTAAACTAACTGTGAGTAGTCACACAACCCGCCCTTAACCATGGGCTCGACTTTTCAAAAAGATTAAAGTACTCTGATCAGAGGTGTACCACTGTACCCACAAGGCATGCACTCACCACTTACACCAAAGTGTAACGAGATGACCCATTCCACGGGAACTCATGCCAAAACCATCCATATGGTTCGCATCGACTCAACAGCACCCTCTTATAGGTTTCATATGGCGTCCCAACGCGTAGGAGCCCCACCATACCCCCCTTGAGCCTCGTCGGTACAAGTCACCCGCAGGTTTCCCCTTGCCCCCTCCACTATAGTGCATTGAGTCGGATTGTCCCATACTTCCAGTTAGGACTTACCCATTAGACTTGTGGTTGGTACGGAAGTGCTTTGCAACAGATCCCGCAGACCGGTCCTTATAGTGCCCCAGGTGCGACCAACCAATGCCCTAGCTTGCACCCGGAACCCACCATACTTATAACATAGCCAACTCCAACAGAGTCCATAGACAAGAATAACGGGGAAATTCATATAACAGAATCCATCTATCTACGACTCATTCTTTTTATCCTATAGCAGTTGTGCCGGTACATTGGGCACTAGCTAATATAATATTTGTAGAGTTACAAGGAGTTAAGGCTCAATAAGCATGGCTTGGGTTTGCACACAAGGACGGTGATCTATTAAATATAAGTGTAGGGCTTGATGTTGGACTAATGCACTATTACCCTATGAGTTATAGCGATAATTTATTAAAACATGGGCTCAAAGATGATCAACTATTTCCACAGGAGGGTTCAATGACTTGCCTTGCTCAGCAAAGGGTGAAGGTGGAACCTCGGGATAGAACTCCGGCTCCTCAATGAACTCGTTGTCTTCTCGATACGGAAAAATAAACAATACATTCAATAAACAGATAAAAATCCACCAAATAATAAGCATACATGTTTATGGGTGAATTAAGGTTTTAATATTCTGAAGTTTGGTGAAAAACAGTAGAGCTTATATTTTAAGGTTTTTCCTAATTTATTTTCTGAATTAATAATTTTATCCCTAAGGGGTTTTTATTCATTTAATTAATAAGATTATTTTGGGCAATAGTAACATACTGTTTTTATGGCATTAATGTGTAGAGAATAAAATGCTGAATTTAATAAAATTTGAATGGTGAAATTTGGAGTTAAAATGAGCAAGTTATGAATTTTCAAAGTTTAAACCTATTTCTGGAATTTTATTTAAACTGGAAAATGGGCTCTGGTCCACGGTGAGCCAAGCCCATAGTGGACAGACGCACTGTGCGTGTGGACCGTCTGATCTAGAGCCGTTGGATCTGGATCCAGCGGCCAGGCGCGAGGCGGGTTCGTTTAAATGAAAATGGACGGCCACGATTAAATCGCACCGAACCGGTACGCGTGGACGCACGAGATTACTCCAAGCCTTTAAGTTACGATCGACGGCTGTGATCACTCTGTACCCCTTTGACCGGATTCGAGGGCCCGGATCATGATCGGATGGCCGCGATGCGGTCCGGCACGGCACGGTCATATGGGGGCTTGTACCCCCTTCGTCTCCAGCGATGGCAGGCTCGGGTGCGGTGGCGACGGCGACGGCGAGGGGGCTAGGCCCTAGGTCTTGATGGAAATGGAACGAGGAGATGATGGCGGTTCCAACCGTACCCGCGGCGGCGAAGATGGGCGACAGACGGCGACCGGCGGTGAGGGTAGACGGCGATGCCTTCTCGGGAGCTTGATGGCCACGGCGATCCGACGGCGTGCACGGCCAATGGAGGTGTGGCCGAGGACGGGCAGGCTCCGGTGGTCTTGACGGTGGTGGTGGCTATGGCGGGGGAGGCCGGAGTTGATGGTGAGCGGCGACCGGAGTTGAAGCCGAGGGAAAACCCGAAAGTGAAGGGGGAGCGCTCTGGTTCACTCGAGCTCGGCTGCGGTGGTGTGGGCCGAGGGCGGCGACGGGGAGGGGTATTTATAGGGGTTCGCCGGCAGTTGGGGAAAAATATTCCATCTTTAGGGCTATTGCAGTGACGAGATAAAGACTGGTGATTAAGACGAGACTTCCAACATATAATTTCGGAGATGCGTCAAGTCAAGTTCGAAGTATGATGACGGGCTCTAGTTCGGAGTATATCTTCGAACTTGGACTCTTCCGGGAGCTTCTTTGCCAGCTAAGATGGAAGGCTTATCTTCTTTCTTGTTAGATTAGTCTTTTACCATTTTAGCCCTATTAAGGGTACCAAATAGTTTCCACTATGTCGGTTGTAATAGAGGGGTAAAAAGGTATTTTCCTTAATGGTTGGGCCTATAAATACCCCCCGTTTTACCCTGTAATTGGCACCGAATACAAGTTATTCAATACACACTTTCGAACTATTCTAACTTAGCTTATTATCCTTTCGGAGGCTTGGAATAGTTTTCTTCACAAACACTTCATTTGTTAGTTTCTAATCTTCAGAAACCTGTTAGCGTAATCTTTTATGCCAACAGTTGGTGCCGTCCGTGGGGAACCTAGTCCAAGAAACTTCGTTCTCTACCAACTTATTACACCATGCCTCCTAAGCGGAGTGCAGCCAGCAATCCTGTTCGGAGGTCCCCCCGGACCTCCGGAGTATGATCTTCAGATACAAATGAGGTCGGAGGACCTTCGCCGTTTCCTCCACCTCAAACTCCGGAAGGGATTCCCATTCCGCGAGCATACGGAGTTCCTCCGCCAACTCCATCTCTACTTCGACCAGCCGGAGTCCCTCTTCCACCTCAAGTTCCACTCCGAAATGATCCTTACAGTTCTCAAGACCCGGAAGATCCTTCCGGAGGAGATGAAGACAATCTTGGTGATATGGCCGCTCAAATGGCCAATCTCCAAGCCGAAGTTGCAAGGTGGCGGCAAGAAGCTGTGAATAGGCTTCGTTCTCAAGCCACCCCAACCATCCCCGAAGTGCCCGAAGACGACGAGGTTATTTATCCTGAAGCACCAGAGAATGCTTCCTTTGACACTGAGTCTCCGCTACTTCCCGAGCTGCAAAAAGTACGCTTCAACCCAAAGTTCAAAACTTCGAAACTTTGCAAGTATGCCGGAGATGAAGATCCTGGAGAATTTGTTCGTTCTTATGCTCTAGCAATTGAAGCCAGTGGGGGAGTGTGGGACACTATGGCGAAATGCTTTCCCCTAGCTCTGCAAGGAGTGGCATTGCGGTGGTTCTGGTCTTTGAAGCCAGGATCAATTAATTCATGGGGGCAGCTGAAGAAGAAGTTCGTAAGCAATTTCCAAGGCACCTTCGTGCCCCCAATGTCAACGGGAAGTCTTTTCCAGGTGAAGCAGCTTCCTGGAGAGACACTAAGACAATACTTCAAGCGCTTCGCTCATACGAAGTCGCAGATTCGAGGGTTAACTACGTCTTCAGTAGTTGACGCAGCTCGAGAAGGAGCCATTCATCCAGGCCTCCTTGATAAACTTCACCGGAAAAGCATATCTTCCGTTTCTCAGTTAATGTCATATTTCGAAGAGTATGCAAGGTCAGAAGAAGGATGGCTTCAGAGAACTGCTGCAACCCCGTCGATATTGCAAGAAGTGAAATTGGAAGTGAAAACTTCAACACGACCGCAAGAGCCTAGCTTCGAGGTTCAGCATGACAGGCGTAGGGGGCAAAAGCTTCCTCGTTCGGAAGTTTTGAACATTCCACCCCCGCAGAAGTTTGCACAAAGAGCTCCG
Organism: Zizania palustris; assembly: GCA_019279435.1. NCBI lineage: Eukaryota > Viridiplantae > Streptophyta > Magnoliopsida > Poales > Poaceae > Zizania > Zizania palustris. Next base: position 15,817,685 of record JAAALK010000286.1, read on the forward strand.
CAACCATCAGGAACCAAGACCAGTGGCTGGAGACCGCCAGGGAAACCGGCTGGCAAAGGCCAGACCCTTTTCTGCTGTATCCATGGTGAAAACCGGAGCCATGCAACTGATACTTGCAAGGCTAAACTTGCTCTGAGAGGAGAGTATCTGGAAAGAACTTCAGGTCGAGGCACTACTGACCGAGTTCCAGTTGAAGTGCGTTCGGAGCCTGTCCAGGCTGTGGCGCGGATAGAAAACTTCGATTTGGCAAGACGCCCTCCGGTGGGCAATATTATGCCACCTCCGAAGCAAGAAGAGGGGAAAGATCGAGGAAAAAGAGTGGTCCTCCCAATCTCCGGAGGAGGTACTCTCGGAAGTATGTCAAAGAGGCAGAGAAGAGAGTATGTCAGAGAGGTGGGCCATATTGGAACCTCTTCATCTGCAGCTGCTATGCCTGAATGGTCTCATGTGCCAATATCTTTCTCCGCAGAAGATGCAGTTGGTGTTAAATTTCCACATGTAGACCCACTTGTCATCACTGCTGACATAGCAGGAACTAAGGTGCGGAGAGTGCTAGTTGACGGAGGGAGTTCAGCGGATATTATTTTTGTTCAAGCTTTTGACCAACTCTGTATCTCCAGAAAGCATCTTCTCCCATCAGCCCGTCCTTTGCAAGGGTTTGCAGGACCCCCTCTTGATGCCCTCGGCCAAATTGGCCTGGAACTTACTTTCAGAGAGGGACTAATGGCCAGGACAGAAGAAGTAATCTTTGACGTCGTAGATGATCCATATGCATATAATGTCATCTTCGGAAGAGGCATGTTAAATCAATTCGGAGCTATGGCGCATCATAATTACTTGTGTATGAAGATGCCCACACAAGCAGGAGTACTCACTCTCTTCGGAGATCAGGCCATCGCAAGAAGGGCAGAGTATGGTCATGGCCCTCCTCTTGACCCAAGGCAAGTGAACAGTGTGCAAGATGATCCGGAGAATTTTTCTACTCCTAGTGAATCCTCGAAAAGATCCTTCCCAAGACCAAGTCCTGAAGGAGAGATTGCAACGAAGGTTATTGTCAAAGATGGCAAGGAATATTCATTTCAATTTGGTAAAGACTTGCCTCCAGAAGTTGCTGGCTCCTTAGAAAAGGTAGTTGAGGAAAATTTGGATGTCTTTGCTTGGTCTGATGAAGACATCACCGGAGTCAGTCGGGACATTATTGAACATTGTTTACTTATGAACCCGAAGGCTCGACCTGTTAGGCAAGGACTCCGAAAGATGTCTGTGGAGAGAGCTGTTCTTGCTAAAGACGAAGTTGAAAAGTTACTGAAGGCTGGGATTATCAGAGAAGTGGCTCATACGGAATGATTAGCCAACCCAGTCTTCGTTAAGAAGAAATTTTCAGGGAAGTGGCGCATGTGTATTGATTTTACATCTCTGAATAAAGCATGCCCCCGTGACCCCTACCCCATGCCCCGAATTGATCAGTTGGTCGACTCCATTGCTGGTTCGGAGTTATTAAGCTTCCTTGACGCGTATTCCGGCTACCATCAAATTTGGTTGAAGCGTGAAGATGAAATCAAGACAAGCTTTGTAACTCCTTCAGGAGTCTTTTATTATGTAAGAATGCCCTTTGGTTTAAGAAATGTCGGGGCTACATTTTCGAGGTTAATTGCTAAGGCTCTAGGTCATCAGCTAGGTCGTAATGTAGAGGCCTGCATGGATGATATTGTAATCAAGAGTGCTTTTAAGCACCAACATAGCCTAGACTTAGCAGAAACATTTAATAGCCTTCGGGCATGTGGGATCCGTCTCAACCGCAAAAAATGTATCTTCGGAGCGCAGGCTAGAAAATTGTTAGGGTACCTAGTTTCAAGCAGAGGGATCGAAGCAATCCTCACTCAAATAACTGCGTTGCAAAAGCTTGAGAATTTGAAGCAAGTGCAAAAGCTGACCGGTCGTCTAGCAGCACTTAGCAGATTTCTGGCAAGGTCTGCAGAGAGAAGTTTGCCTATTTTCAAAGCATTGAAAGGGTCCGAAGATTTTGCATGGACACCGGAGTGTCAAAAGGGCATTGAAGATATTAAAGAGTATCTCAGTAATCTTGCTACACTCACGGTACCTACTGCGGACGAAACCCTACTCATTTACCTTGTGGCTACAGGCTCTGCTGTCAGCGCAGTCCTTGTCAGAGAAATGGATTTCAATGGAAAGTTGGTACAAAATCCAGTTTATTTTGTGTCCGAAGCATTGTCAGGAGCAAAGACAAGATATTCTGAGCTTGAAAAGTTCACTTATGCTCTGATAATGGCTTCGAGGAAATTGAGACATTATTTTTTGGCTCATAATGTAATCGTACCAACTTCGTATCCTTTGGGAGATATGCTCCGAAGTAAATACTCCACTGGGAGAATTGGAAAGTGGGCAGTTGAACTAGCACCCTTCGGCATATCCTTTGTGGCAAGGACAGCAATCAAATCACAAGTGTTGGCAGATTTCGTAGCAGAGTGGACTCCCCTGCAACATGGGCTCCAGAGAAGCAAAGCGAAGAAATTTGGACTATTTACTCCGATGGAGCTTTTCAAGCATCTGGAGCAGGTGTCGGAGCTATGATAATTTCTCCTTCAGGGCAAAAGGCTTTGTACTCCGCAAGACTCAACTTTAAGTCTACCAGTAATACAGTGGAGTATGAAGGAATTCTATTGGGACTTCGCAAGGCACGTGCTCTAGGGGCTACAAGAGTTGTTATTAAAACAGATTCTCAGATTGTAGCAGGGCACGTGGACAAGAGTTTCCAAGTCCGACATCCGCAGCTTGCAAAGTACTTAGAAGAAATCCGGAAGATCGAAGCAGCATTTAAAGGGATTTCCATTCGAAGTATACCTAGAGCAGAAAATATGCAAGCGGACATTTTAGCGAAAGCTGCAGCCGGAGCTATGGACATACCCGAAGAAGCTTTTTATGAAGAACTCAGTACACCTTCGGTACCACAAATCCCCGCTGTAGAAGTACTTTGCATTCCAAGTACAGATTGGCGAAGTCCAATCATGGAAGTGTTGCAAGGAGAGGCAAATATGTCCGAAGGGCCACAACTTTCAAGGTTATAGCTTAGAACTCAGAATTATCAAATAATCAACGGTATTTTATACAAGGCCGGAGTATGTTCCCCTCTACTCCGATGTATATCTCAAGCCGAAGGTCAAGAAATTCTTCGAGAAATCCATGAAGGACTTTGCGGTAGCCATCTGGCCCCTCGAGCTTTGGCTGGAAAAACACTTCGCTAGGGGCTTTATTGGCCTACAATAGTAGTTGATGCGGAGAGCTTGGTCCGCACTTGTCAAGGAGGTCAGTGGATGGGACGAAGGAGTCATCGCCCACCAAAAGCCCTTCAAGTTATAGCTCCAGTATGGCCCATGGCCAGATGGGGTATGGATCTTATTATCCTCTTCCCAACAGCAAAAGGAAATTTTAAGTTCGCAGTGGTAGCAATTGAATATTTTTCAAAATGGGTCGAAGCAGAACCTCTAACAGCTATTACTTCGAACAATGTACAGAAATTTTTCTGGAAGAATATCATTTGTCGTTTCGGAGTGCCTAGACAACTCACAGTTGACAATGGAACACAATTCGACGCAGAACCTTTCAAGAAATTTTGCGAAGATCTAGGCATCCAATTATGTTTTGTTGCAGTGAGACATCCTCAGTCTAACGGAGCTGTAGAAAGAGCCAATGGTAATATTTTGTCAGGGCTAAATCGAAGGATAGTAGGATTGGCAAAAGGACTCTAGACCGAAGAGCTTCCGAAGATTTTGTGGTCCATTCGGACCACTCAAACGAGGTCCACGGGTTTTACTCCATTCAGACTATTATTCAGAGATGAAGCTATGACACCAACAGAGCTCAAAGGAGGATCACTTCGCAGCACCAAACCGGAAATAGAAGGAGAAAGACAAGCTTCGCTGGATTTAACAGAGGAGACAAGACTTCGAGCTGTGGCCAATTTATCAAAGTATCACCAGCAGACGAACGCTTGGTTTGACCCGAAGGTTAAGATCAATGAGCTTAGACCGGGTCATCTCATTTTACGAAGCATCATAGTGCCGGGAAAATTAGGAAATAAATGGGAAGGTCCTTACTTAATTGTTAGTTCAGGACGTCCTGGCTCTTTTAAATTAGCTAATTTGGAAGGTGAAGAGTTAGTACATACTTGGCATGCGGAGCACCTAAAGCGATACTTCGCATAAGGGCTACTTATAATCATGTGTAATCACTTTTCGAATCAATAAAGCATATGGTTCAGATAGTGCCTACCCCTCATAAACTTCCAGCTTCCGAGTGGACGCACTGGAACCGTGGAGTTGACCGAGAGGGAAGTGTCATTAATTTGAATCATATTTTCCGAGGTGGTGGGCTGACATAATCCGGAGTCCAAGCCACCGGCTTGAAGACATCCGTAAAAGAGCCCGAAAACCACAGAATGCGGAGTCCAAGCCACCGGCTGGAAGACATCCGTAAAAAGACTCCAAAGAGACCAAATGATGCGGATCCCAAGCCACCAGCTTGTAGGTATCCGTAAAAAGAGTCCAAAGAGACCATTGCGAACTCCAAACCACTGGTTTGACAGAATTCAAAAAAAAGAGCCGAAGGAGGCCAAAACAAAACAGAGTTTGAGCCATGAGCTTCGAATGTCTGTTAAGAAAGTCCAAAGTGACAAATTATCTAAGACACTAAAGTGTCCGGAAAGTTATCTCAAGTGATTTCTTTCAAAAACATAAGGTACTAAGTTGCCAATCTTCAGACTACAAATAGTCGAAGACATTTTATAAGATTTTAATCGATCTTTAAATTACTGAGGGGCTCCGAACCCCCAAAATTGTACTCCTAAGTTTTTCTTTGCGCCTAACCATCTTTGAATACAGTTCGAAGTTGCTTACGCCCAAAGAGGGGCTAATAAATAGGGAGACAATTTTAAATCGATATTTATTATTCGAGCAAATATGATTACATCATGAAAAATTGTTATCTATAACAAGAAGGAATCGAAGACCTCTTCGATCTCTAGAGCTAGGGTTGGAACGACTAGTTCCAGTGCCTTGAGTTCTAACAACTTTGCGTTTAACTCTTCTACCTCCCTTCGAAGCTCTAAAGTCTTTTTGTTCTTGTTGAAGCTCGGCTCAAGTTCGAAGTCGTTCGGGACTTCTTTCCCAGCTTCCAAGTTCTTCAGGCTTTTTACCTTGAGCTTCATCTTTGTCTTCAGACCATATAATGTCTTCAGAAGATGAAGTTTCCAAGTTAACTTCTTTTTCTTCCTCTTTAATACAAGATAATATATCTTTGCTTATTTCGGACGTAATCCCTCTGGAACTATCTCGAGGAACTAGAAATCGAGGGCGCTTGTGAAGTTTTAAGATATCGAAGGTAGCCCATAATAAGCGAAGTTCATCGTTAACATTTAACACTTCGACATCTTCCATATGAGGCAAAGCCTAAAAACATGATAAACAAATCTTCATTCATAATGTACAAAGCGTAGTACTTTACATAGTTAAAGATCCTAAGATATTTCTAAACCTGCGGGTTTGGAGGAAGCTAACTGCTCGAAGCTTGAGATCGAGCCTGCTTCTGGCGTTGTCCTTCGTCAATCTAGGCCTTGATCGCAGAGCGACCTTCGGCTCTCCATGAAGTTTGAAAGGCTTGCCAAGCAGCGTCCACACCTTTGGAGGGAGTAAGAAGCTGGTCATCATGGAAGGTAATGGGACCCTCTCCTGCGCTCGGAGTTATTGATCGGCCCAAATCTTCGTAGTAATGAAGTATGCCGACAGCAGCCACTTGTCCGGAGATTTCTCCGTACCGAATGCCTACTGTCTTCATTTTCTTTGCTGCTCCTTGGATCCTTTTCAGCCGGCGCAAGTAGAGAGATGTTGTCATCTGAAGGAAGCATCCCAATAGTACCGAAGTACTCCAGAACGCCTAGCAATTGGTCCATGACCTCCGCAGCTACCTTCTCTGACTTCATCTTATCTTCAATCAATGCATCCTTCGTCGAACTTAGCTCTCCTACTACTCCAGAGAGCCTAGCTGCCTCCGTAGCTAAAGAATTCTTCTGATTTAGTAGCTGGCTAGCCTCTTCTCGGAGTCTAACAAGCTCAGCCCCCGCAGTAGCGTGCTCCGCCCACATCTTTTCAATTTTTGCTCGAAGCACAATTTTTTCTGCTTCGAGCTCTTTGTTCACAGCCTCCAAGCTTTGTCTGGCCCTGTGCTCCGTTGAAACCATGTTGTCCATATGGGCCACTCGACCTTCGGAGATAGTAAGATTTCGTTGAAGAGTTGCATTTTCTTCTCGAAGGCGAACGCTTCCACGTTCATTTGAGATGTTCGCAGCTCGGGCCAAGACTGTTTGCTGCAAAAAGAAAAAACCAAGGTAAGAAATTATTTGTATATAAATTTGATGTTGTTTTGCAGATACTTCGTACCTGGTATGCTGCGCGTTCCATGGCAGCGTTAAGCTCCGAACTCTCCACCTCGCTCAAGATAGCCACCAAATCCGTCTCCCCGACTTCGCGACTAGCTCGATCCAAAGGCTCGAGCAAGGTCCGAAGCCCAGTTCTTCGCTCCAAGAAAGGAGCTAGAAGGGGGAGCATGCTCAAGGCTTGTTGGTCATCTTCGCTTGGCGAAGGTCCGGAGTGCTGAGATGTGGTCTTCGGAGCCCCAGTAGACTAGCCCCCCTCAGTAGATTGGCTCTCGTCTGTTTATTCAGACGGAGTTGATCCTGAGCTTGGAGCAGGGAGGGGGTCCATCTTCCCTTTGCCTTTTCCAGGCCCCATTTGAGTGGCTCTTGGAATTGGCTCCGAAGTTGTCGAAGGTCCAGGAATTGTATCTTCGGAACGGACCTCTTCCATGGAAGTGGATCCTGTAAAAACAAAGGTATTATACACGTATAATTTCGCAGGGAAAAAGAACAAAAGAATTATGCGAAGTTTACCTTCGACATTTTGGCGGCGAGTGAGCATTGGGCTGCTTGGGGGGTCGAAGGCAAGGTCTTCGTCAGAGTCAACAGTCGTTGTTACTTCACCCGGAATCGAAGCTGCAGTAACTTCGACTCCACTTTCATCCACAGGGGCTCCGTCTCGAACTACTCCCTCTTGAGGTAAATCTTCTTGAGCAGCCGGAATCCTCACTTTTTCGAGGTTGACTTGAGACTCCGGCATGCTCACAGCATCTTCAATATGCGTATCTGTTTGAGCTGCATCTTCATCAATCAGCCTCACGAGCAACCTGCCTTCATCCTCTTGAGAATCGGAGATTGAAGCTCTTGGGCTTGAAGGCGCAAGAATTTTTGGCTTTCGAGCCACCTTCTTGACCGGAGTCTTGGCAGAGCTCGAAGTTCCATCTTCGGCTTTCCTCTTCTTGGGCCCTTTCTCCGAAGGCACCCAATCCATTATAGGGGGCATAATAACTTCGAGCAGCCCCCATACTCGGTTGGATCGCTCCCAACTGCCAACCAATTTGATTCTCCATTCTTTCTCGGTCGGAGTTGGGACGCCTAAAATCTTCTCCGAAGCTCGTACGATTTGCTTCGAAGTTATAGGGGCTGAAGAAGCTGAAAAATGAGTTAAGTTCGTTAACTCTTCGAATAAATATACATAGAGTATGTTGTTTTCGAAATTACCTGCAGGACTCGAAGTTGAAGAAATTTTCCGAAGACCGCCTTCCGAATCCTCTTCAAAAGTGATTTGCCAGTTGGCCATCAAGGGAGGGATTTGAAGCCCGAGGAATTCTTCGGCTAAGTCTCACATGCTCAACTGATGACTGATCTTTTGAAGTAAGCTGAGGCGAGCTTTGAGCTGACCTGGATCTGGATGCACAAGGGCTTCCTTTCGGAAGTTGATGTCTTGCAAAGGTCCGGCTAGACGGCTGCTTGCCCCAACATCGGCATAAAACCACTTCAGAATCCAATCGGTGTACCATCTGGCATTGATTGCCTTAGCGGGAAACCGGAGAGCATACTCGTCCCGGGGTCTGAAATTGATGCTTCCGAAGGCCACTACCAGCTTTTCACCTCCGGGGCCTACGAAGGTTTTCGGTTGGCATGAAGCTCTATGCAGTGCTGCGAAGATCTCCGGCCTTCCTTCACAACCTTCGGCTCGCAACGCCCATTCAAAGATGGCAAGACGCGCTACCGCATTTGGAGAGAGTTGGGGGAGGGTGACGTGGAACAAGTCTAATACTTCCGCCAAAAAGTCTACCGCCGGAAGCCCCAAACCAGCTTCGAAGAAGGCTTCGAAGAAGGCTTCGAAGAAGACTACTTCTCCGGGTCTCGGTGACGGAATGATTTCCTTCCCAGGTTTGCGAATCATAACCCCCGAACTAATCTTGCCTTCTACTGCAGCCGCAAGTGATTCCCTTCTGCAAGTTGATGGCCCCAGTTGATAAGACTGGTCAGAATACTTCGTCGACGCCGGAAAGAGGTCTTGGGGACCGACATTTTGGGGATTTCCACCCACCGGTGCCATTACCGCCACTGAAGGATTTGGAGTTGCCATCGCTGATGATGCAGCCGCTGCTGCCGCTGCAGCTTACTGCCGGGCCAAGGCTGAAGTCGCTCCAGGACCCTTGAAACTAGTTTTCGCCATTGGATCTGGTGGATTGTTTTAGAGGAAAAATGGCGGCTAGGGCTCTGGTGATGGCTTGTGTTTGAACAATTGCGTTAGTTCCAGCAGGTTTTCCAGTGGTGGTGTATGATGTGGAGAATGAACATCGATGGGTTCTCTCAGAGGGAGAAAGAGTTTATACTGGTTCGGGCCTCCCCTAGGGGATAATAGCCCTACGTCCAGTTTGTGGTGGATTTGGCATGCTATGCCTTGGTGTGGAGAAATAACTCCAGGGTCTCATGGCCCCCTGGAGCGTGTCCCCTACTACAAGGGCTTGGCCCTGCTTTTATAGGCACGCAGGCCTTAAGGAAAAGACCAAGATACCCTCTACAAGCTCCTAGGCTTATAGGGTTAGACAGGGAAAAGGAGCTAGCTACTGTGCAAAGGTACCAGACAACTTTATAGCTTTACAGATATGTCAGGCTACGCCAGACTTTGACCAGCTAAACGACATACCAGGGGCGGAGGGGCCCCTGGTATGGCTTATACTTAGATATTTCTTGAGCCTCGAAGTAGGGGTCGGAGCTCTATGGCCGAGGCTGCGAAGAGGGCTTCGAAGTGCACCCGAAGGGGGGCTCCGAACTGGGGTCTCGGAGCCTGGGCTTCGAACTGGGCCCCGAACTGGGGTCTCGGAGCCTTGGCTTCGAACAGTCTTGACAGGGTCCGAAGGCTGGCCTGCGGAGGAGAAGGCTTCGAAGTGTACCCCGGAGGGGGGCTCCGAAGCATGCTCCGAGCAAGGCTACGAACAGGGCTCTCAACTGGGGTCTCGGAGCCTGGGCTTCGAACTGGGCCCCGAACTGGGCTCCAGAGGGCGACCTCCGAACTAGGCTCCGGAGGGCGGCCTCCGGACTTGGCTCCGGATGGCGGCCTCCGAACTGGGCTCCGGAGGGCGACCTCCGGACTTGGCTCCGGAGGGCGGCCTCCGAACTGGGCTCCAGAGGGCGACCTCCGGACTTGGCTCTGGAGGGGGACCTCCGACGTCCTGCAACTGGAGGGTGGCCTCCGGCCTCCTGCGCCCGGGGGGTGGCCTCCGGCGCCCTGCGCCAGGGCCCGAAGTGGGGGCTCCGAGCTGGACCCCCGAAAGGCACCTTGGGACCTGAAAACAACGCTTAGGGAGAAAACAAGCTCCGACAGTGCTGGGCTCTAGGCCGAAGGCTGTCGGAGGCTGACGTCATTTGGCCCCTGTTCAAGGGAAATATATTCCCCCAACAGTAGCCCCTCGCGTGTAGGCCTTCGGGACGAGGGGGTGCACGCGCCCTTAGGACAAATGACCTGAAAACACAACTTCAGAGAAAACATACCTTCGGAGCCTAGACCGAAGCTGACCTCGATACCCGGGGGGTAATAAATGCCCGCGCTAGTTGCCAGAACGGCCTCGGGAAGCCCGAACGGCTCCGCAACGGTCAAAAAAGTTACCGTTACCTTGCTCTGGGCCGATTCGCCTTCGCTTGGAGGCCCACCTGGCGGTGGGTTCGGCCCACGACGGTTGGAATTCTTACCGCGCCTATAAATAGGGACTTACCGCATGCGGCCTCGGCACACCTTCATTTTCTTTCTTCTCGTTGCCTTGCAACCTTCGCTCGAGCCCCCTTCGCTGGTTTTTAGACCTTCGCGGCGAAGTCCCATCAACATGCCGAAGAAGGCGGTGGCGAAGCCTTTGGCCTTGGGCTCGAGCTCGGGCTCCGCCCAGGTGCAGGCAGCGGCGGCTGCGGCGGCGAAGACTGCGCCTAGGCGGCTGGGGCCGAGGGACCTTCGGACGCCCTACGACAAGTTCGAGCAGACCCTGGAGATGAGGGCCTCGATCTCTATGGAGGAGTCGGTCCGAAGGGCTTGCGAAGGGAAGATTGCAGCGAAGATCCAGCTTTGAGTCCTGGAGAAGTCGGAGGCTGAGCCGAGGCCTCGTGCTGACGAGGTGGTGGTGTTCGAGGCCTTCTTCGAAGCCGACCTCGGACTGCCTGCAGTGGGGATGCTGAGCGAAGTCCTCAAGGCTTATAACCTCGAGCTTCCTCAGCTTTTGCCCAACGCAGTGGCGAGGTTAGCTATCTTCGAGTGGGCCATGAGGGCCGAGGGCTGCGAGGGCCGCGCGGATGTCTTCGTCGCCCTCCATGACGCCAACTGCCAACCGAAGCCACGGGAGGGGACGGACCGCGTCAAGAGGGCGCTGGCCTTCGGCAGCACCAATTTCCAGCTTCGGAAGGAGTACCAAGATGCCTTCCCGGCGAGGGCTGTAAACAACAAATGGTACTCGAGGTGGGACCAAGAGTGGTTCTATGCCTCCGTCGGTGCGAACTCCCCCCTTCGGAGTACCAATGCCCACATCCTGTACCGGCGCGAAGGGGTGGTGAAGACCAGCGAAGACATCCTTCGCTCGAGGATCTTGCTGCTCCGGAGAGTGGCAGCGAAGATGAGTATGAGGGACCTCGCGGAGGAGTTCATCACCCTCCGGCATAGTCCCCTCGCGCGCTCCTGGCCGGAGGGGCTCTTTCAGGCTTCGGGCCGAGGTGAACTTAGCGAGTTGGCCTTCGACCGCTTCTGTAAGGCTTCGCAATTTCTTTGCTTTAATACTTCGTAGATTTTCACTTCTAACTCAAACTTTTCATGAAGCCGGCCTCGAAATGAGTACCCCGGAGGAGGCCATCGCGGCGGCGGATCGAGTCGTCGGGACTCCGACCCCCGAGGAGCAGAACCAGCGCCTGGCCCTGGTGGGGTCCTGGGAGTGCTGGAACAGGGTATGGACCGCGCTCGACCTCGGAGGGCTCCCGGCCCTGCCGGACTTCGCCCACCTGGCAACCTCGTCGGCCGGAGCCAAGAGGAAGAGGGGGGACGAGGACGAAGCGGATGCTTCGGGACATCGGCCGGAGGTCCCCGCGGTCGAAGCTTCTAATTCGGGGGAGGTTGCGGCGAAGCCCGCAGCTACTCCGACCTCCAAGAAGGCAGCGAAGCCCCTGGCGGCGAGGTCTTCGGCGGCGGAGGCCGACGCGCATACTCCGGCTGCCAAGGAGGCCACGGATGCCCCGGCGGAACCAACCTCGGGCACGGAGGTGGATGCGCTAGCTTCGCAGCGAGGGAGCTGGAGGGCACACTTGGCCCCATCTTCCTTCCAAGAAATCTCCGATGACGGTAAATCCTTTCTGCATGCTTTGCTTCAATATGCGGATTTTGACTTGGCTCCATGCAGAGGACGAAGATGATGCGAGGCCCACCGAGGCGAAGCCGGTAGGCGAAGGTGGATCGAAGCCAGCCGATGCGAAGTCCACAGAAGCTTCGAGCAGAAGCAGCCGCAGCAGCAGCAGCGATTCGGAGTCCGAGGGTACTTCGTCCGACGACGAAGGCAGCGGAGGCCGTGAGGTCCCTCGAGGCGAAGAAGACGTGGAAGTGGTGGGCTTGAGCCCCGCCTCGCCGAAGCCCATGGAGGCGACCGTGGCCGTGATTCACCCTTTCAAGCCGAGGGGGGGCGTGACGGTGGCAGCGATCCACGGCTTTCGCCAGGCTTGTGCTTCTGCGGAGGAGGGGGACTTGGTGGCCCAGCTTAGCCACCGAGATCCCACGGATCTCTTTGTTAGCTCGAACGAAGTCCTCATGCGGGTGAGCGAAGCCCCTTGCAGCTTTGAACTATATTTTAGCCTTTCATTGGTACTTATGACTTCTTGAATTTCTGCAGGCCTTCGCACTGAATGCAGCAGCTTCGACTGCTGCCGACAGGCAGATGGAGCGCCTCGCAGAGGAGATGGAGGCCCTTCGCCGCGAGGTTTCGGAGGAAGCCGAGAAGTGCAGGCGGGCCAAAGCTTCGGCTGCTGAGGCGAAGGAGGCCTTGGCCTTGGAGACGGCCCGGCTCCGCGCGGAGCTCCAGGCTGCGAAGGATGCCGAGGCCTGACAGGCGAATATGAACGAGGAGCTCCGCCAACGGGCTCGGGATCTTGAGAGCTTCGTCGTGGCCAATCTTGGCGAGGCCACCCAGAGCCTGATCGAGGTCCTTGAGAAAATAGGGACCGAGTGCCGGGCTCCGGATTTTGGCGATCAGGACCCGATTGGGGACCGCGCCGATTTCTTGAAGACTGCGGCTTCGATAGCAGACGAAGCGCTGACGGGCTTCGCTCTTATGGCCGGTCGCATCGCGGGCCAAGGGGTGTTGCAGATGATCCATGCCGCGGGGTGTGACCACCTTCGAGCGGCAACCTCCGCGACCCCAGTGGCCTTCGGGGGTCCGCACTTGGTGACGCCTCCGGCCGAAGTTCGCGGAGCCTGGCGGCGGCTGCAGGACCCCTGGAAGGAGCAAGGCTGCGAAGCCGTCCTTGACCTCTAGAAGGCCCTTCGACACCGCCGAACCAAAGCGCCTGCTGCGCCTGATCAGCCTTCGACTTCGGCACCTCCGCCTCCGAAGGTGTAGATCTCCTTAGGCCTTTTGTAATACTTGGCTGCAGGCTTGTAAAAATTCTATCAGCTTATTAATATGAATGCGGGGGTTTTTTATACCTGCCCAGGCTCAGACTCCGAGCGTAGACCTCAAAGTTCTCGAGGACTCCGAAGAGCTTCGACAGTTGTGGGCGATCCTCGAAGTAGCTAGGTCTGAGGGCCCCCCTCGGTTTAAGCTTCCGAGGGGGCCTAGCGGCGAAGCCATCTCCGATGTAGCTCAGGATTTACTAGCCACTGTGAAGACGGAGTCCCTTTAGGGCCCTTTGTCTTTGCCTTCGCGAACGGCCTTAGCAGGCGACGAAGCCCTAGACTTTTCTGCCTTCGATACGGCACCGTCTGCTTCGCTAACTTGGAGCGACCTGCAAAGTGGAAGACGAAGCTTACGGGCTTCGGAGCCTGGACGGGCTGTTCGAGGGAGAGCGGGCTCCGACGAGGCAACGTCCAGCCGAGGTGGCCCTGGCCGAAGAAGGGGCAAGCGAGGGTTGGGGCCTCGCACGCAATTCTTCTTAGGTTTAGATACAGACTATACGTAGTTTTGCTTCTGAAGTATGTTTGTAACACACTTCTCAATATAGAATGAATGGAGTTTGTTATATTTGCATACTTCGTCTGTATGCTTCGTATTGTTTGGCTTCGATCGTTTTAGCTTGTCACGCTCGTACTGCGTATTACATTCGCACACCTCGCATACATGCTTCCCCCCTTTGCTCGTGGCAGCTAGGGATTTAGCCGTTGCTGGTGCGGGCAAGAAATATAAAAGATGCGAGGGGTGCGCCTTTCGGCGGCTTCAACGCATGAATCTTATTTAAGTGAAGGCCTCTTTTGGGCTTCGAATGCTTTAATTTGGTGTGAAGCAGGGCTTCGGCTGCTCGGAATTTCACTGAGCGAAGGCCTCTTTTGGGCTTCAATCGTGCTAACTTGGTGCGAAGCAAGGCTTCAGCACAACCAAGTTAAGCGAAGCATGCTTTGGCATGCTAGGATTTGAATGCTGTGCGTGAGCGAGGCTCCGAAACACACTTAGGTTTTAGCGAAGTATGACTTCGAGATGCTTAGGCGTATATTACATTAACACGCGAAGAAAGGCTTCAGAGCATGTTTGGATAATGAAGCAAGTCTTCGGAATTTGGTCCTGTAATGAGAAGGATATTTGCTGTGGATTCACCGAACCTGTGATAGTGTGAGCCACCTTCGACTCTGAGCCACCTTCGACTCTGGGTCACCTTCGACCCTGGGATGCTTCGGGTGCGGAACCCGGAATCCCTGGGATGCTTCGGGTGCGGAGCCCGGAATCCCTGGACGCGTCGGGCCAGTGGCCCGGAGTCCTTTTAGCCCACTGCTACGGGCCCGGGGGCACTGTGTAGCCTTCGGAGGGGTACTCCGGATTTTATAAAGTGAAGCGGGGCTTCGAGTTTTTAAACAAAGTGAAGCGAGGCTTCGGGTTTTTGATAAGGCGAAGCGAGGCTTCGATTTTTTTTAAATAAGATGGGGCAAAAACTTGCTGTAAGGGCGAAGCTAGGCTTCGAATTTTAAGGCGAAGCAGGGCTTCGAATAAATATCAACATGATTGCGAAGTGGTAGACCGAGGTGTGCCGAGGTGGTACTTCGGATAGCGGACGTACCTCGCAAAGTGGCTAAAGGTTGAGCTCGTAGCCCCTGGGGCTTCGACGGCCTCCGACGTGTGGAGCGGAGCCCCTTGCCGGAGGGTGAGCTCCGGTATGTGGAGGATGGAGGAAGGCGAGGATGGCCTTCGAGCTGCACCCGAAGCCCTATGCCGGAGGGTGCGCGAAGCAAAAAAGCTTCGAAGCTCCCCCCTCAGGAGTACTTCGAGTTGCAGACAGTGGCAGAGAACTTAGCTTTTAGTACTAAGTTCCCCACGGACGGCGCCAACTGTTGGAACAATTGCGTTAGTTCCAGCAGGTTTTCCTGTGGTGGTGTATGATGTGGATAATGAACCTCGATGGGTTCTCTTAGAGGGAGAAAGAGTTTATACTGGTTAGGGCCTCCCCTAGGGGATAATAGCCCTACGTCCAGTTTGTAGTGGATTTGGCATGCTATGCCTTGGTGTGGAGAAATAACTCCAGGGTCTCATGGCCCCCTAGAGCGTGTCCCCTACTACAAGGGCTTGGCCCTGCTTTTATAGGCACGCAGGCCTTAAGGAAAAGACCAAGATACCCTCTACAAGCTCCTAGGCTTATAGGGGTAGACAGGGAAAGGGAGCTAGCTGCTGTGCAAAGGTACCAGACAACTTTATAGCTTTACAGACATGTCAGGCTGCGCCAGACTTTGACCAGCTAAACGACATACCAGGGGCGGAGGGGCCCCTGGTATGGCTTATACTTAGATATTTCTTGAGCCTCGAAGTAGGGGTCGGAGCTCTATGGCCGAGGCTGCGAAGAGGGCTTCGAAGTGCACCCAAAGGGGGGCTCCGAAGAATGCTCCGAGCAAGGCTCCGAACTGGGGTCTCGGAGCCTGGGATTCGAACTGGGCCCCGAACTGGGGTCTCGGAGCCTTGGCTTCGAACAGTCTTGACAGGGTCCGAAGGCTGGCCTGCGGAGGAGAAGGCTTCGAAGTGTACCCCGGAGGGGGGCTCCGAAGCATGCTCCGAGCAAGGCTCCGAACAGGGCTCCGAACTGGGGTCTCGGAGCCTGGGCTTCGAACTGGGCCCCGAACTAGGCTCCAGAGGGCGACCTCTGAACTAGGCTCTGGAGGGCGGCCTCTGGACTTGGCTCCGGAGGGCGGCCTCCGAACTGGGCTCCGGAGGGCGACCTCCGGACTTGGCTCCGGAGGGCGGCCTCCGAACTGGGCTCCGGAGGGCGACCTCCGGACTTGGCTCCGGAGGGCGACCTCCGACGTCCTACAACTAGAGGGTGGCCTCCGGCCTCCTGCGCCCGGGGGGTGGCCTCCGGCGCCCTACGCCAGGGCCCGAAGTGGGGGCTCCGAGCTGGACCCCCGAAAGGCACCTTGGGACCTGAAAACAACGCTTAGGGAGAAAACAAGCTCCGACAGTGCTGGGCTCTGGGCCGAAGGCTGTCGGAGGCTGACGTCATTTGGCCCCTGTTCAAGGGAAATATATTCCCGCAACAGCTTGTTTGCACGAAAGCAGTGAAAAGGTACTCAAGAAGGGTTTGTGCCCTCTATTTATAGCCCAAACCCTGATTTGTTACCGTTTGCCTATGTCGTTTCGCATTCCCAACTGTTACTTTTCTCCGAAATTAAAGCATTCCGTAACTTCCGTTAGAAGAAAGAAGCTAACGGCTATTTCTTCTAAGCCTAAAAAGGCTATCAGACTCTTTGAGTTAGTTCTAGGTTACATCGAAAGTAATTTTATTAAAAACTAATTCAAAGTTTGCATCTCCACGTAGTTCGGAGATGGTTTAAATCTCCTAACATTACAGATTTAGCGGAGAAGCGTATTCGAGGGGTTACTGTTGGGGGAAAATATTCCATCTTCAAGGTTATTGCAGTGACGAGATAAAGACTGGTGATTAAGACGAGACTTCCAACATTTAATTTCGGAGATGTGTCAAGTCAAGTTCGAAGTATGATGACGGGCTCTAGTTCGGAGTATATCTTCAAACATGGACTCTTCCGGGAGCTTCTTTGCCAGCTAAGATGGAAGGCTTATCTTCTTTCTTGTTAGATTAGTCATTTACCATTTTAGCCCTATTAAGGGTACCGAATAGTTTCCACTATGTCGGTTGTAATAGAGGGGTAAAAAGGTCTTTTCCTTAATGTTTGGGCCTATAAATACCCCCTGTTTTACCCTGTAATAGGGACCGAATACAAGTTATTCAATACACACTTTCGAACTATTCTAAGTTATTATCCTTTCGAAGGCTTGGAATAGTTTTCTTCGCAAACAATTCGTTTGTTAGTTTCTAATCTTCATAAACCTGTTAGCGTAATCTTTTACGCCAACACCGGCATTTAAACGGAAGGAAACCGAGAGGTTTCCATCCTTCTCCGGCAAACTTCCATGCGTGCGCATGCTTGCCATCTAAGCCGAAGACGCGTGGGGATTAGGGGGAATGTGATCGCCGGTGTTCGGGGAAAAGGAATCTGGGGACGGATCGACGAGATCGGGCGGCCGGCGGTGGGATTTGGCAAGGGGGTCGCCGGTGATGGAAAGGGGGATCCCTTTCCATCGGGGAAGATGATCCCGACATGTGGCCCCCAGCTGTCAGCGGGCGAAACAGAAAAGGAAGGGCTGACAAGCGGGCCCCGGTGACCAGAGAGCGAAAGCTGGCCATGGGTGGCTGACGAGTGGGCCAGGGAGAGCGCGGGCGCGGGGAGGAGAGAGGGGGAATGCGCCAACAGGCGGGTCCCACTTGCAGTGGCTCAAGACTGGACTAGGCTAGGCTAGGGGCACTTTCAGGGTTGAGGCCCATTAGAATTATAAATATTTTCTTATTTGAAATAATTCCAGTAATTCGTTTATTTTATTAAGGGGTGTATCACTGTTGATAAAAATTTGTAAAAATTTCTGAAATTGTGTTTTGGCTTCTAGTTTATCTCATAAAATTTCAAAGTCTATATTTTGAATATTCCTCCTTGTTTGGCTTATATAGGGCTCTTTTAAGGTTTTCTTCAATATTAAAATTCAGATACTCATTTAATAATATTTTTCTGGTATTTTATTTCTTTTCAATCCTTGGGGTGTTACAATCCTATCCCCCTTACAGAGAATCTCGTCCTCGAGATTCGGATCATTCCTCGAATAGCTCAGGATGTTGTGCCTTGAGTTCATCTTCTTTTTCCCATGTAGCTTCCTCTACGGGATGATTGCTCCACTGAACTTTATAGAAGCGGATGATGCGACTTCTAGTGGTCCTTTCTTTGACTTCCAATATCTTGACGGGCTTTTCCACGTAGGTCAAATCTTCTTGAACATCCAACTGTTGCAGGTCCACTTGCTCTGCTGGGACGCGAAGACACTTCTTCAGTTGGGACACATGAAACACATCATGCACTCCAGTCAATGAGGGTGGCAGTTCCAACTGATAAGCAACTTCGCCTTGGCGTCCAATAATGGGAAACAGTCCAACATATCGAGGGGCCAACTTTCCTCTCATGTTAAACCGTTGTGTGCCACGGAGGGGTGTGACACGGAGGTAGACATGGTCTCTCTCTTCAAAGGCTAAATCTCGACGACGATTGTCTGCATAGCTCTTTTGGCGAGATTGGGCTGTCTTGAGCCGGTCTCTGATGATCCGTACCTTCTCTTTAGCTTCCCGAAGGATGTCAGTTCCAAGCACTTGGGATTCGTCGGTTTGATCCCAAAGTAGAGGCATCCTGCACCTTCGTCCATATAGGGCTTCGAACAGGGACATCTGAAGGCTAGCTTGATAACTGTTGTTGTACGAAAACTAAGCGTACGGTAAACTCTTGTCCCAAGTTGCTCCAAAATCCAAGACGCATGCCCGTAGCATATCCTCTAATATCTGATTCACTCTTTCCGTTTGCCTATCTGTCTAAGGGTGGTAAGCAGTACTGAATTTCAATCTTGTTCCCATTTCTTCTTGAAGGTTCTTCCAAAAACGAGAGGTAAACTGACTTCCTTTGTCGGATACTATCTTCTTAGGCACTCCATGAAGACACACAATGCGGTCCATATACAATTCTGCGAGCTTAGGGCCACTGAAGGTCGTCTTAACAGCTATGAAATGTGCTACTTTCGTTAGCCAGTCAATGATTACCCAAATAGAATCATATCCAAGCTGGGTCTTTGGGAGTTCGGTGATGAAGTCCATTCCGATTTCTTCCCATTTCCATTTCGGCACTTTAAGTGGCTGTAACAGTCCTGCAGGTCTCTGATGCTCTGCCTTTACTCGTCTGTAGGTGTCACATTGCGTGGTGAACTGAGCAATCTCTTTCTTCATGCTAACCCACCAATAGCGTTCCTTCAGGTCCTGGTACATTTTGGTACTTCCGGGATGGATGGAGTATAAAGTGTCATGGGCTTCCCTTAGGATAAGGGTCTTTATCTCCAGTTTATCCGGCACAAATATCCGGGTTCCAAACCATACAGTGCCATTCTCGTCTTCTGAAAATCCTGGGCTTTTCCTTGTCTCATGTTCTTTTTAATGGCAGCTATATCCGAGTCTTCCATGTGAGCCTCACGGATCTGCTCAAATAGAATTGGCTGGGTCTCCAAGGTGGCTAGAGATGCTCCTGTGGTTAACCCAAGATTCAACTTTTCCTTCTCCTTATAGAGTAAGGGCAGGCGCGTGATCATGAATCATGATGGCGGTGCAATATCCCTTACGACTTTACGCATCAGCTACCACATTGGCTTTTCCGGGGTGGTAGTGAATACCTAAGTCGTAGTCCTTTATTAATTCCAACCATCGTCTTTGCCTCAGATTGAGGTCTGGCTACGTGAAGATATACTTCAAACTCTTGTGATCCATAAAGATTTCGCAGCGATTTCCGACCAAATAATGCCTCCATATCTTAAGGGCGTGCACAACGGCGGCCAACTCCAAGTCATGTGTAGGGTAGTTTGACTCATGGGGTCTCAACTGACGAGAGGCGTATGAAATAACCTTTCCGTCTTGCATGAGAACACATCCCAATCCTTGGCGAGATGCGTCACAATAAACATGGAAGTCCTTTCGGATATTTGGTAGGGTCAGTATGGTTGCTGACACCAGTCGGGTCTTGAGGGTGCGGAAACTTTCCTCGCATTCTGGAGTCCATTCAAACTTTTCTCCCTTCTGCAATAACTTGGTCATACGCTTGGCTATCTTGGAAAAATTCTCGATAAACCTCCGATAATACCCTGCCAAACCAAGAAAACTTCGTATCTCTGATACGTTGGTGGGTGGCAACCGATCCGTAACTGCTTCCACGGTGGTAGGGTCCACTGCGATACCATGCACAAAGATGATGTGTCCAAGGAATTTTACTTCTGCCGTCCAAAACTTGCACTTGCGGTACTTGGCGTACAACTGGTGTTCTCTTAGCTTTCCTAAGGTTAACCGGAGGTGAGTCTCATGCTCCTTCTAATCCTTGGAATAAATGAGGATGTCGTCTATAAAGACCACGATGAATTTGTCCAAATATTCCATGAACACCTTATTCGTCATATTCACAAAGAAAGCAGGGGCGTTGGTCAATCCAAAGGACATAACTGTAGACTCATATAATCCATAACAGGTGGTAAAAGCTGTCTTGGGTATATCCTCCTCTCGAATCCTCAACTGATGATATCCGGATCATAGGTCGATCTTGGAAAATACGGTAGCTCCTTTCAGCTGGTCAAAAAGGTCATCGATCCTGGGTAACGGGTACTTGTTCTTGATGGTCACCTCATTCAAGGCTCGGTAGTCCACACACATACGCTTAGCCTTGTCCTCTTTCTTCTCAACGAAGATGACGGGGGCTCCCCACAGGGATGTGCTAGGTCTGATATAGCCTTTCTTCTCAAGATCCTCCAACTGCTGCTTCATCTCAGCTAACTCATTGGCGGCCATCCGGTATGGTCGCTTGTAAATGGGGGTGGTCCCGGGCACCAAATCAATCTGGAACTCGATGTCCCTCTTGGGTGGCATCCCTGGTAAATCCTCTGGAAATACGTCCGGGTACTCGTAGACTACTGGTATCTCTTCCAAGGTAATCTGGTGCAGCCTTGGTCTTCCGAACTTTAGGCTTGGCATCTGAAATGTGATGGCAGTCCCTTCTTCACTGGTCACAGTCACTTGTCTCAGGGCACATCTTATCACTCCTTGGTGTTTATTGAGCCAATCCATTCCTAGAATGAGATCCAATCCTTGGCATTCTATTAGGATGGGGTCGGCCCAAAATATTGTGCCTTGGATATCTACCCATACCCTTGGACTATAGGAATGGGCGAGATTTTGTTTGCCAGGGGTGGCTATTAATACGGGTCTTGGCAGTACACTTATGTCCAGATCATTATTTTCCACAAAAGACGTTGATATAAAGGAGTGCGTAGCTCCAGTGTCAAATAAAACTATTGCAAGGGTTGAATGTACCGTGAACTTACCCATGACAATCTCTGGTGCGTCCTGGGCTTCTTCGGTAGTGACGTGGTTGATGCAGGCACGGATGGCGGGGTTCGATGCAACTCCTTGAGCGCGCTTAGGATGAGGGCACTGGTGGGAGTAATGCTCCTCCTGGCGGCAGTTGAAGCATACCACGGGCTTGCCGTGCTTGTCACGTAGAATCTTTGTCTTCTTTGCCGGGGAGGATGGTGCGGCAGGTGCGGTGGGAGCAGGGCGAGGATGTACGGCTCCGGCGTTGGCGGCGGGTGGTGCCGGACGATACACTGGGCGAGGGTGGTATTGTGGCACTGATGGAGGAGGGATGAAACTAGGCCTCTGGGCCATGCCTTGGTTCTACTGGAAGGCAATCATCCTCTTCTTCTTCGGGTCGACCTTATTCTGCTGGGTCTCCTAAATGGTAGCTTTATTCACCAACTTTTGAAAGTTGGCGTAATCCCCGGAAATGAGCTGAAGGGACAGCTCATCCTTCAGTCCCCGGAGGAACTTCGACTGCCTGGACACATCGGTACGGACCTCCTCAGGTGCATACCTGACCAATCTGTTAAACTCGTGCAGGTACTCAATGACGGTCCTGCTCCCTTGCTGCTGGTCCCGAAACTCCTGCTGCTTCTGGGCGATGATGCCGTCGGGGACATGAGCGGCACAGAAGGGAGCAGATAACTCCGCCCAAGTATGGATGTGTCCCTCAGGCAAGGTCTCGCGCAGATTATCCCACCATTCTGCGGCGGGACCCTGGAGCTGGTGGGCGGCGAAAGCCACCCTCTCCTGCTTAGTGCAGGTCAGCAGGTCTAGTTTCTTCGCGATGGTTCTTAACCAATCCCCAGCCTCCATGGGGTTGGTGGTGCTCGAGAAGGTGGGTGGGAAGACTCGGAGGAACTCCGAGAGCTGAGATGAGGGAGCGGGAGCTGGTGTGGCGGGGCGAGGCAGCTCGGTCTGTTGGTGGAGGCGGAAGAACTGAGCCTGCTGCTCTTGCATCTGCTGTTGTTGCTGCTGCATCTGGTTTAGCAGTGCAGCGACTAACTGGTTCTAGTTGGCCATCATTTCGGCCAACGTGGGGTGGTTGGCGACTGGGGCTTGCCTCTGCCCAGTTGCTCCCCACTGTGGCAAGTTGCTATTCTCCCCTCCGTTCTGAGGGACGTCAGATCCTTGAGTGTTAGTCATCCTGAAGTTTCCAAAGTAGATAGCACTTTCTTAGGGGAAATTAATGTTAATCTTTATTTCAAAATATCGTTCTTGTGATTACATTTATTGTCTTTTATTTAATTCTTCACTCATGCCTTATATTTGACATGAGTGGCAATACAATTCAAAACAATAAAAGGAAACAATCAATCGAAGTAACTACGTCTAAGGCAGCTCAGGGGACGACTAGACCACAGGCTCGATGGAGACGGTCGGGGTCGTGGAGCTGGAGGGTCCGACGGGTGGCGCGCTGCGGGAAATCCTCTTAGGCCTCACGGTGGGGATCCGAAGTGATTTCCGCTTGCAGGGCGGAAGGGGTCCGATCTCCTCGATATCCTTCTTCAACTCCTCAATCTGATGGCGGAGCTGAGGGTTGTTGGTGACGCGCTGCCGTAGGATCTCATTCTGGCGTCGTAGCTCCTCAGCCTTGACAGCCAATCGGTGTCCCTGCTGGATACGGCGACGAAGATCTCCGTTCTCGTGGTTCAGATCCTCAGAAGAGTGTCGGTTAAAATCGATCGTGTCACGCAGTCCGTTGGCATCCTACAGTGCCTCGTAGTGGAGATCATCCATTGCCTCCAACAAACGTACGGTGTGTCCATTCGCAGAATTGCGCTGGGAGAGCGTGCTGACGTAGACGTTGTGGGGACTCCATGGAGTGCGAAGGGGCACAAAGCGATAATCCGTATTGTAGAGCTCACTGTCGTAGATCATCCGGAGCTCAGTGAGGGCCTGGAGGGCGGTGCGCTAGCTGGCTACCAAGAAGGTAGGTCCTCCACCTCGATAGGTGTGGCTGTCTGAGGAGAGGGCTAGACGACGATGGTGACCTCACAGTAGCTCTCTTCCTCGTCAGGGAAGACTCCATGGAACATCGGCTCGTGCTCAAATCCGAGGAAACCAATGAGCATGCGTAGTTCGCGGATGAATCCTGCGTCATCGTGAAGAGTCCCGCTCATGGTATGGACCGGCATCTACAAAAAGAGAGAAATTTTTGTGAAACTCCAGAAGATGAGAGGCTAAGTAATTTTGTAAGAAATTAGGGTTAATATAAGTCCTAAGGTCATGTCTGTTTGGCTTCCTACAGTCAAGTCGGCTCTAATACCATCTTGTCACGCCCCGATTTAATAAATCAGGACTTTTATTTAATTTCCATAGAAAATCAATAAAAACAAGACGTTCATCATGCAACCACGTACAATACGAGCAATCATTCACAGTTCGTAGACCGCATTAATACAAAAGTGAATAAAGGTGTAGAGAATCTAATAAAATAAAGGGTCCTAGATGAACGCCTCCTTCCAGTCTCGCCTTGACTGGGTCGCTACTCCAGACCTTCATCCTCCTCGTAGTAGACGGGCTCTGATGGTGTAAGTCAATGGGGGTGAGTACAAACGTACTCAGCAAGCCACCGAATGCAAATATAATGCAGAGTAATAACAAGGGAGATAGTGGCTAATTTTGCAGAAGAGCATAATTGTAAAGCATTAAGTGTGATCAATTTATTAGTATTGAAATGTAAACATGTGTATGCATCCTCATCTTCTAACTCGAGGGGTACAGTCAGCCCCACCTCGCTCAACAGTCCTTACATGCCATGAATAACTCAACCATTCACACAATATTAAACTAATTGCGAGTAGTCACACAACCCGCCCTTGACCGTTGGCTCGGCTTTTCGAAAAGATTAAAGTACTCTGATCAGAGGTGTACCACTGTACCCACAAGGCACGCACTCACCACTTACAACAAAGTGTAACGAGATGACCCATTCCATGGGAACTCGTGCCAAAACCTCCCATATGGTTTGCCTCTTATAGGTTTCATATGGTGTCCCGACGCGTCGGAGCCCCACCATACCCCCCTTGAGCCTCGTCGGTACAAGTCACCCGCAGGTTGCCCCTTGCCCCCTCCACTATGGTGCATTGAGTCGGATTGTCCCATACTTCTAGTTAGGACATACCCATTAGACTTGTGGTTGGTACGGAAGTGCTTTGCAACAGATCCCGCAGACCGGTCCTTATAGTGCCCCAGGTGCGACCAACCAATGCCCTAGCTTGCACCCAGAACCCACCATACTTATAACATAGCCAACTCCAACAGAGTCCATAGACAAGAATAACGGGGAAATTCATATAACAGAATCCATCTATCTATGACTCATTCTTTTTATCCTATAGCAGTTGTGCCGGTACATTGGGCACTAGCTAATATAATATTTGTAGAGTGACAAGGAGTTAAGGCTCAATAAGCAAGGCTTGGGTTTGCACACAAGGACAGGGATCTAATAAATATAAGTGTAGGGCTTGATGTTGGACTAATGCAATATTACCCTATGAGTTATAGCGATAATTTATTAAAACATGGGCTCAAAGATGATCAACTATTTCCACAAGAGGGTTCGATTACTTGCCTTGCTCAGCAAAGGGTGAAGGTGGAACCTCGGGATAGAACTCCGGCTCCTCGACGAACTCGTAGTCTTCTCGATACGGAAAAATAAACAATACATTCAATAAACAGATAAAAATCCACCAAATAATAAGCATACATGTTTATGGGTGAATTAAGGTTTTAATATTCTGAAGTTTGGTGAAAACAGTAGAGCTTATATTTTAAGGTTTTTCCTAATTTATTTTTTGAATTAATAATTTTATCCCTAAGGGGTTTTTATTCATTTATTTAATAAGATTATTTTGGGCAATAGTAACATACTGTTTTTATGGCATTAATGCTGAATTTAATAAAATTTGAATGGTGAAATTTGGAGTTAAAATGAGCAAGTTATGAATTTTCAAAGTTTAAACCTATTTCTGGAATTTTATTTAAACTGGAAAATGGGCTTTGGTCCACGGTGAGCCAGGCCCACGGTGGACAGGCGCACTGTGCACGTGGACCGGCTGATCCAGAGCCGTAGGATCTGGATCCGGCGGCCAGGCGCGAGGCGAGTTCGTTTAAATGAAAATGGACGGCCACGATTAAATCGCACCGAACCGATACGCGTGGACGCACGAGATTACTCCAAGCCTTTAAGTTACGATCGACAGCTGTGATCGCTCCGTACCCCTTTGACCGGATTCGAGGGCCCGGATTAAATCCCGAATGGATTTAATCGTAGCCCTCCGATCATGATCGGATGGCCGCGATGCGGTCCGGCATGACGGGGGGTCGGGTGCGGTGGCGACGGCGACGGCGATGGGGCTAGGCCCTAGGTGTCGACGGAAATGGAACGAGGAGATGATGGTGATTCCAACCGTACCTGTGGCGGCGAAGATGGGCGATGGACGGCGTTTAGCGGCGAGGGTAGACGGCGATGCCTTCTCGGGAGCTTGACGGTGACGGCGATCCGACGGCGTGCACGACCAACGGAGGTGTGGCCGAGGACGGGCAAGCTCCAGCGGTCTCGACGGTGGTGGTGGCTAGGGCAGGGGAGGCCAGAGTTGACGGCGAGCGGCGACTGGAGTTGAAGCCGAGGGAAAACCCGAAAGTGAAGGGGGAGCGCTTTGGTTCACTCGAGCTCGGCTGCGGTGGTGTGGGCAGAGGGCGGCGACGGGGAGGGGTATTTATAGGGGTTCGCCGGCGTTTTAACGGAAGTAAACCAAGAGGTTTCCATCCTTCTTCGGCGAACTTCCATGCGCGCGCATGCTTGCCATCTAAGCCGAAGACGCGTGGGGATTAGGGGAATGTGATCGCCGGTGTTCGTGGAAAAGGAATCCTTGGCTGGATCGACGAGATCAGGCGGCCGGCGGCGGGATTTGGCAAGGGGGTCACCGGTGATCGAAAGGGGGATCCCTTTCCATCGGGGAAGATGATCCCGACAGGTGGCCCCCACCTGTCTGCGGGCGAAACAGAAAAGGAAGGGCCGACAGGCGGGCCCCGGTGACCAGAGAGCGAAAGACGACCATGGGTGGCTGACGAGTGGGCCAGGCGGAGCGCGGGCGCGGGGAGGAGAGAGGGGGAACGCGCCGACAAGTGGGTCCCACTTGCTAGTGGCTCAAGACTGGACTGGGCTGGGTTCGGGGCACTTTGAGGGTTGAGGCCCATTAGAATTATAAATGTTTTTTGATTTAAAATAATTCCAGTAATTCGTTTATTTGATTAAGGGGTGTATCACTGTTGATAAAAATTTGTAAAAATTCCTGAAATTGTGTTTTGGCTTCTAGTTTATCTCATAAAATTTTCAAGTCTATATTTTGAATATTCCTCCTTGTTTGGCTTATATAGGGCTCTATTAGGGTTTTCTTCAATATTAAAATTCAGATACTCATTTAATAATATTTTTCTGGTATTTTATTTCTTTTTAATCCTTGGGGTGTTACATCGGCGTCCACGCCTGCTTCTGACGGTGGGCTTCATTGATCCATGCCTTCGCTACCTTCTGACCTTCAGCTTTCCAGGTTGTAGAAAAGCCTCCCATGCTGCGACAACATGAGGCGAAGGGGCCAACAGCTGATCGCCCACAAAGCTGGCGGGCATTGTGCCCATGTCCGGTGCAATGGAGATCTCGATGTCCTCGAAGTGGCGAAGAACTCTGAGTGCGGCTACTTCTCTAGGGATCTATCCATATTGAGTCCCCGAAGTCTTCATGGTCTTCGTCACTGCTTGGATCATCTTCAGCTTCTCAGTCAGGGGCTCATTCACCGATGAGGAAGAAGAGGCTCTAACTATCCTGAAGTATTCCAAGACGGCCCGAAGGATGTCGATGGTCTCAGATGCCATACTGCTGCACTTCTCCGACTCCACAACCAAGGCCTCTATTGAAGCACGTTTGTTGCAGACCAGAGTGCTGAGCTTAGAAGTCTTTGACATGAGGGCGGTCTTCTGAGCAAGCAGGTGTCGTGCCTCATTAGCTGAGCGCTGACGTTCTTCCTGGAGTCGTACGGCTTCAGCTCCAGAACCCGCCTGCGCCTCTCGGAGACTTTCGACTTTGGCCCGAAGCACCACCCTCTAAGCCAGGAGCTCCTCGTTCAAAGCCTCCAGTACTGTCTTCACTTTCTTCTCCTCGCAGACCATTTCATCCAAGTACAAGGTCTTGCCCTCAGAGTCGGCAAGGCTCTCATGGAAGGTCATCACCTTCTCCTTAAACCAGTTGCACTCGCATTCATTAGAGGCCGCAGCCGCACGAACATGGATAATGTGCTGCAAAAAAAAGCAAGGTGAGTATGGTACGTACTTTAAATAAACTAACATGTGCAGGTGTATTGTATCTGATAGGTAGCCCATTCAATGGCAGTGCCTTGCTCTGACCCTTTAGCCTCGCTCATTGTGGAGACTAGCTCGCTCTCGCCCACCTCTTGGCTACCCCGAGCTAGGGGCTCCAATACGGGTCGAAGCCCTGTCCTCCGCTCCAAAAATGGAGCCAGGAGGGGGGCCTCGCTAGGGCACTCTGGTCATCTATAGGGGAAGGCCCTGAGTGAAGGGAAGCATCCTCCAAGCCCTTGAGGAGCAATGTTGAAGATCATGGGCCTCAAGGCTACAGAAGTGATGAGTGATTATCAATGGAAGTCAACAGAGAGACGTGAAGAGGAGACGAGACATGTCGTGTCTTGGGCCACGTGTGACGCAGGTACACGTGCGGTGAGCGACTATCGGGCAGAGGGGCTGCGGAGTCAGGCCGGCCCACTCCGAGTACATGGGCCAGACACGACAGGGGATCTGTTGGTCTATTGATAGAGTTTGACCCAGGTAAACAGGCGGTGAGCGATTGCCGGGCTGAGGGAGCCGTGGAATTGGGACGAACCCATCCCGGTAACCGGTGCGAAGACAGAAGACGCTTTGTCGGTTTTAGCATAAAACCGACGCAACTATCCAGACTGCACATTGGAAATCAGACGGTCCTGAAGAGAAGTCTTAGCTTCTACGAAAGCTCCGCA
Source organism: Zizania palustris (assembly GCA_019279435.1). Lineage (NCBI taxonomy): Eukaryota > Viridiplantae > Streptophyta > Magnoliopsida > Poales > Poaceae > Zizania > Zizania palustris. The sequence continues at coordinate 15,845,804 of JAAALK010000286.1, forward strand.
TCATGACAAGTTACCTTTAGATAGGATTTTACTATTTTTCCTTTTAGGCCCACAGTCTGTGTTAGTCGAGTATGTAAAAATCATAAGGGCATTTTGGTCTTTTCTAGTTTATTTCGGCATCTGTAAAAAACCCTAAGGGTATATTGGGATTTTCCTGATTTATTGGGCTGCCTAGAAAATAGGGCCACCAATCCCCTAGGGTTTCCTAACTCTTTTAAAATGAAAAAAAATCATGAGTTCACTTTTGAGCTATCTTATTCCACCTTCAGCTGCCATCCAAGCTTTTTTTCTTCGCTCTACCATCGAAAAGATTTTAGCACCGCCGTTTCCTTAATCCTTCGGACGGCTGGCTCCTTGGCAGTAATAGTTTTTCTCTATCAGATGCTTTACCTTGTTGTACAAGTGCACATGGTTGCCTGACCAAGGGAAGCCCCAACCTGCATTTTTGTGCGCATCCCGAGGCTAGATCAAGTCGTTCTTATGCCATGATAGCATGAAGATTTTTTTGTGATTGTTTCCTGGAAGCTTCCATGGGAAGTAACGGCAGTGGAGATATTTCAATCTTTTTCATGCTGCCCAATCAATAGTACTCTCTAGCGACCCGAAGCACTGTTTCGGCGCTAGAAGTTGGAGCATACTATAGGTGTTCGACGTCTTGTACACAAGGAGCAGAACAATATTGTAATAATCCTCTCATGATCCTCGTGCAGATACATTTTATTCTGAATTTGGTTTAATTCTGCATGTAGTATATTTTCAGATTGCAACATGCATGTTTAGTAGTATATCTTTGTTTCCTTAGTGCATTTTGAATCATCTGTAAGAAATTTTATTTACAACATTTATTTTGTTTGATTAAATTCTAATGTACTGTTGTTAATTATACATGTGCTAATTGAAATGCTTGTGAGTTAAATTATCTGTTAATTTGCCTTTAAGCACTTTGGTGGTGTCTTTTCGATTAAGACACCGGTCGTTTTTAGGATAGATTAATTTTTAGTGTTAATGATCTCTCAGCCTGTCGCATCACATCATATCTAATAGGAGAGTGATAACACTATTTCGATTTGTGTTTTTGGCCTGAGTTTTTGGTTATCTCTTGAGGAGCATCGGGTGTTGCTAGAAGGCCATCAATTCGAAAGAATTTTTGAGGTGCCCATTCACCCCGCCCCCCCTCCCGTCTGGTCGCTACTTTCCTTTACCCTTCCTAGGGGCCATCACATGCGCTGGAGCCGTCTGTTTCACCGGAGACATGTCTTGCACCGGAGCCACCTCCTCTATCGAAGCCATCTCTTGCGTCAGAGTCATCCCCTCCACCAAAGTCATCTCCTGCGCCGAGGCCGTCTCCTCCACTAGAGTCGACTCCATTGCCGGAGCATCTGTAAACACGAAGGTATGCACTTCTGTTTAAATGTTGTAGGTAAAAAATGAAGTCAAAGCTTGGTTGGTAAAGATTTACCTCCACCACCCCGCTGTCGAATTAGTACCGGACTACCCGGATGTTCAAACATCTGGGTGAAGTCCACGTCGGACTCCTCAAGGGACTGGACCGGTGCAGTGGCCACAGGGATGCCCTCGTCCGCTGCCACCACCCCAACCATTGGCGAAGTTCGCCCTTCCGGTTCAAGTTCTCGCGTAGCTTCGGCGAGGACTTCCAAGGTGGGACCCTCTGGCTCCAGGGTCCAAACCCCTTCGGCTTCAGCTCCGCCTTCATCTTGAGCAAGGACCTCCATCTGGCTCAATGGAGCATCCCCGGCATCCACCTTCTCGAGATCGCCCCCCTCTTCCATCGTCATGGTGCCATTTTAGCGCCATCTCAAACAAGAGCCTCGGTCCCCATCCGAGAGCCCCCTTCGTCACCCTCCGCTAGCAAGGACTCGAACTCCTCTGCCATCCGCACCTCTTAGTTCTTGTAGGACCGAAAGTAGCGACTAGAGGGGGGGTGAGTGGGCGCCTAAAAAATTCTTTTGAATCAATGGCCTGCTTCCAACACCCAACGCACCTGAAAAGACTTAGCAGGAAAACGCAAACAGATCGTCAAAGCCTAAAAGTATCTAGCCTATAAACGACCGGTGTCCTAGACAAAGAAACACCAACACATTGCTAATAGGCAGATTAACAAAGCATTTAAAACATGGGCAGATCATGATTCACAGAAATAAATCATCACTGCAATTAATCTGAGTGCACGTAAAAAGAGATGAAGGTTTACTGTTCAAACATTTGTCTCCTGTTCGATTCTTGACGAAGCCTACAACGTCGAAGCATGTGATGATTATGCCGAAGCATGCTTCGAAGTCCTCGTCGAAGTCGAAGCTGGTTCGGAGCAGTCGAGTGAAGATCGTAGATATAAACTCCGAACCTTTTGAATTCGAAGCTATGCAGAAGAGAGTTCGAAGACTAGTGCGAAGCTATGCAGCAGCAACGCACGAAGCTGTCGAAGCATGCTTTAAAATTTCAGTACCGAAGCATAGAAGAAACAGACTCCGAAGCCCACCAAAAATCAAAGCCAACTTTGGATCGAGGTAAATCCAAGACAGTCTCCGAAAGCCAAGGAAATAGAATAGCTGTGAAGTATCCTTGCACCACGAAGCACTGCCTCGAAAACTGTGCACGGAAATCACAGCAAAGCTATGCAAAAAGAAACATTCGAAGCCCCACACAAAAGCTACCGAAGCACTGGAAAAGCAGAAATCGAAGTAAGCAGCTACTACGAAGCCCAAAACCTGCGAAGTCAGACTGAGTCTTGAGCTTCGAACCGAGGTACACTTCGAATTGAAGTCTGCTATAAAACTTCAGAATACACACACTCGAAATCGAACCTAACAGATTTCGAGGACTCCAGGTAGTGCGAAGACCACAGAAAAGCCAAAGTGCTGCTATTGCGAGGTTTACTGATTAGTGAAGTCTGTGATGACGTCAGTAGCAAACTCAACACCGAACATGTGAAGGCTTCGATCACCAAGCAGACTTCGCAGCTGACACCTCCAATGAAAAATCGTACACACAAACCGAAAAGAGTCAAACACAGTCTAAAAAGCAAAACGCACCTTATACCCACTAGCACCTAGACACTAAACTAAACCCTACAGCTGTTGTGCTACTTCTAGGCACTCATAAGCAAGGCCAAGAGGAACAAACCAGATGCAGAAGGCTAAAACTACCCCTACGAAAGGAGCCTGACCCAGGCTAGCATCGCAAGAGACAAATAAAAAACAACTAGCACCAGCAGGAAAGAATATGCCTAAAGAACATCATCCGTGCAAAGCTAGTGAATAAAAAATTTACACTCCTATTACTAAGCTACTAGGCTAGTTCTACAGAACTTCAGAACTACAGATCTCCAGAATAGCAAAAGCATAAATTTGGCATAGTGAAGATCGCTGAAAACATGCAAATCGAGGCGCTGAATAAAACACGAAACTTAATGGCTGAGACGCAGAGGATAAAACCCGAAGATGAAATCTTCTGGTGCGTGTGTGATGAAACAGCTGAGGCAGTGACGAATAATACCCCGGGAGGAAGAACACAGGAAAAATGGCGGCGCACAAAAAGGAGCAGGTAAGATGAACTCTGATTTTTTGATTAAAGTGAGTTAACCCTAACCTTAGGGATTGGGGCCCTATTTATAGGCATCCCAATAGCCTTGGAATATTCCAACAAACGCTTAGGGTTTTTTACAGACGCTGAAATAAATGGAAAAGAACGAACTGCCCTTAGGATATTTTTACAGACTCGTCTGACTGACTGTGGGCCTAAGGACAAAATAGTAAACTCCTATTTACAGATGACTTATCCAGAAGCAGAGCTTTCATAGCAACTACGGCTTCGCTCCAGGACGGTCCGATCCAAGATCAGCGGTCGTCAATTTTGCGCCAAAACTGACAAAGCGTCCACCGACTTTGCACCAGGTACCCGGATTGGGCCGGCCCAATTCTGCAGCTCTCTCAGCCCAGCAATCACTCGCCGCCCGTGTACTTGAGTCAATTCTGGTCAACAACATAGTGGATCCTCTGCTGCTCCTAGCCCATGCACCCGGATTGGGACAGCTCGACTTCGCGGCCCCTTTGCCCTACAGTCGCTTGCTGCCCGTGTACCTTAGTCACACGCAGCCCAGACGCAGTAGGTCTTTTCCTCTTTTCAGTCCTCTTTTACTACCGTTGACAATGACTCATCACATCTGGAGCCATGAGGCCCACGCTCTTCAGTATGGCTCCTCAATCTCCCCCTTGATGAGTGCATTGTCAACACTTCTCTTCATCTGCTCTCCAGTATCTGCGAACACATGTGGAAACACGAAAACAAAGCACAAGAAAACAGAAGAATAAAATAAAGTAAAAGTTTAACCCTAATGACCAAAAGCCAAACAAAAGCAAGAAAGCGGTCATTATGGTTAACCAAAAGTAAAAGCTCAAAACGAGTGCAATCTCAGAATTATCAACAAGGATATCAAAAAGAGACACAGACTCCCCCTGAAACAAATCCTAGAGAAAGCCAAAACTCCCCCTTAAACTCTTCTCCCAAAATTTCTCCCCCTTGTTGACAATTGGACTCATCAAGCGAGACTAAAAGCACTCTAAAGAGACACAGACTCCCCCTAAAATGCAACTCCCCCTCAAAATATGCAATGAATGCAACTGGGTGCAGGTGGAGTGTAGAAAGCATGCTTCTCAGATATGATTGACTGCAATTACAACATCTAAGACACATGGTATGATCAATGCAACAGATGATATGTAAAGAAAGTCATTAGCACGTAGTTTTTCAATTTTTGCAAACAAAAGCATCACCACATTTTCTAGTTGACAAGCAAGGTAAAGCATGAGATGCAGAAGCTAACTGATATCTACAAAGATAAGCATTGTCCAAAACAAAGTGCTTCAGCAAACTTGTTATCTTTTTAATTTTCAGGCTTTTTCTTTTTACTTTTTCATTTTTGCCAGGGGTTATTTGCATGTCAAACCTTATGCTGACAGACCAAGTCAAACCTAGGCTAGAACTGGACCATCAGAAGCTTAAGACATTGGTCTTGGCATACACTATACTATCCTAGTTCATACCAAAGTGCTATGATAAGCAGTCCAGAACAATGCAATGCGACAAGGCAAACCCACTTGGATCTTTTCACTCAAGCATAAAAGGCATGGAATTTTCATTTTTTATTTTTATCATTTTTACAGCATATTTCCATGTTTTAAGCATAAAGATGTCCAAGTTGCATATCTGCATCTGAGTAAGGAGCTAGCTACAAGGCATGTAACAGATAGCAAAAGCATTCATCCTACACATGCTAGTTACCAGAAGCAATGGTGATCATTTTTCAATTTTAAAGCATAAAAACCAAGCATTTGTCAGATATCAAACATATCAAATGAACTGAACCAAAGCATGATCATCGACAAGTATTCAAAAGCATGTACCAGCTAGAATAAGTAAAGCAGTTCAATCATATAACAAAAGCAGGCTCAAAGTGTGATATGTGAATATGTATGATATGACCACACAGAAAAAGACTCAAGAAAAGAGTAAAGAAGAAAGAAAACTGACTCAAAATATCCTAAAAAGGATACACAACACCCAAATCCCCTCGTAAATGCTCAAAAGTAGATTGATCTATGGGTTTGGTGGAAATGTCAGCCAACTGATGATGGGTATCAACATGAACAAGGTCAATGACACCTTTCTCATATTGATCCCTCAGAAAGTGAAAGCGCACATTAATGTGTTTGGTTTTTGAATGGAGACAAGGATTTTTCCCTACACTAATAGCACTGGTGCTATCGCAAAACAGAGGAACTCTGGTAGGAAAGAACAACCCAAAGTCTCGCAACGTGGAAATCATCAAAACTAACTGTGAGCAGCAACTAGCAGCAGCTACATACTCATCCTCAGTGGTCAAAAGAGCAACTTCAGACTGCTTTCGAGAAGACCAAGAAACAAGAGACGAACCAAGAAACTGGCAAGTACCGAAAGTCAACTTGCGATCCAACCAGCACCCACCAAAGTCAGCGTCCGAAAAACCAGATAAATCAAGAGATGATGATGCTTAATAATAAAGACCGAGATCGGGCGCATAGGTAAGATACCTGAAAATGCGCTTGACAGCCTGTCGATGAGATGCGCGAGGTGAAGACTGGAAGCGCGCGCAAAGTCCCACGGTGAACTGTATGTCTAGCCTCGTTGCCGTGAATTACAACAACGAACCAATCATCCCTCGAAACTCTCTCTCGTTGACCTTGACGCCGCTCTCGTCCTTGTCCAGGCCCCCACATGTGCCCATTGGGGTCATCTGAGGCTTCAGCTATCCACCAAAGTCGAACTTCTTTAATATATCTCTAGTGTACTTACCCTGGTGGATGAAGGTGTCGTCCTTGGTCTACTTGATATGGAGCTCTAAGCAGTACTTGAGCTCACCCATGAGGCTCATCTCAAACTCGATGTGCATCTGCTCAGAAAACTTGGACACAAGAACATCAGTAGTACCACCAAAGATAATATCGTCCACATAAATCTGAGCGACTAAGAAATCTGAAGCATCTCTGAGCAAGAAAAGAGTTTTATCCACAGAACCCATCACAAAGCCCTTCCCCAACAAAAACTGCTTTAACCGGTCATACCAAGCCCTGGGGGCTTGCTTCAGACCGTATAAAGCTTTCTACAACTTAAAAACATGTCGAGGAAACTTAGGGTTCTCAAAAATGGGGGCTGCCTCACATAAACCTCCCCCTCTATGTACCCGTTCAGAAAAGCACTCTTGACATCCATTTGAAAAAGCTTAAAACCCTTAGAAGCGGCAAAAGCTAAGATAATGCGAATGGACTCAAGACGGGCAACAAGGGCAAAAGTTTCTTCAAAGTCAATACCTTCCTTCTGGCAAAAATATTGGGCAACCAGTCGAGCTTTGTTGCGCAACACAACCCCATCTTCACCTTGCTTGTTCTTGAACACCCACTTGGTGCCTATGGGGTTGCATCCGGGTGAAAGCTCAACGACTGTCCAAACCCGATTGCAGACAAAATTCTCAAGCTCTTCTTGCATGGCATTAATCCAGTTCGAGTCAGAAAGAGCATGAGAAACTTCTGTGGGCTCAAAATATGCAAGAAAAGCAGATTCAGCAAACACAGCAAGAGAGTCAACAGACGATCGCAAAGACCTCTCAGACAAATCACCGATGATGAGCTCTGAGGGGTGATCACGCTGAACTGCTCGGGATCCCTAGTGATCTGAAGTCACCTCACCGGAGTCAGCAGCTGGCACCTCTGGACTCGACTGAGGGGGCTCGATCGAAGTGGAAGAAGTGATCAGAGGTCTGCCCTCGTCCTCAATCGAAGTCTCAGAAGGTGTGGGTTCTGCAAGCTGTGCAGAAGGCCCACCCTCATTAGCAGCTGGAGTGTCATCATCTTCCTCGAAGATGGACTCTTCGAGCTCACAATCTCCAGACAGCTCAAAAGAAGGAGTCAAAGAAGGCAAGGACTCATCAAATGAAAGCTCGCAAGTCTCGACAAGCTGCTGGGAGTCGAGGTTCCAAACACGGAAGCCTCGAGAATGCAACGCATAGCCAAGAAAAACTCCATCCCAGCAATGAGACTCAAACTTGTCCAAATGCCCTCCCTTCTTGAGCACAAAGCCCTTGCAGCCAAACGCTCACAAGTGGCTCACCTTGGGTTGTCTGCCAAACTGCAACTCATACGAAGTCTTACCTAGGTAAGCTCTAAGAAAAATGTGGTTGGCCAGATAGCAAGCCGTGTTCATGGCTTCAGCCCAAAAGCGCCTAGGAGTCCTATGCTCATCGAGCATCGTCCTGGCCATCTCGACTAGCTTGTGGTTCTTTCATTCCACAACGCCGTTCTGTGGGGGAGTGTAAGGAGCAGAAAACTGATGGTCAAGACCCTGATCACTACAGAAGCTGACGAACTAAGAGTTCTTGAACGCAGAGCCGTTATCAGAGCGAATCTATCACATCCGACCATTGTTCTCATTCTTCAGCTTCAAAATCAGGTCATGAACAAAATGAAAAGTCTCATCTTTTGACTCCAAAAAGAAAACCCACGAGAATCGAGAAAAATCATCAACAATCAGAAGTGCGTACCACTTCCCACTGGCTGAGCGTACCCGAGCTAGACCGACAGTGTCCATGTGTAACAGCTCGCCCGGATATGATGTCATCACCTGAGTCACAGGTGAGTGAGAAGCGGCAACCATTTTCCCGTGACGACAGGGATGGCAAACTAGATCCTTCTCCATCTTAAGCTTGGGCAATTCTCGGATGATGTCCATAGAGCTCAACTTGACTAGCAGATCAAAACTTAAATGGCCCAACCTCCTATGCCACTTTTAGAGCTCAGAGGAGGATCCAGCAATCAAACATTGAGAAGGGCCAAAAGAGGTAGAGAAGTCAATCCGAAAAACCTTACCAAAAGGTAAGATCTGGCATATCAATGACCCTCTAGAATCAATCACCGAAGAACTGCCCTTCTTAAAACGAACCTCCAAACCATCCTCAAGAAGTTGCAAAAACAGAAATGAAATTGAAGTTCAAATTTCCAACTAAAGCAACGTTCTTCAAAGAGAAATGGTATGAGATGCGAATTGAGCCAATGTCTTGTACCTTCCCTTGACCACTGTTCCCGAAGGTGATGTATACCTTGGAGCTCAAGGGAGAGAGACTGGAGAACCATCTGCGATGTCCCACCATGTGGCGACAGCATCCTGAGTCCATGATCCAAACGTCCTCCAGTCCCCGATCCTACACAATCAGTGGTTGTAATGGGGAGAAAATGGTCCGGCACCAGGTTTAGCAAAAGAACTAAACCAGTGTCGTGCCATCTACTCAAAAGACGGAAAGCAAAAATCATCAGAAGAGTTTGGACCAAAGCGCGGCTCAAAGCGCGGTCCTTTGTTCTGCCTAAAACCTCGGCCATGAGGTCCAGGGCCGTAGCCAAAACGTCCTGGAGCTCTGCCAGAACGAACACCACCATCTGGAGCATGAGCATGAAAGTCGTCTCCTCTACCACCACCTACACGATGCGGCCTGGCCTCCAGCCTCTCCCCACGTCGAGGAACTCTCAGTCTCCCACCCTGCTGGTAGAACTGCTCCTAACCACCACGAGCTCTCTCTGATCTCTCAACCCGCTTCCTCCTGAAGCAAAACTCCGCAAGATGCCCGTCTCTCTGACAGTACTCACAATGATAGGTGGGCTTCTTGGGATGTGTTTGAGGCTTGGGTTTCTTGAGCTTAGTGGTGTTTGGTGTAGTCTTCTTGGTGTGAGAGGGTCCAGGAAGAGAGTCAAGAGAAGTGCGGAGGTGTTTGGGCTTTGGAACCCATATGGGCTTCTTGGGTGGATCTTTGGGCTATTCTTGGAACACTCCATCCTTGGGCTAACTAGCCTAAAAAGACTCAGTGAAGTGAGTCTTGGGGTATCTCTGTTCAGGAGTCATTTTACTCCACTCCACTGCACGGCTAATAGCACTCTCAAAGTCACCCTTGGTGTAGCTGTAGCCTACCCCAAACCGATCTTGCCTCTTAATCTGCTCGATCATCATGCCGAGCTGTGGCTCTCTAGCACTCACCCAACTCAGGATTGAACGGAGGTAAAAGTTCTCATTTTGGACATCAGTTAGCTCCTCTCTCAAAGAAGCTAGTACCTCCACCTGAGACAAGCAGGTCTCACACTCTCTATCAACCTGGACAGACTTCTTGGCTTTTAGCTTAATCAATTCCAATCTAAGAGACAGGCAGTTCTCATAGACAGTGGGTGGAACTGACAGTGTCTCAAGCTCTAGCCTAGTCTGCCCCAGCTCAGCTCTAACTCTCTCCAACTCGCTCAAATGCTCATCACCCTTTGCTTTCAGCTCAGCTAAAACAGATAGATGAGATGGGCAATCTGCACAGGGCACGATGACAGTGGCATGAGCATCTTTCAGCTCCAGCTGAGCGCTCTCAAGCTCAGTGGCCAAAGCGTCCCTCTCATCAACCCTTTCTGTGTACCTGGACTTCAGAGTCGACAGGTCACACAGAAGCACCTCACACTTTGGCCACTCACTTCTATCACCCAAGCAAGGAGAAGAAGATAGACTCTCAATTCTGCCGTTGGCCATGGCAAGTTCACTCTCCAGTTCATTTATCCTCTTCTTAGCCCCTCTAAGCAGTTTTCCTGATATTTTAACTCCTGATGATTGCTTTCAAGTAAATCAACGATTTCATGTTCATAAGATGATACCTTTTCATTGTTGTAGTCGTCAGAGTCATCAGAGGAGCCCTTCTCTTCCTTATCCCTAAGAGCCATTGAGCAGAAGCTCTTGCGGGATCTTCGGCATTGATGTGAGCGGCTCTTCGTTCTGTCCCCGAAGGCCCTGAAGCAAAGGCCCGCCGGATTGTCCTTGTCCTTCTCCTTCCTGATGACAATCTCCTCATTGCTTGAGATCAATGAAGAGGAAGAAGATGTGGACCGCTTGCAGTAGCTCTTCTCCATCTCGGCGAAGAAGGCCTTGTCGCGCTTCTTGTTCTCACGCCGGTAGTCCTTCAGGGCCTTTCTGAAGAATCTGGTCTTTGGCTTGCCCTTTGTGAAGGAGGAGCTGACGTGCTTGCCGGAGTCGTTGAAGCCACCACCGGTGCCCTTCCTGTGACCACTTCACTTGGGGCAGTCGGCGATGAAGTGTCTTGGGTCACCACACTCAAAGAATCCGGTCTTTGTGCCGTGTCTTTTGAACATTCTCTTATCATAAACATGATGCACCCAGTTGTTAAAAAGACATAGGTCATCATCTCCTAACGACTTGAGCTGGTCCTAGCACAGCTCACAGAGGAGGGGTTAGTAGAAGGTCTAGCAAGGGCCAAGGTCTTCAGCTTGCTAAACAACTCAGAAATTGTCAAGGTATCATAAGATGTGCTCTTAATGATAGAGGATACCTTGATTTCCCAGATCTTAGGGTCCAAGGTATGGAGAACCTTGAGCACCTACTCATGATCTGAGACTAACTGAACACCCTCAGCCTTGTTGTCCCGAAGCTTGTTGATGATCGATTGAAAATGACCAAACAACGCTTCAACAGATTCACCCGGCTTCTGTGTGAAGTTTTCGTATTCATGGCGGTAGGTCTGATAGAGCCGAGCCTTGACCTGGGCTGTCCCCTCATGGTGTGCCTGAAGGGTAGCCCAGATCTCTCTCGCAGTGGTGAGATGGCTCACATGCTCAAATTCAGTGGGACCTAAACCAGAAAACAAAATATTCACCACTTTGTTGTTGTTCTGATGCTGGGCAACAATATCTGGAGTATTGCGCTCAGTAACAGGCAACACTGTGAAAGTAGTGTGAACACAAATGTCCCAGATGTCCGAGCTTTGGCTCATGAGATAGGCTCGCATGCGAGTCTTCCAATAATTGTAGCCATAAGCTTCCAAGGACGGGACCTTTCCACGAGACGTCATGATCACTACTGGATTTTAGAACCGGTTAAGGTATGGAAAAACCCTAACCAGGCTCTGATACCACATGTAGGACCGAAAGTAGCGACCAGAGGGGGGGTGAATGGGCGCCTAAAAAATTCTTTCGAATCAATTGCCTACTCCCAACACCCAACACACATCAAAAGACTTAGCAGGAAAACGCAAACAGATCGTCAAACCCTAAAAGTATCGAGCCTATAAATGACCGGTGTCCTAGACAAAGAAACACCAACACAGTGCTAATAGGCAGATTAACAAAGCATTTAAAACATGGGCAGATCAAGATTCATAGAAATAAATCATCACTGCAATTAATCTGAGTGCGCGTAAAAAGAGATGAAAGTTTACTGTTCAAACATTTGTCTCATGTTCAATACTTGACGAAGCCTGCAGCGTCAAAGCATGTGATGGTTATGCCGAAGCCTGCTTCAAAGTCCTTGTGCGAAGGTTGTCGAAGTGGAAGCTGGTTCGGAGCAGTCGAGCGAAGATCGTAGATATAAACTCCGAACCCTTTGAATTCGAAGCTATGCAGAAGAGAGTTCGAAGGCTAGTGCGAAGCTATGCAGCAGCAATGCACGAAGCTGTCGAAGCCTGCTCTAAAGTTTCAGTACCGAAGCATAGAAGAAATAGACTCCAAAGCCAACTTTGGATCGAGGTAAATCCAAGACAGTCTCCGAAAGCCATGGAAATAGAATAGTTGTGAAGTATCCTTGCACCACGAAGCACTGCCTTGAAAACTGTGCACGGAAATCTCAACGAAGCTATTCAAAAAGAAACTTTTGGAGCCCCACACAAAAAGCTAACGAAGCACTGGAAAAGCAGAAATCGAAGTAAGTAGCTACTGCGAAGCCCAAAACCTGCGAAGTCAGACTGAGTCTTGAGCTTCGAACTGAGGTACACTTCGAATCAAAGTCTGCTATAAAACTTCGGAAGACACACACCCGATATCGAAGCCTAACAGATTTCGAGGACTGCAGGCAGTGTGAAGACCACAGAAAAGCCAAAGTGCTGCTACTGTGAGGTTTACTGATTAGCGAAGTATGTGATGACGTCAGTAGCAAACTCAGCTCCGAACATGTGAAGGCTTCGATCACCGAGCAGACTTCGCAGCTGACACCTCCGACGAAAAATCGTACACACAAACCGAAAAGAGTCGAACATAGTCTAGAAAGCAAAACGCAACTTATACCCACTAGCACCTAGACACTAAACTGAACCCTACAACAAGGCCAAGCGGAACAAACCAGATGCAGAAGGCTAAAACTACCCCTACGAAAGGAGCCTGACCCAGGCTAGCATCGCAAGAGACAAATAAAAAACAACTAGCACCATCAGGAAGGAATATGCATAAAGAACATCATCCGTGCAAAGCTAGTGAATAAAAAATTTGCACTCCTATTACTTAGCTACCAGGCTAGTTCTGCAGAACTTCAGAACTACAGATCTCCAGAACAGCAAAAGCATAAATATCGCATAGTGAAGATCGCTGTAAACACGCAAATCGAGGCGCCAAATAAAAAGCAAAACTTAATGGCTGAGACGCAGAGGATAAAACCTAAAGATGAAATCTTCTGGTGCGTGTGTGATGAAACAGTTGCGGCGGTGATGAATAAAAAACCGAGAGGAATAACATAGGAAAAATGGCGGCGCACAAAAAGGAGCATGTAAGATGAACTCTGATTTTTTGATTAAAGTGAGTTAACCCTAACCCTAGGGATTGGGGCCCTATTTATAGGCAGCCCAATAGCCTAGGAATAATCCAATAGACCCTTAGGGTTTTTTACAGACGCTGAAATAAATGGAAAAGACCGAACTGCCCTTAGGGTATTTTTACAGACTCGACTAACTGACTGTGGGCCTAAGGACAAAATGGTAAACTCCTATTTACAGATGACTTATCTGGAAGCGGAGCTTTCGTAGAGACTACGGCTTCGCTCCAGGACTGTCCGATCCAAGATCAGCGGTCGTCAGTTTTGCACCGAAACTGACAAAGCGTCCACCGACTTTGCACTACGTACCCGGATTGGGCCGGCCCTATTCCGCAGCTCTCTCAGCGCGATAATCACTCGCCGCCCGTGTACCTGAGTCAATCCTGGTCAACAACCCAGTGGATCCTCTGCTGCTCCTAGCCAATGCACCCGGATTGGGCCAGCTCGACTTCACGGCCCCTCTACCCGACAGTCGCTCGCTGCCCGTGTACCTGAGTCACACGTGGCCCAGACGCAGCAGGTCTTTTCCACTTTTCAGTCCTCTTTGACTACCGTTGACAATGACTCATCACATCTGGAGCCATGAGGCCCACGCTCTTCAGCATGGCTCCTCAGTTCTCCTCCTCCTCAGACCGCTCCAGCAATGAAGCTAGAGACTTCGAAGGAATATGAGCCTTTGGCTTGCGGGCCACCTTCTTCATTGGAGTCTTCGATGGGCAGGAGGCCCCAGCCTCGGCTTTCCTTTTCCTCGGCACTAGGTCTGCCGTGGACTAGTCTGGAAGGGCTGGGGGCTCAATTACCAAGTGTGCTCCACACTCGGTTGAACCGCTCCCAGTTCCCAATGAGCTTCACCCTTCGCTCTTTCTCCACTAGTGGAGCTCCGAGAACCTTCTCCACAACCCAGACTATTTTCTCTAGAGTCAGCGTCATTAGTGGGGCTAAAGAGATAAGGTATAATCCTTTCAAAAGGGGAATAAACCAATGTCTATGCAAAATAATTTGATGTAGGGTGCACGGGAAACTTAACTGCGGAGTCTAAGGGAATATCCCAAAGTCCCCCTACGGATTCTCTTTGAACATGATAGACAGTTAGCCATCAAAGGAGGGATGCAGAGGGCTATAAACTCGTCTGATAAATCACGCATGCTCATGCGTCGACCTATGGCGTCCAGTAGTCGGAGGCGTACTTGAAGCTGGCTTGGGTCTAGAGTGATGTCCACCTCCCTCTATTTCAGGATCTCCCCCTAGGGGCCCCGCAAATACGGAGCTCACGCCTACCTCCACATTGATGGCCTTCGCTGCAAACCTGTACTGGAACTTCTTTCGGAGCTGAAAATTAATGCTCCCGAAGGCCACCAGCATTTTCTCTCCACCAGGGTTGGAATGTGTATTCGGCTAGAAAGAGGCTTCGTGCAAGACTGTGAATATATTTGCTCTCCCCGTGCACCCTTCGGCCCACAATGCCTATCTAATATGGCCAAGCGAGCGATGACGTTCGGGGAAAGCTAAGGGAGCTTCACGTGGTACAACTCGAGCACCTCGACATGGAAACTTATGGGGGGAGCCCGAGCCCAACTTCAAAGAAAGGTTCAAAGACAACGACCTCGCTCGCCTACGACACTGGTATGACCTCCTTCCCCAGGACTCGAACCTTCACTTCAGGTCCCAGTCATCCAGATACTACCTCGGCTATGGTTTTCTTCGTGTAGGTCGACCGCCCCAAGTTATATGTTTGATCTAGGTATTTGGTGGAGGGCGGTCGAAGGTCCTGAGGTTCCTGCTGCCGCTGTCACTGCCGTCATGTCCATTGCTTGCTGCTAAGACAATGCGAGGCTGGCACGAACACCATGGAACTGGTTCTCACCGTCAATGGAGATTGGAGATATTTTGGATGAAAATTGGAAAAGGGGAAGGTGAAATTGTGGAGAGCAGTAGATTTCGTGCCTTGAAACCGCTGTTCTCTCTCCTTTTATACCTTGTGGGTTCCCTTGCATCGTACACCACATGGCGACATTTTGATTGCTTCGTTTCAGGTTCAACGCCATTATGACGTGTGGATCCATCGTAGTGAAAATGTGGAATTGCCGTCTAATCTTGCATCTATTGGGCTCCCTATAGAGTAACGACTCTTTATGGGTTTAATGGCTCCAAGAGCTAACGACTGTTTAGGGCGATGATTGGTTGCCCGAAGCAGCCCTCTTGGTGCCTCTGGCTGGATCTTTGGTCTTGAGAGCTCCTAATCCTGAAGGCATTACTACAATGGTTGTAAGGTCCTTCGATTTTCCTTAGTCCTGAGCATGAAAATATTTCTTGCATATACTACTCTCTTCATTATACAGATCATTTGGAGAGATATTGTCGGGGGGCTATTGTTGGGGGAAATACTTCATCCCCAGCATAATTCAAGATCTTTGTATCAACACTATGTCCAGAGTGTTCCAAGACAGAGGGTTAAATAAAGGCTTTGGCCTGAAAGAGATTCACTAAGGGCCTTCACCCGAAGGGGCGCTGCCAGCAAGGACAGAACAATTACCTTCTTTCAATTGACTTAGACTTTTACCCTTTTAAACTATGTAGAATACTAAATAGTATCCACTAGGTTGGTCGTAACTAGAGGGTAAAAAGGTCTTTTCCTAATGTATCTTACCGATAAATACCCCCATCCTCACCATGTAAGGGGCATCGAATATTCACATATTCAATACACACTTCGAACTGTCTTGAGCTATTATCCTATTGGGAGGCTTGGAACAGTCCGCAACAAACACTTCGTTTGTTAATCCTTCGAGTTTACTAAACCTATTAGCGTAATCCTTTACGCCAACAGTTACAAATGGCCTAGAACATGTCACATGTGATGGATTAAAACGAGCTATGCATGGGATATATTTTCCTTCATCATAAAAATGAGATTTGAGAAATAAATTACAATGCTTAGACTAGGGTAATAAGTTTGTCAAAGAATATTGCCAGAAGCTATAGACAAACACATTCCATTGTGAGGTAGAAGAAGATGAGGAGGATAAGATGTCTCATTTTAATGAAGGGTTAAGATGTGAAATCCAGGACATTGTTGATTATAAAGAATATAATTTTATTAATCGATTGTACCATATTGCTATGTTGGTTGAGAAAGAATTTTTGGGAAGACAACATATGTCAATGAATAATTTCAAGAATACGACTACATTGAGACCTTCTATGGGATATACCAAGACTATTCTGAACACCACATTTTGGTCTCCTGCCCTCTCCACTGATATGTCACGTTTAGCAACACTATCATCAACCTATTTGTGTATTTTATAGTCACACGTGTGGCTTTGGAGATCTGCTTAACTCAAGTGCAGTTCCTATAATCTTAGAAGAAAAAGGGTCATGGTGTGCCAATTAGTTCGACCCTACAACTGATAAGGAGTCCAAGAAAAGGAATAGTGTTAGTAGCAGAGCCAATCGACTGCCAAGCCGATGACTGCAACGGTGATAAAATAACCACGAATGAATACATCGATTAGCCATAGGGTCGATGCCTACTACAGAGCGATCGGTGTAAATACCCCACCGGCCGATAGAACAAGGCAATCACAAGTATGTGCCAATGGGCATCTCCCAAGGGCACAGGATAGAATATGGAATCAAAGGTAACCTATCGGCTTGTACTCTGATAGAAATAAATAAAATGTGCCAGATAACATGTCAATATAATAAAAATAATCATAATAACAAGATTGGACCTAGCCAAGACAATAGCGAGGAACGATGAACTCAACGATATTACAAAGTATCGGGCATGCTTTATTTAGATGAACAGTATATAGCATGAAGTATATACAATAGAGAGCGATGTTGGACTTAACCAATGAAGCCTCAAACAATGACACCTAAATCACATCAATCTAAGAGATCAATTTGATGCAGCCTTAGACCTAGCCAATACAATAGGATAAACTGATGACCGTAATGACCCAGTTGATGCCTTCAAGAGATCGGTATGATGCAGCCTTAAAGAACACTAACCTAGCTGATACAAACATTGGGGTGGAGGGACTCACCTCTTCGCTGGAGATCGAAACAATGCAGCCCAGCTCCGAGTGCCGAATCCCACTAGGATTAACCTTGGGAAGCCAATGGTGGTGATGTGTTGAAGAGTAGTTGTTTGTAGGGTTGTGTTGTTGTTTTCCTAACTAATTAGTTACATATTTATAGTTTGGAGACTTGTTGTCCAAGTAATCTACGTTGTAAGTGGTTCTGGATCATCCTTATCTTCCCCTCTACATCGGCTCCTTCACGTCCTATCATATTTAAACAACATTGATGGACTTCTTTGAAGATCTCTGATCGGACTCCTTTGACTTCTATTGACCATGCGGCACCTTCGGTAGACCTGGGCTTTACCAAATCTCGGCATCAACACATGCCCCCTAGTTTTGGAGCATCAATAGGGTAACCGATGCTTCAAAATTATCAGTCATCATTACCTTCTGTCATCATGTTGTCTTAGATGCCTTCGCGACGTATTTTCAAATTTCTCATTAGTAGCCAAAACCGTTCACCTTCCAATCCTTCATATATAATACATCGAGCATCGACTTCCTTCCTCTTCTCATTCTTTCTTCGACCATGATGACTGTGACCGGGGTTGCTTGGTCTGATGCATCAACTTTTCTTTATGGCGGCGTCGGACCAAGCTTCATTCCACAAAGTTATGCATTTGCATTTATAGGCCGAAGATCATGCCTCTTCAGATCCCAAGCCTAGAACCATTTAGGCATTTCGAGAACTACACTCATGATCACCTTTGGTCAGACGTTTGAGCTAATCCCACCAAATCCGTGAGGATCGGCTTGACCTAGTTTATCGAGGAGTCACCTTTTTACTTTATAAGTGCCCCAATCATCCACCTTTCTTCTTCACGCTTTCTATCAAAGTTCATTCATGCCTCCCCATGCTCACCGCCATCTACTTCTAGTACCATTTGTGACTACCGCTATTCATCACCTTTCTCTTTGCTGATCCCGTGTGCCGACAACGTCAATAGTGGCCACCATAAATGTGATTCTCGAGGTAAGCTTTCGACGTTTTTGTTATTCTTTGTTCCTCCTTGGTTCATCCACCATTTTTACCCACTGCTCCTCTTTTCTTTTATTATTCCTCGTCTTTTTCTTTTCTATTGAACCTGCAGAATCAACTTTTGATCCCAATAGCCACCCATCCTTCATGTTACTATCTAGGCCCTTTGGGTAATCCTGATCCCACATACTTCATTAATGTCGAAACCTACCGAATTCCTTTTAAATGTTCTACTATGCGCTCATCCGAATGGAAATCCGATTTCGAGTCCTTTCCTCCTGCTCTCCTAGGATGGTGTGGCTGGTACCTTAGGGTATCGTACACATACCGTTCCTTTTGGGATGAGATTGATATCGAGCGTTGTATTAGTCCTTCCCTTGCTGATCCATATCAGAATGAGACGATGATAGCCGCCTCCTATTATTTGTGGTCCGATGACTTGAATGTCTTTTTATTAGGTCATGGGCTGATGAGTACCATCCTACTTGATGTTTTCTTTTTAACTTGTCTTGACATTAATCCATAAGCCAATCCCTTTTGTTTTTGCTACAAACCAACCCACTGCCTTCACACCACGTCCATTGATAGCTGGGGCCGATATATTGTAAGACATAACAAGCTGCATGGCCCCGTAGATGTTTGCGAACATATTGCCTTCCTCAACATCTAGTTGGAGAAATTTGTTTTTTGTGTATAGGCTCTGGACCCAACATTTCAATTCCAGTTCTTAGCCGAACAACTTTCCTCTCACGCGGGGGTTCCTCTTGGCCACTACCTCCTCAAAGCCACATATCACCTCCTTCATGTTGTATCAGTCAACCTATTGGCTGGCAATCCCATCGGCCGCCCTAGTGGCCCTTGGTGGCTCCTTCAACTCTGGATTAACATTTACATGACCGATCTTATTGGACTGCCTCCTCTTTCTCATATGCATTTCCCTACCAATTTTCTAGAATTAGCCATTCCTACTTATCATCGCTGCTTTTCCTTGGGTGAAGTAGTGGCTTGTTTTCTCCTTTTCCTTTTTCTCCCACGGCTTTGGATGCCTGGTTCAAGAGTTTTTACCTTGGGTTTTTTGATCGGATCATATGGTATCCCTTTCGGTATTACTCAGAGTATGAATACCCCTATCGGCTAATTCTGCCTGATGTGTCCCAGGACAAAAGATCCTTTTGCATCTTCACGACTGTGCTCTTTCAGTGCCTGCTCCCTGTCAATTTCACCGACACACATCCTTTGCAGGATTCTTATAAGTTCTACCACCCATCGGTCTTTGTGAGGCAATAAGGATTCGGTCAACTCCCACACCACATTTTCTTTGCTGATCAGATCTAGACTCGTGGGAGAGTCAAAAATGCCTTGGATTGGGACCACCTCTCCCATATGACCAGTGGGATACTCATCGGTGACCTTGCTTCCTAAATAACCTATCGAGCGTCCTCCGTCATTTTCCACCGATGGTGGGGCAAACTGAAGGAGCACATCTTTAATCATTCCTCATCAGTTCACTAGCAAATGCTTCACTTGGACGATGCTGGTGCAGGGCATGAGGTAGATACTCCGACTTATCATTTTTATTAGTTTCCTCTACATTGTAGGAACATGAACATGATTCTCCTCTGGTGGGTGCCAGTGGCCGACCGATATGATATGGGCCAATATTAGCTACTACCAACCTAGGGATTGTTTCCCTTACGCCCACGGCGTGGCTAGTTGAAGTGGACATTATGTCGTCGGCCGCACCGTGGGAGATTGATCGGATGTGGGTAGAGGAGGTCGATCTAGAAGCGAGGCTGGAGGCGGTTTGGATGACGATTGTCGAGATGGAACGCTCTGCGGTGCCCCCCTTCTCGACCTGAGTCATTGTCTAGAAGTGTTGGTGTTGATGTTGTGCCCTTTAAGATGTCCCTAGTTTAGGCGCCGAAGACCGAGCTGTCCTTCAAAGCAAGGATGCGATCATGAGCGATAGAAGCCAACTCTCTTGTAACCTTGTGTAGGGTATACTGACTTGTAACATGAAACATGCTTTTGCAATGTATTTATCTTCGAATCTTCGAAATTGGTCGAGAGTTTTTATGTCTAAGGGTGATGCTTTCGCATTGGCCATCTAAAGGTGATACCATTGGTATCGTCTGTCTTGTGTGTAGATCTTTTAGGTCTTCGTCTGAATGATCGGAAAATATTTCTTCAAAGTAACCCTCGTTCGAACCTTCCTCATATCTCTGAGGTAACATAATTAGTCTATTTTGTGCTTCATTGAGGAATCTAGGCACTTACTAAGGTTGGCCTTGGTCTATCACCAAGTCCGATGTATACCTCTATAGTTCATCGGTTCACGGTGAAGCGTTAACCGACTCCACTTCCGTTTTGTCGATGCTATCTTCATAGGGTAAGCTTGGGCAGTTTTTTACTGATTGGTTTGACTCCATCGTCTGATACTTCATGAAAATTGTCATTCCAAGCTTTCTCTGATAGACAGACAACCTCTTCCATCTCCCACACTGAAAAATCGTCTATCGCTATGCGTACCGACCTATCGGTGGGGATTATCTCCACATGATCGCCGACCCACTGCATCAGGTTTTGATGGATCGTTGATGGGACACAGAAGTTTGTGCGAATCCAATCTCGTCTAAGCAACAAGCTATAAGATCCTTTCCCTTCTATGAAGAAGAACGTGGCCAGCATTGTCTTGCTCACATCTATCAGCTTTGTGTTTAGCACTCTCATTGTGTCTGACGAGATGTAGCTGAAGTCCCTTAACAACATATTAGTCTTTATGAGATCTTCTGACATTTTTCCGAGCTTATGGAAAGTATCGTATGGCATTAAGTTGACAGCCGCCCCTCCATCTATCATCATCTTGGACATCATCTTTCCGTTAACCAACCCTTTGATGTATAGGGGTCTTAGGTGTTGATGTTTAGGGTCTTCTGGCTTATTAAAAACTACTGGTTGTGGAGCCAACATCGGTTGAGCTATCGTATCAGTCTGATCTATGTTGTCTTCAAAAAATGCCGATACTTTGTAGGGAGAAAGAAAACCATGTTCACCCCTACGTCTTTCTTGTCGTCGTGATCGGCCCTTTCGTTCACTCACCATTCACTTTTAATTTTACAGGGCCGATTAGTTTCTTCGTCACACTTTCGAGTCTTTAGCTCTTTCTATCACAGTCGTTGCACTCTCCTCTTTTGGTTCCTCGTGAAAATCCCACTGGGGCACCACTACAACTTCTGCAGTGTGGCTTCGCCATTGGCTGGCTTGCCATCATCCTTAGTATTGACGGGGTCGATCCTCTTGATTGCCAACACTCTTAGTGGCAACGGCCTCCGATGAACGTGTTGATAGCAAAAAATGTCATTAACTGTCAAAATTGTCAAAATATCAATTTTGGTAATTTGGGCCGAAAGTATGCAACTCCTGGTATAGGCCGAAGCCCTGAAGTACTAGAGGCCCACCTGCATAGGGCCTCAGGGGACTTTTAGCGGCCTACTTCGGAGGCTGGATTCGGCCCGAAGGCCCTTCGGCGGCTGGCTTTGCCGAAGCTTCGGCTCGAGGAGCATGCTTCGGTGGGCCTACCAAAGGCCCACTTCGGGTAGGATTCAGATAGGATTCTAATACAGATTCAGGTTTATTTTTATCTCTAATCTTGATTAGGCTTAATCATATCAGATTGGAGTTAGAGATAAGAAGACTAGCCCCTATAAATATAGGGGTGAGGCCGGTTCATAGGACCACCCCAACACAGATTAACTCTTCAAACCCTCGCTTAAACCGTACCTTTATTTTATTTACCTTTCTGCATTAGATTAGTACACCTTCGTGGGTTAGCACTAGAAGCCCTCCGTCGGCCACACCATAATAGTGGTAAGCCTTGTTGGTTCGCCTATGAATCATCCGTTAATCTATGTAACTGTTGACATGAAAATGTGCCCCGCACTTTGGCTAGTTCAACGATCCAAAAATGTCACGAGACATTGACGTCGTGTTCCGACAATCCTTAAACTATGGTAAGGGAATAATAGAGTCGCCAGGCAATGAAATAAAAATAGTTCTAAAATTACTCAATTAACTGAAGTGTTGGAAAAAAAATAACTAAAGATGAATAAAACCTAATTAAACCAAACCAGCTAGAACAAGGCCGGTCTGACCGAAGCCTACTGAGCGGTCAGAGCAGTCAAGGGCGTCCGGTTGGACTGAGGGCACACTATCGGTCTGATCGGCAATGCGAAGCCCTCGCCGAAGGGGGCCTTCGGCACTCGGATGCGAAGGGGTTATCTACCCTTCGGCCGG
>JAAALK010000286.1:15868421-16272910 GCA_019279435.1 Zizania palustris
GGAGCCATGCTGAATAGCGTGGGCTTCATGGCTCCAGAAGTGATGAGTCATTGTCAACTATAGTCAAAGAGGACAGAAGAAAAAGAGAACTGCTGTTTCATGGGCCGCTCGTGACTCAGGTACACGGACAGCGAGCGACTATCGGGCAGAGGAGACTGCGAAGTCGGGCTGGCCCAATCCGGGTACATGGGCCAGAATCAGCAGAAGACCCACTGGGCTGTTGACCAGGATTGACTCAGGTACACGGGCGGTGAGCGACTACCGGGCTGAGAGAGCTGCGGAGTCGGGCCGGCCCAATCCGGGTACCTGGCGCATAAGTAAGATACCTGAAAATGCGCTTGATAGCCTGCCGATGAGACGCGCGAGGTGAAGACTGGAAGCGCGCGCACAGCCCCATGACAAACTGAATGTCCGGTCTTGTCGCCGTTAAGTATAGCAGCGAGCCGATCATCCCTCGAAACTCCCTTTCATTGACCTTGATGCCGCTCTCATCCTTGTCCAGACCCCCAGAAGTGCCCATAGGGGTCATCTGCGGCTTCAACTCACCACCAAAGTCAAATTTCGTAAGCATATCACGAGTGTACTTACCTTGGTGGATGAAGGTGCCGTACTTGGTCTGCTTGATCTGGAGCCCTAGGAAGTAGTTGAGCTCACCCATGAGGCTCATCTCAAACTCACTGTGCATCTGCTCAGAAAACTTGGACACAAGATCATTAGTAGTACCGCCAAAAATAATATCATCCACGTAAATCTGGGCAACTAAAAAATCTAAAGCATCTCTGAGCAAGAAAAGAGTTTTGTCCACCGAACCCATCACAAAGCCCTTCCCCAACAGAAATTGCTTCAACCCGTCATACCAAGCCCTGGGGGCTTGCTTCAACCCGTATAAAGCTTTCTGCAGCTTAAAAACCTTTCGAGGAAACTTACGGTTCTCAAAACCGGGGGGCTGCCTAACATAAACCTCCCCATCTATGTACCCGTTCAGAAAAGCACTCTTGACGTCCATTTGAAAAAGCTTAAAACCCTTCGAAGCGGCAAAAGCTAAGAGAATGCGAATGGACTCAAGACGGGCAACAGGAGCGAAGGTTTCTTCAAAGTCAATACCTTCCTTCTGGCAAAAAACCCTGGGCAACTAGTCGAGCTTTGTTGCGCACCACAACCCCATCTTCACCTTGTTTGTTCTTGAATACCCATTTGGTGCCTATGGGGTTGCATCCTGGTGGCGGCTCAACTAGTGTCCAAACCCGATTGCGGACAATGTTCTCAAGCTCTTTTTGCATAGCATTAATCCAATTAGAATCAGAAAGAGCATGAGAAACATATCTGGGCTCAAAAGATGCAACAAAAGCAGATTCAGCAAACACTGCAAGAGATGCATTAGATGAACGCAAAGTTCTCTCAGTCAAATCACCTATGATGAGCTCTGAGGGATGGTCACACTGAACTGCTCGGGTTCCCTGGTGATCTGAAGTCACCTCACCGGAGTCAGCAGCTGGCACCTCTGGACTCGACTTAGGGGGCACGATCGTAGTGGAAGAAGTGATAAGAGGTCCGCCCTCATCCTCAGTCGAAGTCTCAGAAGGTGTGGGCTCTGCAGGGGGTGCAGAAGGCCCACCCTCATCAGCAGCTGGAGTATCCTCATCTTCCTCAAAGAAGGAGTCAAAGAAGGCAAGGACTCATCAAATGAAACTTCACAAGTCTTGACAAGCTGCTGGGTTTCGAGTTTCCAAACACGGAAACCTCGAGAATGCAATGCATAACCAAGAAAAACACCATCCCAACAACGAGACTCAAACTTGTCCAAATGCCCTCCCTTCATGAGCACAAAGCACTTGCAGCCAAACGCTCGCAAGTGGCTCACCTTGGGCTGTCTGCCAAACCGCAACTCGTATGAGGTCTTACCAAGGTAAGCTCGAAGAAACATGCGGTTGGCCAGATAGCAAGCCGTGTTCATGGCTTCAGCCCAAAACCGCCTAGGAGTCCTGTGCTCATCGAGCATCGTCCTTGCAATCTCAACTAGCATGCGGTTCTTTCATTCCACAATGCCATTCTGTGGGGGAGTATAAGGAGAAGAAAACTGATGGTCCAGACCCTGATCACTACAGAAGCTGACGAACTGAGAGTTCTTGAACTCAGAGCCATTGTCGGAGCGAATTGCTCGCATCCAACCATTGTTCTCATTCTTCAGCTTCAAAATCAGGTCATGAACAAATTGAAAAGTTTTGTCCTTAGACTCCAAAAAGAAAACCCACGAGAATCGAGAGAAGTCGTCAACAATCACAAGTGCGTACCACTTCCCATCGACTGAATGTACCCGAGCTGGACCAACAGTGTCCAAATGTAAAAGCTCGCCCGGATACGAATTCATCACCTGAGTCACAGGTGAGTGAGAAGCGGCAACCATTTTCCCATGATGACAGGGATGACAAATTAGATCCTTCTCCATCTTAAGCTTGGGCAATCCTCGGATGAGGTCCATAGAGCTCAACCTGACTAGCAGATCAAAACTCAAATGACCTAACTTCCTATGCCACTTCCAGAGCTCAGAGGAGGATCCAGCAATCAAACAGCGAGAAGGGCCAAAAGAACTAGAGAAGTCAATTCGAAAAACTTTACCGAATGGTAAAATCTAGCAAATCAAAGACCCTCTAGAATCAAACATAGAAGAATTGCCCATTCTTAAAACACACTTCCAAACCATCCTCAAGAAGTTGCGAAACAGAAATCAAATTGAAGTTCAAATTCTTAACCAAAGCAACATTCTTCAAAGAGAAATGATCAGAAATGCGAATTGAGCCTATGCCACTTACCTTCCCTTGACCACTGTTCCCGAACGTGATGTACTCTTTGGAGCTCGGGGGAGAGAGACTGGAGAACCATCTGTGATGTCCCGTCATGTGGCGAGAGCATCCTGAGTCCATAATCCAAACGTCCTCTAGTCCCCGGTCCTGCACAATCAGTGGCTGTAAGTGGGAGCAAATGGTCCGGCACCAGGTTTAGCAAAAGAGCTAAACCAGTGTCGAGCCATCTGCTCAAAAGATGGAAAGTGAAAACCATCAAAAGAGTTTGGACCAAAACGCGGCTCAAAGCGCGGTCCTCGGTTCTGCCTAAACCTGCGGCCACGAGGTCCAGAACCGTAGCCAACACGGCCTGGAACTCTGTCGGAACGGACACCACCAACTGGAGCATGGGCAAGAAAGCCGTCTCCTCTACCACCACCTACACGACGCGGCCTGGCATCCAGCCTCTCCCCACGTCGAGGAACACGCAGTCTACCAGCCTGCTGATACAACTGCTCCTGATCACCACGAGCTCTCTCTGCTCTCTCAACCCGCTTCCTCCTGAAGCAAAACTCCACAAGATGCCCATCTCTCTGACAGTACTCACAATGATAGGTGGGCTTCTTGCGGTGTGGTTGAGGCTTGGGATGTTTGGGCTTGGTGGTGTTAGGTGTAGTCTTCTTGGGTTGAGAAGGTCCAGGAAGAGAGTCTAGAGAAGAGTGGAGGTGTTTGGGCTTAGGAACCTAGATAGGCTTCTTGGGTGGAGCTTTGGGTGGTTCATGAATTACTCCATCCTTGGGCTGACAAGCCTGGGAAGACTCAGTGGAGTGAGTCTTGGGATACCTCTGCTCTGGAGTCATTTTGCTCCACTCCACTGCCCGGCTAATGGCACTCTCAAAGTCAGCCTTGGTGTAGGTATAACCTACTCCAAACCCATCCTGCCTCTTGAACTGCTGGATCATCATGCCGAGATGAGGCTCTCTGGCACTGATCCAACTCAGGATGGAACGGAGGTAAAAGTTCTCATTCTGAGAATTTGCTAGCTCCTCTCTCAAGGAAGCTAGAACCTCCACCTGAGACAAGCAGGTCTCACACTCACTCTCTACTTGAACAGACTTCTCGGCTTTCAGCTTAATCAATTCCATTCTAAGAGACAGGAAGTTCTCACAGACAGTGGGTGGAACTGACAATGTCTCAAGCTCTAGCCTAGTCTGCGCAAGCTCAGCTCTCAACCTCTCCAAATCACCCAACTGTTCATCGCCCTTGGATTTCAGCTCAGCTAAGATAGCTAGATGAGATGGGCAATCAACACAGGGTGCAATGACAGTCGCTTGAGCATCTTTCAGCTCTAGCTGAGTGCTTTCAAGCTCAGTGGCCAAAGCATCCCTCTTATCAACCCTTTCTGTGTACCTGGACTTCAGAGTCGACAGGTCACACAGAAGCACCTCACACTTCGGGCACTCACTGCTATCACCCAAGCAAGGGGAAGAAGATAGACTCTCAATTCTGCCATTGGCCACGACAAGCTTACTCTCTAAGAAACCAAGGGTTGGTTTCAGTATTTGTGATGAGTGATTGACAGACTTTTAACCTCTGTTCGAAGGGGTACCTCCGGAAGGGGTTCGGAGGTTGGACCTCCGAAGGGTGTTCGGAGGTGGTTTCACCGAAGGGTGTTCGGTGGTTGGTTGCTGCAGCTGTGGCAGCGGAGTGTGCCTATCGGAGGGGTCCGACAGTACACGATGACTGGGTGTGTACCGAATGCTTCGGTACTTTGGGCGGTAAACCGGAGTGTGTGCCTGAGGTTGCTAACCCGGAGAGGTCTCCGGAGTATTGGAAACACTTGTCTGTTTGTCGGTGGTGCGCAGGGACTTCGGAGGCAACGGACAGGTTCGCGGCAGGTGAACCTAGATCAAGCGGGAGGCTTGATGCCACGGGAGCGGGGAGCTCCGTCACGGTGGCTGCGAAGGGGTTCGGGTCGGTCCTCGGAGGTGAGGCACTTCGAAGGTACTCCGGATGGAGTTACTTCGGAGTTGGTTGGATCAAGTCCTCTGCGGAGGCAAGGAGTTCGAAGTGTGCTCCGAAGGGAGACATTCGAAGGTGCCCGACGAAGGTCTCAGAAGTCGAGGCGCATCGAAGGCATGGTCCGGGTGAGGCTCGTCGAGGAGTGTGCTCGGGGAGAGACACTACGACGAAGGGCTCATGGAATGCTTCGTGCGGAGGCCTTGGACGAAGGAGGGACTTCGAAGGGTGGTACTCCGAAGGTGGGGCTTTGGAGTGTGGTTGTCTTGTGGTACTTCGGCCTGCATGGCTTCGGTACACGGACTGACGGAGTTCGAGCTGGGCGAAGCTGCGAAGCCGTGGTGGTCCACTCCGGAGGTGTTGGTGAGAAGGCCCAAGGGCTTTGACGGCTTCGGCTCAAAACCGTCACTGTATCGAAGGCTGACTTCGGTGATGCGAAGGCCGTCTGGCTCAAGGCTTCTCACCGAAGCTACCGCACCCCTCGCGTGCGAAGGGGGGCTTTGGAAAGGTCAAAGGCTGCAAGTCTGACAGTGTCTGCTCTACAAAAAGCTTGCGCTGTCCCCTCTGCAAAGGCTGACAGAGAAGCCTCCAATAAAGTTGACTACCTTTTGTACCCCTCAGTTCTGTAGAGACAAAACCAATGTAAACCCTAGGGGTAAAGTAGTCAATTCCTTTGGGTGAACTGTAGGCTATAAATATGGGGGCTCGGTAGGTAACATTTAACACTTTGAGCATTTACTATTGAGCTCCTGTACTAGCCACACACTTCGTTGTATTCATCCAGAGTTCAATTTTATTGTGTTCCTTGTTCAAGCGGCGAAGCCCTGCTTCTGTGTGCTTTTTGCTTGAGCTCGCTTTACATACCTCGCTAGTTCTAGTGCACCGAAGCCTGTCTAGGCGAAGGGTGTTTTGTGCGAAGTGTGTTTTTCAGTGTGCTGTCGCTCTGTGTAACAGGAGGCGAGACCTCGCTGCTTACTAGCAAAGCCCTGATCGAAGCCCGTATGTTTATCGTGTTTGTGACTCTAGCGAAGTCTTTTAGTGTGCGTTTAGACCTTCGTGTACGAAGCCCAGCACCAGTTGCTGCTGCCAAGTACTTGGTCGAATTCCTCAGTGGGGTGTCCACTCTTGCGAAGGGTGAAGTGCGAAGCCT
This sequence comes from Zizania palustris, assembly GCA_019279435.1. Taxonomy (NCBI): domain Eukaryota; kingdom Viridiplantae; phylum Streptophyta; class Magnoliopsida; order Poales; family Poaceae; genus Zizania; species Zizania palustris. The sequence continues at coordinate 15,874,371 of JAAALK010000286.1, forward strand.
GCTCGAAGCACCCTGTGTGTGGAGCCTGCACTGACTTAGCAGAGTAGATTTTCGAGGGTTGTTAGTGGAGCGAAGTCTTCTTGGCTTCGAACTTTTGCTCCTGCGAAACCTGTGTTCGGAGCTGTCAAAACACCTCCGAACCAGACCTCCGAAGGTAGTGTTCGAAGCCTGTTCCGCAGAAGACAGAACTGAAACCGAAGGCTAGTTTTTAGCCCGAAATTTTAAAAGCTCCCATTCACCCCCCCTCTGGTCGCCGTTTCCGGTCCAACAATTGGTATCAGAGCGGGTTAAGATCACCAGTTGACCTTAACCGGTTTTGTGATCTATTGGCGACATGGATAGAGGCAGTAAAATTCCTCTATTCGATGGGACTGATTTTGCATACTGGAAGGTGCGCATGGAGGCTTACTTGTTAAGCCATGGAAATGCAATTTGGGAGATTGTGGACTCACAATACTCCATCACTGATACTCGCACTACTCAAACAGAAAAAGATCAGTATAATGCCAACTCCAAGGCTAGGAATATACTGTTCATTGGTTTGAGCCGGAGTGAGTTTGATAGGGTGCAGCACCTTAGGACTGCTAGGGAGATTTGGACAACACTCACTGTTTTTCATGAGGGCTCTACACAGATTAAGGCCAGGCGCCAAAGCACGTACAATCAACAGTATCAGCTGTTTGTGCAGGCACCTGGTGAATCTATAGATGCCATGTTTTCTCGCTTTGATGCGATAGTGAGTAACTTGCGGTCCAACGGGACGCTTGCTTACTGTTGGCGTAAAAGATTACGCTAACAGGTTTCTGTTGAATAGAAACTAACAAACGAAGTGTTTGCGAAGATAACTGTTCTAAGCCTCCGAAAGGATAATAACTTAGAATAGTTCGAATGTGTGTATTGAATAACTTGTATTCGGTCCCCATTACAGGGTGAAATGGGGGGTATTTATAGGCCCAAATATTAAGGAAAAGACCTATTTACCCCTCTATTACAACCGACATAGTGGAAACTATTCGGCTCCCTTAATAGGGCTAAAATGGTAAAAGACTAATCTAATGAGAAAGAAGATAAGTCTTCCATCTTAGCTGGCAGAAAAGATCTTGAAAAGCCTTAGTTCGAAGATGTACTCCGAACCAACGCCTATCTTCGTACTTCGAACTTGACTCCGGGTATCTTCGAAGATGAATGTCTGGGAACCTTCGAATCTGCTATCAGCCTTTATGTTGTTTTGGCAATAACCCCGGAGATGAGATATTTTCCCCCAACAGTAGCCCCTCGAATACGCTTCTCCGTTTAACCTGTTACGTTAGGAGAGCAGTATACGGAAGGAAAAGATAACCAAACATAGGGGTTATTGGTTTTTAGTTCATCTCCGAAATGCATGAAGATATAAACTCCGAATCAGTCTTAGGATAATTGCTTTTCGAACTATCTTAGAACCGACTTAGGAAGTTCGAAAGTCTTTTAGACTTAGAGAAAATAGCCGTTAGCTTTCTGTTTCTAATGGAAACTGTAGAATGCGTTAATTTCGGAGAAAAGTAACGGCAGGAATGCAAAACGGCATGGACTAACGGTAAAAAAGTAAAATCTAGGCTATAAATAGAAGGCCTAGAACTTACCCGGTTACCTTTTCACCGCTTTCCTCGCAATCAAACACCTTTTGAGCCCCTTGAGTTCTTGAGCCTTAGCCTCCAGATTCTCCAAAGCAACCCAGTGACTGCAATGGCGAAGACCAAAGGTGCGGGGCCTTCAGCTTTGGCTAGGCAGCAGGCCACAGCTGCAGCAGCGGCGGCAGCAATGGCGACGGCACCTCCGACATCTGCAGCGACATCCGTGACGGCAGGAGGGAGAAATCCCCAAAATGTCGATGATCAAGGTTTGTGCCCGCCATCAACAAAATATTTGGATCAATCTTTCCAATTGGGGCCTTCTACCTGCAAGAGAGAGTCATTGGCAATCGCAGTAGAAGGGAAAATTAGTACTGGAGTGATGATCCGCAAGCCCGGTAAAGAGCTTATTCCGTCACCAAGGCCTGGAGAAGTAGTTGTTTTCGAAGCCTTCTTCGAAGCCGGCTTGGGCCTTCCTGCAATAGATTTCCTAGCGGAGGTACTCGATCTATTCCATGTCACCCTCCCTCAATTATCTCCGAATGCAGTAGCTAGACTGGCTATCTTCGAATGGGCATTGAGAGCCGAAGGTTGTGAAGGGAGGGCAGAGATCTTCGCTGCACTTCATAGAGCAACATGCCAACCAAAGACCTTCGTAGGCCCCGGAGGTGAAAAAGTAGTAGTAGCCTTCGGTACTATCAACTTTAGGCTTCGAGATGAGTATGCCCTTTAGTTTCCTGCCAAGGCCATCAATGCCAGATGGTATACTGATTGGGTTCTGAGATGGTTTTATGCCAAAGTTGGGGCAAGCAGTCCTCTGGCCGGACCCCTTAAAGAAATCCAATTCCGGAAGGAAGCCTTAGTGCAGCCCAACGAAGGTCAGCTCGAAGCCCGCGTCAACCTGCTTCAGAAGATTAGCCGAAGGTTAATCATGCGAGACTTAGCCGAAGAATTCCTCGGTCTGCAAATTTCTCCGCTGATGGCCAACTGGCCTATCATCTTCGAAGAGGATTTGGAAGGCGGTCTTCGAAAAATTGCTTCAACTTCGAGCCCTGCAGGTAACTTCGAAGACAATATGTTTTATTCATATTCATTCGAAGAAAAACTAACTTGATTTATTTTTCTTTTTTAGCTTCTTCAGCCCCTGTTACCTCGGAACAAATCATAAGGGTTTCGGAGAAGATTTTGGGTGCTCCAACTCCGACCGAAAAAGAATGGAGAGTCAAATTAGTCGGAAGTTGGGAAAGGTTTAACAAAGTGTGGGGGATGCTGGGACTCACTCCGCCCCCTCTGATGGATTGGGTGCCTTCAGAGAAAGGACCCAAAAAGAGAAAAGCCGAAGCTGGAGCTTCGAGTTCTGCAAAGACTCCGGTGAAGAAAGTGGCTAAAAAGCCTAGAAAGCCTGCACCTCCGAGCCCAAGATCCTCAACCTCTGGTTCTAAGGAGGATGAAGGTAAACTATTAGTGAGGTTGATTGATGAAGATGCAGCTCAAACAGATATTCACATTGAAGATACTGCAGGTATGACAGAGTCTCAAGCTAATATTGAAGAAGTGAGAACTCCGGATGCTCAAGAGGAAGAGCAAATCGAAGCCCCTGTGGGTGAGGGTGAAGTTGAAGTTGTTACAACTTCCGTTTTGGATGAAGGGAGGACTGCTCAAGGAGATACTTCGGCAGTTGAAGTTTTAACTGTGGATTAAGACGAAGACCTCACCTTTGATCCTCCGAGCAGTCCGATGCTCGATCGCCCCCAGAAAGTCGAAGGTAAACTTCGCATAATTCTCTTATTATTTTCTGCAAAATTATACAATGTATAATACCTTTGCTTTTGCAGAGCCCCCTTCTGTAGAAGTACATCGCGAAGATCCAATTCAAGGGCTTTCGACAACTTCGGAGCCGCACCCGGAGGTCGCTCAACAAGGGCCTGGAAGGGGTAAAAGACATATAGAGCCTCTCCCTGCTCAAGGATCAACTTCGTCTGAATCAACAGATGAAAGTCGATCTACTGAGGGGGGGCCATCTACTGAAGCTCCGAGGACCTCAGGAGAACCCTCCGGAACTTCACCGAGCAGGAATGACCAAGAAGCTTCGGCAATGCTCCCTCTTTTAACTCCTTTTTTGGAGCAAAGAACTGGGCTTCGGAATCTGCTCAAACCTTTGGGTCGAGCCAGTCGTGAAGTCGGGGAGACAGAGCTGGTAGCTATTTTAAGCGAGGCAAAGAGTTCGGAGCTAAACGTTGCCATGGAACGAGCAGCCTACCAGGTACGGAACATCTTCGAAACAATAGCAAATTATACATGGATAATATCTTACTTCGATTTTTTCTTTTCTTAGCAAGCGGTCTTGGCCCGTGCTGCAACTTTATCGGGCGAACGTGAAATTGCTCAGCTTCGAGAAGAAAACGAAGCTCTTCAGCGCAACTTATCATTCTCCGAAGCTAGAGTAGCTCAAATGGATAATATGATTTCAACAGAACGCAGGGCCAGACAGGGCTTGGAGGCTGCAAATAAGGAGCTCGAAGCAGAAAGGATCGTGCTTCGAGCGGAAATAGAAAGGGTGTGGTTGGAGCATGCTAATGCGGGTTCCGAGCTTGTTAGGCTCCAAGAGGAAGCTAGCCAACTCCTAAATCAGAAGAATACTTTAACTACGGAGAATGCTAGGCTTTCCGGAGTTCTAGAAGAAACGACTTCGAGCAAGGATGCATTAATTGAAGAAAAGCTTAAGTCCGAGAAGGTAGCTACGGAGGTCATAGAACAGATGCTAGGTGTTCTGGAGTACTTCGGTACTACTGGATCACTTCCTTCAGATGACAACGTCACTCTCTTGTGCCGGTTAAAAAGGATCCAAGGAGCAGCGAAGCAAATGAAGACGGCGGGTATTCGTTACGGAGAACTCTCCGGACAAGTGTCTGCCATCGGACTACTTCGTTACTATGAGGACTTGGGCCGAACAATCACTCCGAGCTCAGAGGGCTCTATTACCTTCGACGACGAGCGGCTTTTAAATCCTTCCGAAGGCGTGACTGCTGCCTGGCGAGCCTTTCAAACCTCATGGAGAGCCGAAGGTCGTTCCGCGATCAAGGCTTGGATCGATGAAGGCCAACGCCAGAAGCAAGTTCGGAACCAAGCTTCAAGCAGTCAGCCTCCTCCGAACCCGCAGGTTTAGAAATAATTTAGGATTTTTGACTATGTAAAGCTTCGTGTTTATGAACCTTTATCAATGAAAATTTGTTTATCATATTTTTAGGCTTTGTCTCATACGGAAGATATCGAAGTGTTAGAAATTAATGACGAACTTCGCTCATTATGGAACACCTTCGAACTTCTAAAGACTTACAAGCGTCCTCGATTTCTAATTCCTCGAGATGACTCCGGCGTAATTGCGCCCGAAGTAATCAAAGATGTATTGTCTTATATTAAAGAGGAAGAAAAAGAGGTTAACGTAAACACTTCGTCTTCTGAAGACACTATTTGGTCTGAAGACGAAGATGAAGTTCAAAATAAAAGATCTGAAGATCTTAGAAGCTAGGAAAGAAGCCCCGAACGGCTTCGAACTTGGGCCGAGCTTCAGCAAGAACAGAAGGATTTTAGAGCTTCGAAGGGGAGCAAGAGAGTTAAACGCAAAATTATTAGAACTCCCGGCGCTGGAAGTAGTCGTTCCACCCCTAGCTCTAGAGACCAAAGAGGTCTTCGATTCCTTCTTGGTATAGATACCAATTTTTCATAATGTAATCTGTAAACACATTCGTTTGAATAATGAATACTGATTTAAAATTGTCTCCATATTTACTAGCCCTCTTTGGGATAAGCAACTTTGAAATGTATTCAAAGATGGTTATGCGCAAAGAAAAACATCAGAGTACAATTTTTTGGGGGTTCGGAGCCCCTCTGCAATTTAAAGATCTTTTAAAATCTTATAAAATGTCTTCGACTATTTGTAGTCGGAAGAATGGCAATTTAGTACCTTTGTTTTATGAAAGAGATCACTTGAGATAACTTTCAAGATACTTTAGTATCTTAGATAATTTGTCACTTTGGACTGTGTTAACAGATATTCGAAGCTCATGGCTCAAATTCTGTTTTGCTTTAGCCACCTTCGGCTTATTTTTGCGATCTCTGTCGAACCAATGGTTCGGAGTTTGCAATGGTCTCTTTGGACTCTTTTTACGGATGTCTACCAGCCAATGGCTTGGACTCCGTATATTTTGGCCACCTTCGGCTCTTTTTGCGGAAGTCTACCAGCCAATGGCATGGACTTCGCAGGTTTTGGCCACCTTCGGCTCTTTTTACGGAAGTCTACCAGCCAATGGCTTGGACTCCGTAGGTTTTGGCCACCTTCGGCTCTTTTTACGGAAGTCTACCAGCCAATGGCTTGGACTCCGTAGGGTGTGGTTTTGGGCTCTTTTACGGATGCCTACAAGCCGGTGGCTTGGACTCCGGATTATGTCAGCCCCCACGTCGGAAGCTTTGAACTTGCAGGTTCGAAGTCTGAAAATACAATCCAGCTTCATGACACTTCCCTCTCGGTCGACCCCGCGGTTCCAGTGGGTCCACTCGAAAGCTGGAAGTCTATGAGGGGAAGGCACTATCAGGATCATATGCTTTATTAATTTAGAAGATGATTACAAGCGAATTACAAGGAGCCCTTATGCGAAGTATCGCTTTAGGTGCTCCGCATGCCAAGTATGTGCTAACTCTTCACCTTCTAAATTAGCTAACTTAAAGGAGCCAGGGCGTCCTGAACAGACAATTAGGTATGGACCTTCCCATTTATTCCCTAACTTCCCTGGTGCTATAATGCTTCGTAGAACAAGATGACCCGGTCTTAGTTCATTGAGCTTGACCTTCGGGTCGAACCAAGCCTTCGTCTGCTGATGATACTTTGATAAATTTGCCACAGCTCGAAGTCTTGTTTCTTCTGATAAATCTAACGAAGGTTGTCTTTCTTCTTCAATGTCCGGTTCGATGCTGCGAAATGACCCTCCTTTGAGCTCCGTTGGAGTCATAGCTTCATCTCCGAATAGTAGTTTGAACGGAGTAAAACCTGTGGACCTTGTTTGCATAGTCCGAATGGACCACAAAATCTTCGGAAGTTCTTCGGTCCACAGTCCCTTTGCTAATCCCACTATTCTTCGATTTAGCCTTGATAAAATATTTCCATTGGCTCGCTCTACGGCTCCATTAGACTGAGGATGCCTCACTGCAGCAAAACATAACTAAATGCCTATATCTTCGCAAAACTTCCTGAAAGGTTCTGCGTCAAACTGTGTTCCATTATCAACTGTGAGGTATCTAGGCACTCCGAACTGGCAAATGATGTTCTTCCAGAAGAATTTCTGTACATTGTTCGAAGTGATAGCTGTTAAGGGTTCTGCCTCCACCCACTTAGAAAAATATTCAATAGCTACCACTGCGAACTTCAGATTTCCCTTGGCTACTGGAAAGGGACCAATTAAATCCATACCCCATCTGGCCATAGGCCATACCGGAGCAATGACTTGAAGAGCTGTTGGTGGGTGATGACTCCGTCGACCCATCCACTGGCATCCTTGACAAGTGCGGACTAAGCTCTCTGCATCAGCTATTATTGTAGGCCAATAAAGCCCCTGGCGAAGTGTTTTTCCTGCCAAAGCTCTAGGGGCTAAATGGCTACCACAAAGGCCTTCATGGATTTCTCGAAGAATTTCTTGGCCTTCGGCTTGAGATATACATCGGAGTAGAGGGGAACATACTCCGGCCTTGTATAAAATACCGTTGATTATTTGATAATTTCTGGCTCTAAGCTTTAATCTTGACAGCTGTGGCTCTTCGGGCAAATTTGTTCCTCCCTGTAAAAGTTCCATGATTGAATTTTTCCAATCTGCACTAGGAATGCAAAGAATCTCTGCCGAGGGAATTTGTGGCACCGAAGGTATATTGAGCTCCTCATAGAAAGTTTCTTCGGGCACATCCACAGCTCCGGTTACAGCTTTTGCTAAGATGTCTGCTTGCACATTTTCTGCTCTTGGTATACTCCGAATGGAAATACCCTTGAAGTGTGCTTCGATTTTACGGATTTCTTCTAAGTACTTTGCAAGCTGTGGATGCCGAACTTGGAAACTTTTATCTACGTGCCCTGCTACTATCTGAGAATCTGTCTTTATAATTATTCTTGTAGCCCCTAGAGCACGTGCTTTTCGGAGTTCCAATAAAATCCCTTCATACTCCGCTATATTATTGGTAGACTTAAAGTTGAGTCTTGCGGAGTACATTGCTCTTTGCCCTGATGGTGATATCAACACTGCTCCAATGCCTGCTCCGGATGCTTGGAAAGCCCCATCGGAGTAAACAATCCAAACTCCGTCACTTGACTTCTCCGGAACCAAATTCGTAGGTGGAGTCCATTCTGCTACAAAGTCTGCTAGGACTTGTGATTTGATTGCTGTCCTTGCCAAGAAAGATATGCCGAAGGGTGCTAGCTCAACTGCCCACTTCCCAATCCTTCCAGTGGAATCCTTACTTCGGAGCATATCTCCTAAAGGATACGAAGTTGGTACAATTACATTATGTGCCAAAAAATAATGTCTTAGCTTCCTCGAAGCCATTATCAGAGCATAAACGAACTTCTCAAGTTCGGAGTATCTTGTCTTCGCTCCTGATAATGCTTCGGAAACAAAATAAACAGGATTTTGGACCAACTTCCCATTGAAATCCACTTCTCTGACAAGGACTGCACTGATAGCAGAACCTGTAGCTGCAAGGTAAAGGAGTAGGGTTTCATCCGCAGTAGGCACCGTGAGTGTAACAAGATTACTGAGATACTCTTTAATACCTTCGAAGCTTTTTTGACACTCCGGTGTCCATGCAAAATCTTCGGACCCTTTCAATGCTTTAAATATAGGCAAGCTTCTCTCCGCAGACCTTGATAAAAACCTGCTAAGTGCTGCCAGACGCCCAGTCAGCTTTTGCACTTGCTTTAAATTTTCCGGAGGAGCCATCTTCTGCAGCGCAGTTATTTGAGTAGGGCTAGCTTCAATTCCCCTACTTGAAACTAAATACCCTAACAGCTTTCCAGCCTTAGCTCTGAATATACATTTTTCGGGGTTAAGACGGATCCCACATGCCCGAAGGCTATTAAATGTTTCTGCTAAGTCTAGGCTATGTTGGTGCTTTAAAGCACTCTTTATTACAATATCATCCATATAGGCCTCCACATTGCGACCTAGTTGATGACCTAGAGCCTTAGCAACTAGCCTCGAAAAAGTAGCCCCGGCATTTCTTAAGCCGAAGGGCATTCTTACATAACAGAAGACTCCCGGAGGAGTTACAAAGCTTGTCTTGATCTCATCTTCGCGCTTCAACCATATTTGATGATAACCAGAATACGCGTCGAGGAAGCTTAGTAACTATGTCGGGCCTTCGGGTTTACAAGTAAACTATGTTCAATGATATCCCGATCGACTCCGGTGATATCTTCGTTAGACCAAGCGAAGACATCCAAATTTTCTTCCACCACCTTTTCCAAGGAGGTTGCAACTTCAGGAGGTAAATCTTTACCAAATTGAAATGTATACTCTTTACCATCTTTAACAATGACCTTCGTTGCAATCTCTCCTTCGGGACTTGGTCTCGGAAAGGACTTCTTCGAAGCTTCGGAGGAGGATGAAAGAATTTCTTCATTATCTTGTACGGTGTTTACTTGTCTTGGATCAAGAGGGGGACCATGACCATATTCCGCCCTCCGAGCAATGGCTTGATCTCCGAAGACTGTAAGGACTACTGCCTGTGTGGGCATCTTCATGCACAAATAATTTTGATGCGCCACAGCTCCGAACTGGTTTAACATGCCTCTTCCGAAGATGACGTTGTAAGCATACGGGGCATCTACAACATCGAAGATTACTTCCTCAGTCCGGGCCAATAAACCTTCTCCGAAGGTAACTTCCAGGCCTATTTGGCCAAGTGCATCAAGCGGAGGTCCTGCGAAGCCTTGCAGAGGACGAGCCGCTGGAAGGAGATGCTTCCTGGAAATGCACAATTGATCGAAGGCTTGAACAAATATGATATATGCCGAACTACCTCCGTCAATCAACACCCTTCGAACTTCAGTACCCGCAATATCAGCAGTGATAACCAGTGGGTCTGCATGCGGGAACTTAATTCCAGCTGCATCCTCCGCAGAGAAAGATATCGGAACGTGAGACCACTCCGGCATTGCAGCTGCAGATGACGAAGTTCCAATATGGCCTACTTCTCTGACGTAGTCCCTTCGCTGTCTCTTGGACATGCTTCCGAGGGTTCCTCCTCCGGAGATAGGGAGAACTACTCTTTTTCCTCTATCTTGCCCTTCCTCTTGCTTCGGAGGTGGCATAACATTGGCCACCGGAGGGTGTCTTGCAGCATCAAAGTTTTCTATCCGCGCCACAGCCTGGACCGGCTCAGGGCGCGTTGCAGCTGGAACTCGGTCGGTAGTACCTTGACCCGAAGTTCTCTCTAGGTACTCTCCCCTCAGGGTAAGTATAGCCATGCAAATATCAGTTGCATGGCTTCGATTTTCTCCAAGGATGCAGCAGAAAAGGGTCTGGCCCTTGCCAGCCATTTTCCCTGGCGGCCTCCAGCCGCTGGCCTTGTTCCCCGTAGACTGTGGAACTCTCTGTGTAAACTTCTGTGGGGGTGCAATATTCATGACTTCAGAACGAGGGTGCTTTTGCCCTCTTCTCTGATCATGTTGCACTTCGAAGACTGGTTCTTGCGGCTGTGCCGAAGTTTTCACTTCTACTTTGACTTCTTGCAATATGGACGAAGTAGCGGCAGTCCTTCGAAGCCAACCCTCTTCTGACCTCGCATACTCCTCGAAGTATGCCATCAACTGAGAGACCGAGGAGATTCTTTTTCGATGAAGTTTATCCAGAAGGCCTTGATGAGTGACGCCTTCCCGAGCTGCATCAACTACCGAAGATGCAGACAACCCCCGGATTTGCGACTTCGTATGAGCGAAGCGCTTAAAATATTGCCTCAATGTTTCTCCGGGGAGCTGTTTCACCTGGAAAAGGCTTCCTGTTGACATGGGAGGCACGAAGGTGCCTTGAAAGTTGCTTATAAACTTCTTCTTCAGCTGCGACCATGAATTAATTGATCCTGGCTTCAAGGACCAGAACCACCTTAATGCCACTCCTTGAAGAGCTAAAGGGAAGCACTTCGCCATGGTGTCTCGAACTCCTCCGCTAGCTTCAATTGCTAGGGCATAAGAACGAACGAACTCTCTGGGATCTTCATCTCCGGCATACTTACAGAGCTTCGAAGTGTTGAACTTTGGATCAAAGCGAACTTTCTGCAGCTCAGGATGCAGCAGAGATTCATTATCGAAGGAGGCGTTCTCCGGGGCTTCGGGATAATCAAGATCATCGTCTTCGGGCACTTCTGGGATAGTTGGGATGGCTTGAGAGCGAAGCCTGTTCGCAGCTTCCTGTCGCCACCTTGCTACCTCAGCTTGAAGGTTGGCCATTTGGGTGGCCATATCTCCAAGATTATCTTCATCTCCTCTGGAAGGATCTTCCGGGTCTTGAGAGCTAGTAGGATCAGTTCGAATTGGGATGGAAGGTGGAGGAGGAACTCCGGGTGGTCGAAGTATGGAAGGGGTTGGCGGAGAAGCTTCGTATGTTCGAGGGATAGAAGCCCCTTCCGGAGTTTGCGGAGGGAATGTCGAAGGCCCTCCGACTTCAACCGTGTCGAATGGTATCTCTCCGGAGATCCGAGAAGACCTCCGAACGGGATTGCGGGGTGCGCTCCGCTTAGTAGGCATGATGTAAGAAGGTAGAGAACGAAGTTTTTCGGACTAGGTTCCCCACGGACGGCGCCAACTGTTGGCGTAAAAGATTATGCTAACAGGTTTCTGTTGAATAGAAACTAACAAACGAAGTGTTTGCGAAGATAACTGTTCTAAGCCTCCGAAAGGATAATAACTTAGAATAGTTCGAATGTGTGTATTGAATAACTTGTATTCGGTCCCCATTACAGGGTGAAATGGGGGGTATTTATATGCCCAAATATTAAGGAAAAGACCTATTTACCCCTCTATTACAACCGACATAGTGGAAACTATTCGGCTCCCTTAATAGGGCTAAAATGGTAAAAGACTAATCTAATGAGAAAGAAGATAAGTCTTCCATCTTAGCTGGCAGAAAAGATCTTGAAAAGCCTTAGTTCGAAGATGTACTCCGAACCAACGCCTATCTTCGTACTTCGAACTTGACTCCGGGTATCTTCGAAGATGAACGTCTGGGAACCTTCGAATCTGCTATCAGCCTTTATGTTGTTTTGGCAATAACCCCGAAGATGAGATATTTTCCCCCAACACTTACAATGACCATGATAGGGCTATCAAGCTTCTCTATGCTCTTGACCGTAGCATATGGGAAGTGAAGATATCCAGCATTGAGGAGTCTGCAGGTTATGACACATTGACTTGTGATGAGCTCTTCAGCAAGCTGAAGTCCACAGAGATTGCCAAGGCATCTCTTGCAGTGCACAGAAGCTCTTTGCCACAGCCATTGGCATTGGTTTCTAGCACTAGCCGTGGCACCACTGCAGAACCAAGCACATCTGGCACTTGTGTTTTTGCAGATGGTTTTGTTTTGTCCTCCCTGGTCTCCGTCACAAAGGAGCAGGTGGACACTCTAGATGATGATGAGCTTGCTCTCATTTCCCGGAGGTTCACCCATTTTCACCGTGAGAGACGGGATCAGATGAGAAGTGGTTTTAGTGGTTGCTTTGAATGCGGTGACACTTCTCACATCAAGGCCAATTGCCCAAAACTCAAAAAGAGAGATGAGAGTGAGCGCTCTAAATACCACAAGAAGGAGAGGAAACCCTTCGTCAAGGGCAAACGCGGCAAAATGGCTAAAAAAGTAGCCGAAGCCACTTCCAGAGCTTTTGTTGCTGCTCTCAGCGACATCGACACTTCCTCAACTGAGGAGTCGAGCTCTGAGGAGGAGGAGTCCCCAAGGAAGGAGGACAATAAGGACAAGAAGGGACGAGATTTCACCGGCCTTTGCTTCATGGCCGACAGCGATCACAGCGGCGATGAGCTTGACTCATCTGAGGTAACTCTATCATCTGACCAGCTATTAATTAAATTAGATGAGCTGAATGAAGTAGTTCTTGGTCAGGATAGATTACTTGTGCAAGCCACTAGAGAAAGAAAAGACCTTAGACTTTGGCTAGAAACTGTTTCTACTGAATATGCCATGCTTAAGTCTAAGTATAATGATGCTGAATGTGAATCTTGTTCTGTTGTCATGGGTGAGCTTGCTCAGTTGCGTTCTGTTCATGCTCAAACTCTATCTGAGCTTGAGACTGCACAGAAGCAGCTTTTGGAGGTGGATTCTAGACCTCATGATGTTATTGATTGCATGAACTGTTCATTATTGCGCGAGAGCATTAATTTACGTGATAAGCATGTTCATGATTTAGAGGCTAGATTGGAGAGAGCCGGTAGTTCTAAGGATGTGCAGCCTATGCGTGACACTTGCATCACCCTTAAGGACCAGCTAGGCACTGTTAGAGAGCGAGCTGAAAACCTCATGTCTAAAAATGAATACCTTTTGTCCGTGGTTAATAAATGCACTGAGGGAAAGGATAGGATGGATTTGCTCTTGGCCAAGACCAAGTTGTGTGCTGACAGAGCAGGGGTAGCTCTAGGTTTGGGTTTTGAGAGGATACCTTCAGACAGTAAGACCAAAACTGTTTTTACCTCTCCCACTACCCTAGAGAAAGAAAGAGCTCTGTTAGACACCCCTTCAGCCAAAAAGCCAACCCGACCACCAAATAAAACCACACCTCCTCCCAAGAAAACCACTCAGCAGAAGCCCAAGGAGCCTGTGAGAGTTGCTCCTGTGACCCATGAGAGTGTCCCGAGGAGAGTGTTTCATTGTTCCTATTGTCAGCGGGCGGGTCATTTGGTTGGGTTCTGTTTTCGTCGCATCAAGGATGAGCGACGCGCTCAGGCGATGAGTTACCAGGACATGCATTACCCATCTTTAGGTATGCATGAGTCTGAGTTTTACTATCGTCCTGCTTTTGAGGCTCCTCGTGCTTCTCGGAGAGGTTTGGCTTCTCGAGGTGTTCACCATGTTCCATATGGTGGTAGACCTCGGGCGAGTAGCTTTGTACCTCGTCAGAGTAGGAGACCTCGTCATGCTTTTCGATCACTGCATGTAGGTAGACCTCGCACTTTGCATCATTCAGATTATCATGTGCGTAGACCGTCTACTTTTACTGCACCTACTACTCGTGTCACTCAGTGCTGGATGCCTCGTCATTTTTTCACTCAACCCAACACTGAGTGATCGAGATATTCTTATCATGTGTAGGTGACAGATCGAGGCTTGGAGGGCACGTGGATCATGGACTCCGGTTGTTCGCGCCACATGACCGGAGATGCAGCATGGTTCTCCAGCCTCACCACAACCAAGCAAAGGGAACATATCACCTTCGGAAACAATCGAAGGAGTAGAGTGAAAGGTAAAGGTGTGGTAAGAATTAACTCGAATTTCACTCTCAAAGATGTTGCTTTGGTTGAAAATCTGGGATACAATTTGCTGTCTGTATCTCAGTTGCTTGATGAGGGCTTCGAAGTGCGATTCCATCGCGATACTTCGCAAGTGCTCAATTCTGATGGCGTTGTGGTGTGTAAGATCATTAGAGTTGGGAGAGTTTTTGGAGCTGATTTTTCAGAGTCATCTGGTTCTTCTCATTGCCTTGTTGCACATTCGACTTTTGAGCTTTGGAAGTGGCATAGGAGACTAGGGCATATGAGCTTTGAGTTGCTCGCTCGTCTGAGCGCCCTAGGTCTGATCCGAGGATTGCCCAAGCTCAAGTTTGAGAAGAATATAGTTTGCGCTCCGTGTTGACATGGAAAAATGATTGCCGCTTCGCATTCGCCAGTCACCACAGTGATGACTGAACAACCCAGAGAACTTCTCCACATGGACACTGTAGGTCCTTCTCGGGTTAGTTCTTTAGGCGGCAAGTGGTATGTATTAGTTATTGTCGACGATTTCTCTCGCTACTCTTGGGTCTTCTTTCTTGCCAGCAAGGATGAAGTGTTTTCACACTTTCGGAGCTTGGCTTTGAGACTTTTTACTGAACTCCCTGGTGCATTGAAATTCATTCAAAGTGATAATGGCACTGAGTTCAAAAATAGTCTCTTTGTTGACTTTTGCATGGAGCATGGCATAGAACATCAATTCTCTACTCCGCGGGTTCCTCAACAGAACGGTGTTGTTGAGAGGAAGAACCGCACTTTGGTTTAGATGGCTAGGACGATGCTTGATGAGCATAGGACTCCTAGAAAATTCTGGGCTGAGGCCATGAACACTGCATGTTACATCTCAAACCGAATCTTCTTGCGCTCAATTTTGAACTTGACATCCTATGAGCTGCGTTTTGGGAGACAGCCCAAGGTTACTCATCTTCGAGTTTTTGGCTGTCGCTGCTTTATCCTAAAACGTGGTAACTTGGATAAATTTGAGTCGCGATCTTCTGACAGAATCTTTTTGGGTTACAGAACACATGGTCATTCTTATCGTGTTTATAATTTAGAGACTAACACTATCATCGAGTCATGTGACGTGACTTTTGATGAATCAACCCCCTATGCTAGCTCTGCATTTGAACAGGCAAATGAACACGACATGGAATAGACCATCTTCGAAGAAGAAGATCCCGGAGAATTCGAGGATGAACCCCTGCTACCCTCGACATCAACCCCCTAAGCCGACCCCGCTTCAACCACTTCGGCACGAGGTCCCGAAGCGACTACCTCAACATCGGTCATCTTGGACCACTCCAACGCACAAGTTGAGGGGGAGACTGCATCCCGCCGCGAGGCTCCACATCATGTTCAAAGGATGCACCCTCCCGAGCAGATCATTGGTGAGCTTGATCAAAGGGTAACACGTTCTCATGCTCATTTCATTAATTCCGCTTTTGTTGCTTCTTTCGAGCCCTTAGATGTTAGTCATGCACTTTCTGATTCTAGTTGGATCAATGCCATGCATGAAGAGCTTGAAAATTTTGAGAGAAACCAAGTCTGGTCTTTAGTTGATCCTCCACCAAATGTTCATTTCATTGGAACAAAATCGATTTTCAAAAACAAACAAGGGGAGGATGGGACTATAGTTAGAAATAAGGCTAGACTTGTAGCTCAGGGCTTTTCTCAACTAGAAGGGATTGATTTTACTGGAACTTTTGCACCTGTTGCTCGCCTTGAGGCCATTAGGATTTTGCTTGCCTTTGCGACATCCCGGGGATTCAAACTCTATCAAATGGATGTCAAAAGTGCGTTTCTTAATGGCTTCATAGGCGAAGATGTTTATGTAAAACAACCCCCTGGTTTTGAAAACCCCAAGTACCCACATAAAGTCCTTAAACTTCATAAGGCTCTTTATGGACTCAAGCAGGCCCCTCGGGCTTGGTATGATAGACTTAAGTCTTTTCTGCTTGAGCGAGGGTATTTGATGGGCTCTGTTGATAAAACACTGTTTACTCTCAAGCATGGCAAAGATTTCCTCCTAGTGCAGATTTATGTGGATGATATCATCTTTGGTGGCTCTTCTCATGCTTTGGTTGCCGAGTTTGCAGATACCATGAGCAGGGAATTTGAAATGTCCATGATGGGTGAACTCACCTTTTTCCTTGGTTTGCAAATCAAGCAAAGCAAACAAGGTACCTTCGTCCACCAGACGAAATACACCAAGGACCTGATCAAGAAATTTGACATGACAGATGCGAAGCCCCTCGCCACTCCAATGGCTACATCTGTAGCATTGGATCCTGACGAAGATGGAGAAGTCGTAGATCAGAAGGAGTTCCGAAGCATGATCGGCTCCCTCCTCTACTTGACTGCTACGAGGCCGGACATACACTTCGCAGTGTGTCTGTGTGCTCGTTTTCAGGCTTCACCACGAGCTTCGCACCGCCAAGCGGTAAAGCGCATTCTCAGGTATCTCAAACATACCCTTGAATTTGGCATATGGTATTCAGCATCTTCATCTTTATGTCTTCGAGGTTATTCCGATGCGGATTTTGCTGGGTGTAGGATTGATAGGAAGAGTACCTCTGGTACTTGTCATTTTCTGGGTACTTCCTTGGTTTGCTGGTCTTCCCGCAAATAGTGTAGTGTTGCACAATCGACGGCTGAGGCCGAATATGTTGCTGCAGCTAGCTGTTGCTCTCAGATTCTGTGGATGGTTTCCACTTTGCGGGATTTCGGGTTAGATTATAAGAGTGTTCCACTTTTCTGTGATAACACTAGTGCTATTTGTATTGCAAACAACCCGGTTCAGCACTCTAGAACCAAACACATTGATGTGCGGTATCATTTTCTCAGAGATCACAATGAGAAGGGTGATATTGAACTTCAATATGTTGATACCCAACACCAGCTTGCCGACATTTTCACGAAACCCCTCGATGCTTCTCGATTTGCTTACTTGCGTGGGGAACTTGGTATTTGTCACCCTTACGGCATTTTGTGAGGGGGAGCAGTTTTAGATGGATGTGCATTTGCTAATTGTGTTGAAATTGCATTTACATCTTTTGCATTTATATGCCTGATTATAATTCATGAAATCATGACAGCTCAGCTCCTTTTAATTTATCTGAAACATTCATGTGCATTATGTTTTCTTTTCAAAATCAAATCGTGCTCACTGCTTAGTCTTGAATCTAGCATGTTTAGGCCGGACTGCTTTAGCTATCTTTTATCTGCTTGATGGCAAGACACTGTTCATTGGATGCTAAAAATTGCAACTTGAAAAATTGTTCTACATCTTCATGGATATTCATAAAATGCCAAACAATTGGTTCATTTAGTTAAAATCAAAAATTCCATGATTTGCATGCTTCAAGTGAAAAGATCCAGGTGGATTTGTTTGTCGCACTACTCTATCCTAGACTGCTTTCCATTGCACATTGGTCTGAACTGGAATAGTGTAGTGTATGCCAAAATCATTGCTTTAAGCTTCTAATGGCTTTTATGCCTAGGCTTGGCCTGATTGGAAAGTATAAGGTGGACAAACAAATAACCCCTGGCACTAAGAAAAGAACAACAAATTTCATTGATCATCAAGGTTGTTTTTCATGCTCCATTTGAACTGGACTTGTCTGTCTAGAGTAGAATTGATCTAGCTCTGCGCAGTCCCTGCTCTTACTTGTCTAGCTTCCTTGACTAAGTGGTGATGCTTTTATTTCAAAACTGATCAAATCACATGCTTCATCATGTTTTAGAGATTGTTAATTTGAGCTGAGCCCATGATCATTGGTGTTATTATTGGCATATTTTTGCTTTATATGTCTTTGCAATTCTGCTGATTTCCCAGCTATGCATCTTTTTCATGCTCCTTGATGCTTGCATTGCCAAAGGGGGAGAGACTTGCTACGTTCTCTGCGGAGAAAATTTGACATAAAGGGGGAGAATGTTCTTTGTTGCCAAAGGGGGAGTTTTTGTCTTGAAAAAGGGGAGATTTTTCGAAGGGGCTTTTACTCTTTTGAAAAAGGGGGACGGAAATTCTTTTATCAAGTGACATGATTTGGCTCTTTTCTGAGTTTTTATGGTCACTTGTGTGCTGAAAGTCTTTAAAATTTTCTTTAACTTGAAATTGGTTGTCAATGCACTCATCAAGGGGGAGATTGAGAAACCAAGGGTTGGTTTCAGTATTTGTGATGAGTGATTGACAGACTTTTAACCTCTGTTCGAAGCGGTACCTCCGGAAGGGGTTCGGAGGTTGGACCTCCGAAGGGTGTTCGGAGGTGGTTTCACCGAAGGGTGTTCGGTGGTTGGTTGCTGCAGCTGTGGCAGCGGAGTGTGCCTGTCGGAGGGGTCCGACAGTACATGATGACTGGGTGTGTACCGAAGGCTTCGGTACTTTGGGCGGTACACCGGAGTGTGTGCCGGAGGTTGCTAACCCGGAGAGGTCTCCGGAGTACTGGAAACACTTGTCTGTTTGTCGGTGGTGCGTAGGGACTTCGGAGGCAACGGACAGGTTCGCGGCAGGTGAACCTGGATCAAGCGGGAGGCTTGATGCCAGGGGAGCGGGGAGCTCCGTCACGGTGGCTGCGAAGGGGTCCGGGTCGGTCCTCGGGTCGAGGTGTGCCAGGTGAAGGCAGAGAGTGCGGAGCGTGGCTCCGGGTGAAGGTACTCCGAGACAAAGTCCTCGGAGGTGAGGCACTTCGAAGGTACTCCGGATGGAGTGACTTCGGAGTTGGTTGGATCAAGTCCTCTGCGGAGGCAAGGAGTTCGAAGTGTGCTCCGAAGGGAGACATTCGAAGGTGCCCGACGAAGGTCTCAGAAGTCGAGGCGCATCGAAGGCATGGTCCGGGTGAGGCTCGTCGAGGAGTGTGCTCGGGGAGAGACACTGCGACGAAGGGCTCATGGAATGCTTCGTGCGGAGGCCTTGGACGAAGGAGGGACTTCGAAGGGTGGTACTCCGAAGGTGGGGCTTTGGAGTGTGGTTGTCTTGTGGTACTTCGGCCTGCATGGCTTCGGTACACGGACTGACGGAGTTCGAGCTGGGCGAAGCTGCGAAGCCGTGGTGGTCCACTCCAGAGGTGTTGGTGCGAAGGCCCAAGGGCTTTGACGGCTTCTGCTCAAAACCGTCACTGTATCGAAGGCTGACTTCGGTGAAGCGAAGGTCGTCTGGCTCAAGGCTTCTCACCGAAGCTACCGCACCCCTCGCGTGCGATGGGGGGCTTCGGAAAGGTCAAAGGCTGCAAGTCTGACAGTGTCTGCTCTGCAAAAAGCTGGCGCTGTCCCCTCTGCAAAGGCTGACAGAGAAGCCTCCAATAAAGTTGACTACCTTTTGTACCCCTCAGTTCTGTAGAGACAAAACCAATGTAAACCCTAGGGGTAAAGTAGTCAATTCCTTTGGGTGAACTGTAGGCTATAAATATGGGGGCTCGGTAGGTAACATTTAACACTTTGAGCATTTACTGTTGAGCTCCTGTACTAGCCACACACTTCGTTGTATTCATCCAGAGTTCAATTTTATTGTGTTCCTTGTTCAAGCGGCGAAGCCCTGCTTCTGTGTGCTTTTTGCTTGAGCTCGCTTTACATACCTCGCTAGTTGTAGTGCACCGAAGCCTGTCTAGGCGAAGGGTGTTTTGTGCGAAGTGTGTTTTTCAGTGTGCTGTCGCTCTGTGTAACAGGAGGCGAGACCTCGCTGCTTACTAGCGAAGCCCTGATCGAAGCCCGTACGTGTGACTCTAGCAAAGTCTTTTAGTGTGCGTTTAGACCTTCGTGTACGAAGCCCAGCACCAGTTGCTGCTGCCAAGTACTTGGTCGAAGTCCTCAGTGGGGTGTCCACTCTTGCGAAGGGTGAAGTGCGAAGCCTGCTCGAAGCACCCTGTGTGCGGAGCCTGCACTGACTTAGCAGAGTAGATTTTCGAGGGTTGTTAGTGGAGCGAAGTCTTCTTGGCTTCGAACTTTTACTCCTGCGAAGCCTGTGTTCGGAGCTGTCAAAACACCTCCGAACCAGACCTCCGAAGGTAGTGTTCGAAGCCTGTTCCGCAGAAGACAGAACTGAAACCGAAGGCTAGTTTTTAGCCCGAAATTTTAAAAGCTCCCATTCACCCCCCCCTCTGGTCGTCTTTTCCGGTCCAACACTCTCTAACTCATCTATCCTCTTCTTAGCCCCCCTAAGCAGTTTTTCCCGATATTTCAACTCCTGACGATTGCTCTCAAGTAAATCAACGATTTCGCGCTCGTAGGATGATACCTTGTTGTCGTCGTTGTTGGAGTCGTCGGAGGAGCTCTTTTCTTCCTTATCCCCAAGAGCCATTGAACAGAAGCTCTTGCGGGATTTTCGGCGCTGGTGTGAGCGGCTCTTCGGCTTGTCTCCGAAGGCCATGAAGCAAAGACCCGCCGGATCGTCCTTGTCCTTCCCCTTCCTGATGGCGATCTTCTCATCGCTTGAGCTCGATGAAGAGGAAGAAAATGTGGACCGCTTGGAGTAGCTCTTCTCCATCTCGGCGAAGAAGGCCTTGTTGCGCTTCTTGTTCTCTCGCCGGTAATCCTTCAGGGCCTTCTTGAAGAATCTGGTCTTCGGCTTGCCCTTGTTGAAGGATGAGCTCTCGTGCTTGCCGGAGTCGTGGAAGCCACCACCGATGCCCTTCTTGTGACCATTGCGCTTGGGGCAGTCGGTGATGAAGTGTCCTGGATCACCACACTCAAAGCACCCGGATTTTGTGCCGTGTGTTTTGAACATTCTCTTCTCATAGACACGACGCACCCGGTTGTTAAAGAGACACAAATCATCATCTCCCAACAACTCAAGCTGGTCCTCTGTGATAGACATCAAAGAGAACCCAGCACAGCTCATAGAAGAAGGATCAACAGAAGGTGTAGCAAGGGCCAGAGATTTTGATCCAGAACCAGTGAGATTTGATCTCAGCTGGAGATCAACCGTAGTAGCCTTCAGCTTGCTAAACAACTCAGAAATGGTCAAGGTATCATAAGAAGTACTCTCAATGATAGAAGATACCTTGATCTCCCAGATCTTTGGGTCCAAGGTATGAAGAACCTTGAGCGCCTGCTCATGATCTAAGACTAACTGAGTAGCCTCAGCCTTGTTGTCCCAAAGCTTGTTAATGATCGATTGAAAGCGACCAAACAAAGCTTCAACAGATTCACTCGGCTTTTGTGTGAAGTTCTCGTACTCACGCTGGTAGGTCTGATAGAGCCGAGCCTTGACCTGAGCTGTTCCCTCATGGTGTGCCTTGAGGGTAGCCCATATATCTCTCGTAGTGGAGAGATGGCTCACACGCTCAAACTCAGTGGGACCTAAACCAGAGAAAAGAATGTTCACAGCCTTACTGTTGCTCAGATGCTGAGCAATGATACCAGCAGTACCATGCTCAACGACTGGCAATATGACAAACGTGGTGTGAATGCAAATGTCCCAAATGTCCGAACCCTGGCTCATGAGATAGGCTCGCATGCGAGTCTTCCAATAGTTATAGCCAAAGGCTTCCAAGGACGGGACCTTGCTAGGAGACGTCATGGTCACTACTGGGGTTTAGAACCGGTTAAGGTATGGAAAACCCTAACCTCGCTCTGATACCACTTGTAGGATCGAAAGTAGCGACCAGAGGGGGTGAATGGGCGCCTTAAAAAGTCTTTCGAATATATGGCCTGTTCCCAACACCCAACGCACCTCAAAAGACTTAGCAGCAGAGAATGAACAGATAGCCTAAGTCTAAAGGTATCTAGACTAGAAGTAACTGATGTTAAACAGAGAACTACCAAAGCAGTGCAACTAGGCAGATAAACAAAGTATACTAGACATGACAGGCCAAACTTCTCAATGAAATGATCTAAGTATATATAAGGTAAGATGAGAAGTTACTGTTCAGATTTGTCTCCTGTTCGGAACTTGGCGAAGCCTGCTTCGCCCGTCGAGGTCTGGTTCGGTGGTCGAAGCCTGCTTCGCTGGTCGAAGCCTTCTTCGCAGGTCGAAGCCTACTTCACTGGTCGAAGCCTACTTCGGAGGTTAGTTGCGAAGCCTGCCGAAGGCTGTTGTTAAAATGCCGAAGGTGCTTTGGTCTAGCCAGTTCGAAGTGGCAGGGAGCGAAGTATGCTTCGAACCGAAGTGTGTATGTATCAAAGCTTGCTTCGAACAGTATACTTCGAAGCACAACCTTCGAACAGACCTTCGAACACGTCACACACAAAAACTACCTTCGAAGGAAAAGCGAAGGCTGACACGCGACAGAGAACCAAAACGAAGCCTACACTCTACCTTCGAACAAACACATCGAGGACCTTCGAAGAAGATGGAAGCAAACACTGAGCGAAGTCTAACGGAAAGACAAGCTTCGAAGCCAACTTTGAAACCTGTCGAAGTGTGGACTTCGAAGAGCTCGAGTCGGAGTACCTTCGCACAAACATTCGAAGTATGAAATGTTGATAGTTCAAGAAGTACTTCGAAGCTAGCAACTCAGGACACAAAACGAAGTTCGAAGTTCAACTGAAGCCTTCGAGTAGATCAGATCGAAGCCTGCCTCACAGAGCTGAGGGGCTTCGAACAGAGAGGGTGGCTTCGCCAGAAAACAGTGAGAAAAGATACTCAGCCCTGTCAACTTCGATCAAAAAGCTGCGCAGAAAAGCAAAAAGCTGGTACTAGTGTACTGTTGCAACAGTGTAGTAGTACTACTTGCAATAGCAAGAACTAGTAATACTTGCGTGAAGAACACATGCAACAGAAGCAACCGAAGCCTTAAAATCCATGAAAAACCTTGCCGTGCGAGTGAAATGAAGCTATTTAAAACGCTGTAGTTGCTGCACACGATTAGAGAATAGAAGCTTCACTGCAACAGTAAGAATGAAATAAATGCAAGACAAGAAACAGGTGCAAAATGCCTGGCGGCGCACAAACAAGAGAGAGAGAGAGAGAGAGAAAAATGACCCAAAGGAGTATGAATTGATTTCAGCCAAAAGGGTGACCTAACCCTAGGGATTGGGGTCCTATTTATAGGCTGCCCAACACTAGGAATATTCCACCAGCCCCTTAGGGTTTTTACAGACGCATGAATAAAGGAAAAGACTCTACTGCCCTTAGGTATTTTTACAGACACGACTGACTGACTGTGGGCCTAGAGATACAGATGACTTATCCGGAAGCTAAGTTTTCGTAGTGACCACGGCTTCTCTTCTGGACAGTCGGATACAAGATCAACGGTTGTCAGTTTTGCGTTGAAACTGACAAAGCGTCCACCGACTTTGCACCAGGTACCCGGATTGGGCCGGCCCGACTCCGCAGCTCTCTCAGCCCGGCAGTCGCTCACCGCCCGTGTACCTGAGTCAATCCTGGTCAACAGCCCAGTGGGTCTTCTGCTGATTCTGGCCCATGTACCCGGATTGGGCTAGCCCGACTTCGCAGTCTCCTCTGCCAGATAGTCGCTCGCTGCCCGTGTACCTGAGTCACGAGCGGCCCATGAAACAGCAGATCTCTTTTTCTTCTGTCCTCTTTGACTATCGTTGACAATGACTCATCACTTCTGGAGCCATGAAGCCCACGCTATTCAGCATGGGTCCTCACATTTTTCTTAGTGCTTATCTAGGTAAGACCTCATATGAGTTGCGGTTTGGCAGACAGCCCAAGGTGAGCCACTTGCGAGCGTTTGGCTGCAAGTGCTTTGTGCTCAAGAAGGGAGGGCATTTGGACAAGTTTGAGTCTCGTTGCTGGGATGGTGGTTTTCTTGGTTACGCTTTGCATTCTCGAGGTTTCCGTCTTTGGAAACTCGAAACCCAGCAGCTTGTCGAGACTTGCGAAGTTTCATTTGATGAGTCCTTGCCTTCTTTGACTCCTTCTTTTGAGCCTTCTGATGATGGTGAGCTCGGAGAGTCCATATTTGAGGAAGATGAGGATACTCCAGCTGTTGATGAGGGTGGGCCTTCTGCACCCCCCGCGGAGCCCACACCTTTTGAGACTTCGACTGAGGATGAGGGCGGACCTCTGATCACTTCTTCCACTACAATCGAGCCCCCTCAGTAGAGTCCAGAGGTGCTAGCTGCTGACTCCGGTGAGGTGACTTCAGATCACCAGGGAACCCAAGCAGTTCAGCGTGACCATCCCTCAAAGCTCATCATAGGAGATTTGACTGAGAGAACTTTGCGTTCATCTAATGCCTCTCTTGCTGTGTTTGCTGAATCTGCTTTTGTTGCTTCTTTTGAGCCGAGAGATGTTTCTCATGCTCTTTCTGATTCTAATTGGATTAATGCTATGCAAGAAGAGCTTGAGAACTTTGTCCGTAATCGGGTTTGGACACTAGTTGAGCTGCCACCAGGATGCAACCCAATAGGCACCAAGTGGGTGTTCAAGAACAAACTAGGTGAAGATGGGGTTGTGGTGCGCAACAAAGCTCGACTAGTTGCCCAGGGTTTTTGCCAAAAGGAATGTATTGACTTTGAAGAAACCTTCGCTCCTGTTGCTCGTCTTGAGTCCATTCATATTCTTCTAGCTTTTGCCGTTTCAAAGGGTTTTAAGATTTTTCAAATGGATGTCAAGAGTGCTTTTCTGAACGGGTACATAGAAGAGGAGGTTTTTGTTAGGCAACCCCCCGGTTTTGAGAACCCTAAGTTTCCTCGACATGTTTTTAAATTGCAAAAAGCTTTATACGGGTTAAAGCAAGCCCCTAGGACTTGGTATGACCGGTTGAAGCAGTTTTTGTTGGGGAAGGGCTTTGTGATGGGTTCAGTGGATAAAACTCTCTTTCTGCTCAGAGTTGCTTCAGATTTCTTAGTTGCTCAGATTTACGTGGACGATATTATTTTTGGCGGTACTACTGATTCTCTTGTGTCCAAGTTTTGTTAGCAGATGCACAGTGAGTTTGAGATGAGCCTCATGGGTGAGCTCAAGTACTTCCTAGGGCTCCAGATCAAGCAGACCAAGGACGACACCTTCATCCACCAGGGTAAGTACACTCGCGATATGCTTAAAAAATTTGACTTTGGTGGTTAGTTGAAGCCGCAGATGACCCCGATGGGCACATCTAGGGGTCTGGACAAGGACGAGAGCGGCGTCAAGGTCAATGAGAGAGAGTTTCGAGGGATGATCGGTTCGCTGTTGTACTTGACGGCAACCAGACCGGACATTCAGTTCGCTGTGGGACTTTGCGCGCGTTTTCAGTCTTCACCACGCGCGTTTCACCGGCAGGCTGTCAAGCGCATCTTCAGGTATCTCACTTATGCGCCCGATCTTGGTCTTTACTATTCAGCATCATCTTCTCTCGATTTATCTGGATTTTCGGATGACGACTTTGGTGGGTGCCGGTTGGATCGCAAGTCGACTTCTGGTACTTGCCAGTTTCTTGGTTCTTCCCTTGTTTCTTGGTCTTCTCGAAAGAAATCTAGAGTTGCTCTTTCGACCACAGAGGCTGATTACGTAGCTGCTGCTAGCTGCTGCTCATAGTTGGTTTGGATGATTTCCACTCTGCGAGATTTTGGGTTGTTCTTTCATACCAGAGTTCCCTTGTTTTGCGACAACACTAGTGCAATTAGTGTAGGGAAAAACCCATGTCTCCATTCAAAAATCAAACACATTGATGTGCGCTTTCACTTTTTGCGGGATCAATATGAGAAATGTGTCATTGACCTTGTTCATGTTGATACCCATCATCAGTTGGCTGATATTTTCACCAAACCCCTAGATCAGTCTACATTTGAGCGTTTACGAGGGGATTTGGGTGTTGTGTATCCTTTTTAGGATAGTTTTGCGTCAGTTTTCTTTCTTTTTTATTCTTTTCTTGAGTCTTTTTGTGTGAGTTCATATCTTGCATATTCACATATCACACTTTAGAGTTGCTTCTGTTATATGATTGAACTACTTTACTTATTCTAGATGGTACATGCTTTTGATTACTTGTCGATGATCATGCTTTGCTTCAGTTCACTTGATATGTCTGATATCTGTCATATGAATGGCTTTTATGCTTTAAACTTGGAAAATGATCACCATTGCTTCTGGTAACTAGCATGCGTAGGCTGACTATTTTTGCTATCTGTTACATGCCTTGTAGCTAGTTCCTGACTTAGATGCAAACATGCAACTTGGACATCCTTCTGCTTTAAAACATGGAAATGTGCTATAAAAATCAAGAAAAATGAAAATTCCATGCCTCTTTATGCATAACTTGCAAAGATCCAGGTGGGTTTGCTTTGTCGCATTGCATTGTTCTGGACTGCGTACCATATCACTTTGGTATGAACTGGGACAATCTAGTGTATGCCAAGGCCAATGTCTTAAGCTTCTGATGGTCCAGTTCTGGCCTAGGCTTGACTTGGTCGGTCAGCATAAGGTTTGACATGCAAATAACCCTTGGCATAAATGAAAAAGAGAAAAGAAAAAGCTTGAAAATTGAAATGATAACAAGTTTGCTGAAGCACTTTGTTTTGGACAATGCTTATCTTGGTAGATATCAGTTAGCTTTTGCATCTCATGCTTTACCTTGCTTGTTCACTGGAAAATGTGGTGATGCTTTTGTTTTGCAAAAACTGAAAAATGCGTGCTAATGACTTTCTTTAGATATCATCTGTTGCACTGATCATGCCATGTATCGTTAACAGTATGTCTTTTGCTGTATCTGTTAGATGTTGTAATTACAGTCAATCATATCTAAGAAGCATGCTTTATTCACTCCACCTGCACTCCAGTTACATTCATTGCATATTTTGAGGGGGAGTTGCAGTTCAGGGGGAGTCCGTGTCTCTTTTGAGTGCTTGATGAGTTCACTTGTCAACAAGGGGGAGAAATTTTGGGATAAGAGTTCGAGGGGGAGTTTTTGTCTTACTTACTCTTTTTGATATCCTTGTTGATGTTTCTGAGATCGCACTCATTCTGAGCTTTTACCTTTGGTTAACCATAATGACCGCTTCTTGCTTTTGTTCGGCTTTTGGTCATTAGGGTTAAACTTTTACCTTATTTTTCTTCTTCTTTGTTTTATTGTGTTTTTGTTTTCGTGTTTCCACATTTGCTCGTAGGTGCTGAAGAGCTGAAAAAGAGGAGTGTTGACAATGCACTCATCAAGGGGGAGATTGAGGAGCCATGCTGAATAGCGTGGGCCTCATGGCTCCAGATGTGATGAGTCATTGTCAATGATAGTCAAAGAGGACAGAAGAAGAGAGGAGATCTGCTGTTTCATGGGTCGCGTGTGACTCAGGTACACGGGCAGCAAGCAACTGTCGGGCAGAGGAGGCTGCGAAGTCGGGCTAGCCCAATCCGGGTACATGGGCCAAGAGCAGCAAAAGACCCACTGGACTGTTGACCAGGGTTGACTCAGGTACACGGGCGGTGAGTGATTTCCGGGCTAAGAGAGCTGCGGAATCGGGCCGGCCCTATCCGGGTACCTGGTGCAAAGTCGGTGGAGGCTTTGTCAGTTTCGGCGCAAAACTGACAACCATTGATTATGTATCCGACTGTCCAGAAGAGAAGTCGTAGTCGCTACGAAAGCTCAGCTTCCGGATAAGTCATCTGTATCTCTAGGCCCACAGTCAGTCAGTCGTGTCTGTAAAAATACCTAAGGGCAGTAGAGTCTTTTCCTTTATTCCTGCGTCTGTAAAAAACCCTAAGGAGCTGGTGGAATATTCCTAGTGTTGGGCAGCCTATAAATAGGACCCCAATCACTAGGGTTAGGTCACCCTTTTTGGCTGAAATCAATACTACTCCTTTGGGTCATTTTGTCTCTTTCTCTCTCTCTCTTGTTTGTGCGCCGCCAGGCATTTTGCCCCTGTTTCTTGTCTTGCATTTATTTCATTCTTACTGTTGCAGTGAAGCTTCTATTCTCTAATCGTGCGCAGCAAAACTGCAGCATTTTAATGGCTTCATTTCACTCGCACAGCAAGCTTATTCATGAATTTTAGTGCCTCTGTTGCTCTTGTTCATCACGAAGTAGTACTAGTTCTTGCGTGGTGCAAGTAGTACCTACTCACTGTAGCAACAGTACACTAGTACTAGCTTTGCTTTTTCTGAGCAGCTTTTTGATCGAAGTAGACAGAGTTGAGACACTTTTCTGACGGTTTTCTTGCGAAGGATCCCTCTCTGTTGGAAGCCCCTCCGCCCTGTGAGGTAGGCTTCGAGCTGACATCTCCGAGGGCTTCGAAGTACGTTTTTGTGTGCACTGTCAACTTTACCTACATTGACCGTCTTTGCGAGGGTACACTTCGTTGTTTGGATACTTCGGTTATTCTTGCGAAGCTTACTTCGTCAGGCTTCGGAGTTAGCTTCGAAGCTGACCTGTGGTTCGAAGGTTATACCTCGCTAGTGCTAGCTTCGAACTTAGTCGTGTAAGCTTCGATTTAAACTTGCTGCCGTGTGTTGGGCTTCGCTTTTCCTTCGAAGGTTGCTTTTTCTGTGAGCCTGTTAGAACCTCTGTTCGAAGTCTAGGCTTCGAAGTACTTTGTTCGAAGCAAGCTTCGATATTCTCATACTTCGCTTCGAAGCATACTTCGCTCCCTGCCACTTCGAACTAGGCTAGACCAAACACACCTTCGGCATTTTCACAACAGACTTCGGTAGGCTTCACAACTAAACTCCGAAGTAGGCTTCGACCAGCGAAGCAGGCTTCGATCACCGAAGCAGACCTCGACGGGCGAAGCCGGCTTCGCCAAGTTTAAAACAGGAGACAAATCTGAACAGTAACTTCTCATCTCACTTTATATATACTTAGATAATTTCATTGAGAAGTTTGGTCTGACTTGTCTAGTATACTTTGTTTATCTGCCTAGTTGCACTGCTTTGGTAGTTCTCTGTTTAACATCAGTTGCTTCTAGACTAGATACCTCTAGACTTAGGCTATCTGTTCATTTTCTGCTGCTTAGCCTTTTGAGGTGCGTTGGGTGTTGGGAACAGGCCATATATCCGAAAGAATTTTTAAGGCGCCCATTCACCCCCCTCTGGTCGCTACTTTCGGTCCTACAGGAGGTAAATCCATGCCGAATCTCACATTTATTTTGTATTTAATCTTGTATAGAATGAGTTATTAGCGTTTTACTAATTTAGGGTTTGTGAATAGAACTTTTCAATTAATCTTACATTTACAGTGTTTCCTTCTCCCAAATGAACAAATATGACCCTCCTCACAATTATTCATCACTTGTATATTGATTTATACCATTTTAATCTCTTTTTAATTAGATTTATGATTATTGATCTAGAGTTATGTTGTTTGGAGAGAAAAACCAATATAGTTAATTTATTTAATAATTTTTTTCTGCTTAATAAATAGTTTGAATTAAAGCATTTTTAATTAATGTTGTTATGAGCGATAAGAAATCAATATATTTTCAATTTGTAAATTACTAAAATTAACAATAATGAATTTATTAATATTTTTTCAAATAATATATGTTTTAGATGGAGCACAAGTCCTCGATGTACTCGTCCAAGGACGGAGATGTGGTGGCATATTTTAACAGAGTAACTGAATTTACTGAAGCTGCCGCACAATATGCTTCCCGTCAGAGTGAAGTGGAAATATATTGTCCTTGTAAATTTTGTAAAAATGAAGCGATGTATCCGTGTTCAGATCGTGAAACCATACGATTTCACTTGTTGAAAAATGGTTTCGTGAAGAACTATTATATATGGACGAAACACGGTGAGATGGGCCAAAATCCTCCTGAAGATTCTGATGAAGAAGAATACAATCAGTTTGATGAGGTGTCGTTTTTCGTTGACATATCAAGGATCAATGTGGTTGAAGCAAAACTGTCATTTGGTAGTGTGATTCCTTCTCTACGCACCAATGGCGATGGAAAATTAGTGCAAGGCTAGATCATTTATGTTTAGCGTGCGTATTTGTAAAATCAATTATGTCATTTATTGTTAAAACATGTTTTTTATTGTTTGGGGCCAACAACAAGGTTCAAGTCTCAAATCGCCTGCCGGCAGCGAGGTTCGAACCTCGAACCGCATGGCCCCAAGTGAGCCTAGCACCACTGCGCTACTAAGTGTTTCTCGACATTGAAGAAGTGTACTATATGCTAGATATATAATACCTACCTCTATAGTAGTGGCGGGCTGGTGACATCATCGCCCGCCACTACTAAGAGAAAATAGCAGCAATGGGCAGGATGACGTCAGTATGCCCACCATTGCTAATTCACCTATATATACTTTCCACTCCCGCCGTCCGAAAACCTAGTTTCATTTTCTAAACCTTAAACTCCCGTGTCGCCCCCCTCCTCCCGTCGCCGCCATCCC
The DNA here is from genome assembly GCA_019279435.1 of Zizania palustris. Lineage (NCBI taxonomy): Eukaryota > Viridiplantae > Streptophyta > Magnoliopsida > Poales > Poaceae > Zizania > Zizania palustris. The sequence goes on from JAAALK010000286.1 coordinate 15,904,714, forward strand.
GGAGTACGTCACCGCCGCCCTCCGCCCGTCGCCGCCGTCCTCGGAGCCCGTCGCCGCCGGTCAGTAAATGATTATTAACCTATCTTTGTATTATTTTATTCGAGCTAAGGGTTAAAATGATTTCTAATTGTTATATTAATTTATGCATGGTAATATAATTTAGTATAATATTACTAGTAGAATGCACTATAACAATAATGTTTTTTGATGTACTATAAAAATTTATGAGAAAAAAAATTTCCACTATAACAATAATGTTTTTTTAATGTACTAAAATATTACTAGCTTAGGGTTTTTTGAATGTTATATCAATGTGACAAAAAAATTGCAGATGGCTCCTCCTAAGATTGAACTAGACAGTGGATCCTCTGACTCTACATCAAGTGGCGTGTGTGAGGTTTGCAAATGCGGTAAACTTAAGGTACATGGTATAGTTTGCAATTGTTTGGCGAAGAAAGTGATTCTCATAATGGACTCCGACTCGGAGGATGACTCGCGATCGCCACAACCAGATAGGGTAAGTGTTGGCAGACGGAAGAATGATGATACAACCGGTGGCAGAGGGAAACATGCCGAGGCTAGCGGTGGAAAAGGGAAGCATGTAGATTAATGCGGCAGCAAGAGGAGGAAGGAGGCAAGATCCTCTTTTTATGCAAATTTTATATTTTTATCAGCCAATTCAATCATTGATAAGTTGTTCTCACTATCGCCGCCACGTGTATTTTCTTGTTCAGGAACATGGAGAGCAGTTCAGACTGCCTGATGATGCCGAGTTGATTGAGGATTGACAAGTTGAGGTTTTTAATCTGTTTAACCAGAAATAGGTTAGGTTTGTGCCGAGGAAGAAGACGAAGCTACAAACCATATCTTTCTTCTGGGTTTGACCAGTAGTGTGTTTCGATGCATAAGCTGGTTTCCCCAGCCTGGACTTGTGTTTGTTTACTTGCTTTCAAATAAACGTGATGTGTCAAGCGAGCCCCCGCACCACCGCGCTACAGAGTCTCGATTATATCGTAACAATATGACAAGTCTTGTCTTTTTAGACTTTATAGGATTTTTGAGGATTAAAAAACTATAAAGATACATGTCTTGTAGTTCAAATTTAACTTATTTTGACTTTGATCATAAAAACACACTTAGTGAAATAAAAAAAGTAAAGTGAGAAAGAAAAATACCAATTTTTGCAATTAGAATATTGGTGTTGTATTTTTATTGTACAAAAAGTTTCAATTTCAAAGGAATAATAAACTATAGATTTTGCTTTCAAACCTCAGTCATTTCATCTCTAAACCCTAATGTATCCCCAGAGAATCTCAGGTTTCTTAATAAAAACCAACTTTTTAAATTTGATAACTTATGATGTATTTTTATTGTTAAAAAAAATCAAGTTCAAATGATGATTTAAACATCAATAAAAAAGTGCTGAAAATTTAAAAAAGTACAAAACAGAAAAAAATAGTTATGTTGTTAAAAAACTTATCATAACTATAGATTTTGCTTACAAACCTCAGTCATTTCATCTCTAAACCCTAATGCATCCCCGGAGAATCTCAGGTTTCTTAATAAAATACCAACTTTTTAAATTTGATAAGTTATGATGTATTTGTAATGTTAAAAAAAATCAAGTTCAAACGAGGATTTAAACATCAATAAAAAAGTGCTGAAAATTTAAAAAAGTATAAAATAGAAAAAAAATGTTGTTTTGGCGCCAGCAGCAAGGTTCGATCCTCAAACCGCCTGGCGGCAGCAAGGTTCGAACCTCAAACCGCATGGCACCAAAGCACCCCCGCACCACTGCGCTACAAAGTCTTTCTCGACAATGTGTGTAGTGTATGCTTGATAATCCCTACTACCCCTATTAGTAGTGGCGGGCATGTATCATCAGTGGCGGGCATGCTGACGTCATAGGCCCGCCACCACTAAGTCGAGCGACGTACAATGAGGCAGAAAAATACCAACTTTTTAAATTTGATAAGTTATGATGTATTTTTATTGTTAAAAAAATTCAAGTTCAAACGAGGATTTAAACATCAATAAAAAGGTGCTGAAAATTTAAAAAAGTACAAAACAGAAAAAAAATGTTGTTTTGGCTCTAGCAACAAGGTTCGAACCTCAAACCGCCTACCGGCACCAAGGTTCGAACCTCAAACCGCGTGGCACCAAAGCACCCCCCGCACCACTGCGCTACAAAGTCTTTCTCGATAATGTGTGCAGTGTATGCTAGATAATCCCTACCTCTACATGGACTTTTTTGCATTTAAATACCAATTTCTGTTAATGAAAAATACCAATTTTTGCAATTAGAATATTGGTGTTGTATTTTTATTGTACAAAAAGTTTCAAGTTCAATGGAAGAATCAACTATAGGTTTTGCTTTCAAACCTGAGTCATCATTTCATCTCTAAACCCTAATTCATCCCCAGAGAATCTTAGGTTTCTTAACGCCCTACATGATTATTTTCTCGAAACAATTTTATTTTTTATGAAAACTTCTATGGATCGATCATATCATAACAACATGACAAGTCTCATCATTTTAGACTTTATTTTATTTTTGAGGATTAAAAAACTATAAAAATATAAGTTGTCGATCGAGTGTTGTGGAAACCTACATTTTTTATGATGGTTTTAAATTTATTGGATAATAACTAATTATAGAGTCAAAAACATGAATATGGTTTTTCTATAAATTTTGGTGAATTATTTCATGTCTTTTAGTTCAAATTGAACTTATTTTGACTTTGATCATAAAAACACACTTAATGAAATAAAAACAGTAAACTGAGGAAGAAAAATACCAATTTTTGCAATTAGAATATTGGTGTTGTATTTTTATTGTACAAAAAGTTTCAATTTCAAAGGAAGAATCAACTATAGATTTTGCTTTCAAACATCGCTCAGTCATTTCATCTCTAAACCCTAATGCATCCCCGGAGAATCTCAGGTTTCTTAATAAAATACCAACTTTTTAAATTTGATAAGTTATGATGTATTTTTATTGTTAAAAAAATCAAGTTCAAACGAGGATTTAAACATCAAAAAAAAGTGCTGAAAATTTAAAAAGGTACAAAACAGAAAAAAAATGTTGTTTTGGCGCCAGCAGCAAGGTTCGAACCTCAAACCGCCTGCCGGTAGCAAGGTTCAAACCTCAAACCGCATGGCACCAAAGCACCCCCCGCACCACTGCGCTAAAAAGTCTTTCTCGACAATGTGTGCAGTGTATGCTTGATAATCCCTACTAACCATATTAGTAGTGGCGGTCGGTGTCGTTAGCGGCCCGCCACTACTAAGTCTTCGCCCGCCACTACTACGAGAAATATCAGTGGCGGGCATGCTGACATCAGCGTATGCCCACCACTACTATACTGGTAATATATAGTTTTTTTCCACCCGCCCAGACTAAACCCTAGTAGTGACGGTCGGTGACATCAGCGGCCCGCCACTACTATGTCTTCGCCCGCCACTACTACGATAAATATTAGTGGCGGGCATGCTGACGTCAGCGTGTGCCCGCCACTACTATACTAGTAATATATAGTTTTTGGCTCCCGCCCAGACTAAACCCTTGTTCATTTGGAAATCAAACTCCCACCATCCCCCTCGGACACTGTCGCCGCCACTGGAGACCGCCGCCAACCTCGGAGACCGCAGCCATCCTCGGAGACCGCAGCCGCCACCGTTTCCTGGCGCCGTCACCGGAGCCGACCCGTCGCCACCATCTGAGACTGCCACCGCCCCCCCAAAGCCCTTCACCATGCGCCATCCCCGTCACCGCCTAGGAGACCACCGCCGCCACCGTTTCCCAGCGCTGTCACCGGAGCCGGCCCGTCGCCACCGTCGGATCCTGCCACCACCCCCAGAGCCCCGGAGACCACCGCCGCCACCGGAGACCGCCGCCGCCACCATTTCTCGGCACCATCACCGTAGCCGGCCCGTCGCCACCGTCGGAGCCCGCCACTGCCCCCCAGAGCCCTTCACCGTGCGGCATCCCCGTCGCCGCCCCGGAGACCGCCTCCGCCACCAGAGCCCAGCCTGTTGCCGACAGGTAATTAGATAATCAGTTTCATTCCTGCTCTTCACTTGTTTGATAAAATATCAATGCCTATGTATGGTGATTTTCCTAATTGAATTATGAGTTTTAAAATGAGCTTGTACATGATGTTCTTGATGAAATATATGTAAGATATTTGTGCATGACAAGCATGTGATAAAATGCTTGTGAACTATTGATGTATGAAATAAATTGATGTTTTTTTGTTCATCTTCTTGTTGTTAGTTGAGTGTGAGTGTTCTTATGTTCTTGAGTGTATTCTTGAGAGATGTAGGACAACACAAGCTAAGTTAGGTTTCTAGGGTTTATTGTCCTTAGAGCATCAACATTGTACTTTCTAAATGTGAATTGCTATTCAAATGGAGCTATATTTAATCAATTTATATACAATGAAGATGCTCTTACATTTGTGGATAGTTATCATTTGTAGAACCACTATATACTACTTTGTTACACCTATTTTGGCATTGATTAATGGAAATGTACCATTCACCCAATATATATATTAGTCTAATTTTGGGTGAAATCTTCTATATCTAAGTTATGCCATGAGAAATATTGCATACCACATTACCACTTGTATAACAACTTTTAGAGGCCTATGATGCAAATAGTAATTGAGTTATCTCATGTATGTAATCAAGCCATGGGACACATCCATTGTTGTCAACAACTTCTTCTTTCTCGTGTTGGTGACAGGGAATGGATGTGCTCACGGTTCCATGGCAGCCATGAACATATTTGAAAACCAACACAAAATATGCTAAGGCCTCAACAACACAAGAGAGAGAGAACAACACAATCTCCTAACATGAGGATTAATATAGTAGCTTCAGAAGTAATAGCTGACTACTGTAGCCAAGAAGAGTTTTCATACATTTTCCACCTTTGACACTGTGATCAGTTTACTACTGCTATTATTTCTAAGGTTACTATACTAATCCTCAAGTTCATCCGGCTGAAGGCCAACATTAGATTCTGCAATTCCTTTTAGAGGACTATGATGCAAATTGTTATTGAGTTATCTCATGTATGCCATCAAGACGTGTGACACATCCATTCCTGTCAAAAACTTCTTCTTTCTCGTGTTGCTGACAGGGAATGGATGTGCTCACGGTTCCATGGCAGCCATGAACATATTTGTAAACCAACACAAAATATGCTGAGGTCTCAACAACACAAGAGAGAGAGAGAACAACACAATCTCCTAACGTGAGGATTAATATAGTAGCTTCAGAAGTAATAGCTGACTACTGTAGCCAAGAAGAGTTTTCATACATTTCCCACCTTTGACACTGTGATCAGTTTACTACTGCTATTATTTCTAAGGTTACTATACTAATCCTCAAGTTCATCCGGCTGAAGGCCAACATTACATTCTGCAATTCCTTTTAGAGGCCTATGATGCAAATTGTTATTGAGTTATCTCATGTATGCCATCAAGCCGTGTGACACGTCCATTCCCATCAACTTCTTCTTTCTCGTGTTGCTGGCAGGGAATGGATGTGCACACGATTCCATGGCAGCCATGAACATTTTGAGAAACAACACAAAATATGTTGAGGCCTCAACAACACTAGATAGAGAGAACAACACAATCTCCTAACTTGAGGATTAATATAGTGGCTTCGGGAGTAATACCTGACTACTGTAGCCAAGAAGACTTTTCATACATTTCCCACCTTTGACATTGTGATCAGTTTACTAGTGTTATTACTTCTAAGGCTACTATACTAATCCTCAAGTTCATCCGACTGAAGGCCAACATTAGATTCTGCAATTCCTTTTAGAGGCCTATGATGCAAATTGTTATTTAGTTATCTCATGTATGTCATCAAGCCATGAGACACATCCATTCCCGTCAACAACTTCTTCTTTCTCGTGTTGCTGACAGGGAATGGATGTGCTCATGGTTCCATGGCAGCCATGAACATTTTGAAATACAACACAAAATATGTTGAGGCCTCAACAACACTAGAGAGAGAACAACACAATCTCCTAACTCGAGGATTAAAATTGTGGCTTTAGAAGTAATAGCCGACTATTGTAGACAAGAAGACTTTTCATACATTTCCCACCTTTAACATTGTGATCAGTTTACTACTGCTATTACTTCTAAGGCTACTATACTAATCCTCAAGTTCATCCGGCTCAAGACCAACATTAGATTCCGCAATTCCTTTTAGAGGCTTATGATGCAAATTGTTAATGAGTTATCTCATGTATGTCATCAAGCCATGTGACACATCCATTCCCGTCAACAGCTTCTTCTTTCTCGTGTTGCTGACAGGGAATCGATGTGCACATAGTTCCATGGCAGCCATGAACATTTTGAAAAACAACACAAAATATGCTGAGGCCTCAACAACACTAGAGAGAGAGAACAACACAATATCCTAACTTTAGGATTAGTATAGTGGCTTCGGAAGTAATAGCCTCTTAACTATGAAAATATGACAGCAGACCTTTTTTGCATAACCAAAATTCTGATACATTAGCCTCTTAACTATGAATAGTTTATCTATGGCGGAAGAAGGATGTTCCATCGAGGAGCTCATCTACGAGTCTCCCGCAAAAACAAATAAAGAGGGTTCATCTGAAGGATCCTCCGATAGCGAATCTTCGTACCACTCTCCGGAGAATGAACATCCAATGGAGCCTAGGAAGAAGAGAACGAGAGAAGACGCCGATGAGGATTACATTCCTGAAGCTCAAGCGGAGGTAATTATTACGTTAGTAACAAGTCAGAGCAACTTCTAACTGAGGATTACATTCCTGAAGCTCACATTGTATATCATCGTAGGATCGTCCAAAGCGAGGAAGCAAGCGTCGATTATTCCAAGTCGAGAAAAGAACAACTATTGTCCTAGCTATTGACTCAGCCGAGCGAACAGATGTTGAGCCCGCTGCCACAACATCCTCGGCAAATGCAAAGAGGAGAGGGAAACGGGAGAAGAACAAGCTGCATACAACTATCTATGAGGTTGAAGAAGTGCATGTTGATGGGCCTCCAAAGAAGCTAAATGAAATCACAGCTAAGTGGCGTAACTACTGTGGATGTCTCGCCAGGGAGCGATGTAAGATAGTTTGGAAAAATTAGAAGAGTGTCCCTGAAGCTACAAAGAACGAATTGTGGCAGCATATAAAAGCGCATTATAAATTCCCGGAAGACCGCTTAGAAGACGCTAAAGCTGCCACATTGAAGACTATCGGGAAGGCTCTCCGTACATTTAGGACGAAACTGAACACACAATACCTTCAGAAAGATGAGTCGCCGCTCAACGACTACGGCTTTATAACGCCAAATGAATGGAACGAATTCAAAATGCAGCATTGCTCGGAAGAAGCCAAACAAGATAGCATCATGTTCAAAGAACTTAATAAGAAGAATAAGTTCTCACATAAACTTGGGCCAGGTGGATATAAGGCCAAGGAGGATGAGTGGAGTAGAAAGGAGGAGGAGGACCGTGCGGCTGGGATACCTAAACAGTTTTCAGGTGCTGATCAGCGCACTAAGAGATGGCTCCTAGGTCGAGCTAAAAAAACACCTGAGGGTCAATATATGCTCTCTGACTCACAGACTAGTGAAGTATTCCAGAAAGCACAGGAAATCGCTGAGTTGGAGAAGACTGGAAAGTTCAAGCCCGAGGGATGTAATGACCAGCTTACATCTGCTCTCGGAAACGAGGAACATCGAGGGCGCACCCGAGGTGTCTCTTCTATAGCACCCTGGAAAAATACTTTCAAGAAACAGGAGGGTGCCACATACAAGAAGCGTCAATCACGCACAGACGACACCGCAGAGCGCCGTGCAGAGTGGGAGCGACACTTTTTTGAATTTATTAATGAGAATCCAAACATAATGCAGGCTGCAGCGGGACAAATATTTGTGCCAGAGGTACAACTCGACATACCAAGCAGTGTTGGCTCAGTACAAGACAAATTTCCTATAAATTATATTAAAGAGGACACACCATGCAGTCTGCATGTACCGATAGGGCGCAAAGGGCATTCCCAAGAGGCTGCACGAGGCATTGCTATGCCTGGGGATTTATTTCACAATCGGCCTATTCCTGTTGAGTATACCAAGGTTCCGATCAATGAGATCACCAACGACAGATTTATTAATGACCCCTTGGATCTTCCAATGCCTGATGAGGGGATTGAGACAATCGGAGATGCTCTGAATAACTTTGTCCTATGGGCGACTCGAGATATCAAATTATTGCAGACAAGTTCTCAGAGTAAATCACCTATTGTCTCATCACAATCCCCCACATATCTTTCATCTCAGGATGTGCAAAATATAGGATCTTTATCACCTGTTGATGAGCGTGAGATAGAGGAAGAGGCGGAGAAAGAGCCAGTGCCTGATAAAGTGGCAGAAGTGACAGAATCAAAAGTGACTGAGCCTGATCCTCAAGTGACAGAGCCAGTGCTAGTGCTTGAGCCCACTGATGAGCCCAACACAAAAGTTCCAGAGCCAGATCAAATTCCAGTGCCAGTTCTGGCTGAGCCTCAAGTGCCAATGGCCGAGCCTGAAAAACAAGATGCACGCCCAAAGCCAGCAATCCACAAGACAATTGTTCAAGTTGGGCAGTGTTCTGCGCCTAAATTTGAAATGCTTAAATTTTTTTGTACTGTGGGGCAAACACTTTCTACACCCGTAGAGTCTCCCATAAAGGCTCCAGTAGAAAAGCAGGCGGCCTCACTTTCTGTTGATAAATGGACTTATGGAGACGAGGATTATATTGAATACGAACCAGGCAAACCATTATTTCATGACTGGTACCTCAAAGCGTCTGCGTTAGGTGTTACACACATAGAAGTGAAGGTTCCAAAAGAAATATTCAACTGCCCAGAGATTACTCTTGCACTATTTTTCGACGACTTCCATCAGATGTTCCGTCTGAAGCGAATTGACATCACAAACATGATACTCTGGTGCCTGTAAGTACTTTATACTTTATCAATACATAGCAAAAATTAATCATGTCTTATATTGACATTTGTTTCATAACATATGCAGTTTGAATTCATGTTGTGACACTTCTAATAAATATGGGTACTTGAACCCATCATTGATAAGTCAAAGTGCACTAAACCCGGTACTAAACCGGGACAATGACAAGTACTGGACCGTGGGTCGGAAAAAATTTCAAAAAAAGATGTTCAATAAAGACCAAGACGCACATAAGAAGAATAAATGGAATTGTGCCGCGTTGTATATTGCGCAATGCATGTATAAATGGAGTGACAGAGAAATGATAAGTGGGCATATAATTTTAAGTATACCCACTATATCCACTTAATCGCGTTTTATCGATTATGAAACTAACATAATCATATATTACTTATTTCGATAGTGATCATTGGATTGCACTTCTGATATACCCGAAAGACTCAAGGGTTTATGTGCTCGACTCTCTCGACAAACCCAAAAAAGATTATCAAGATATATTAAATGTTATTCAGAGTGCATACAAATACTACGTGGAAAGGTTAGGTGGCCCACATGATCCACGGAGGCCGAAAGATATGCATATCAGAACCAACTATCCGGTAATATTATATTTTGAAATTTCTTAATTCAATTGATAAATCCAAACTATATACCATTCTAACTTTGTCTATTTTGAAGTGTCACAAACAACCTCTTGGTTCGGTGCATTGCGGGTACTACACGTGTGATTTCATGAGCAATGGCTTAGGAACATTTGCGTGGATAGTCTCTGACCTCAATAAAGAAGTAAGTTGATTTATTGTGTGTTAATCTAATATAACTTGAAACGTATGTACTTATATGTTATGCATGCAGGCGTCAGGTCCATCAACCATTGCCGAGAAGAGCCAACTCTCAGAATCAAAAATGTATGGAATCGTATCAAGGATGTGCCGCTTCACGATGCATGAAGTTCTTCATGAGCATGGAGTATTATTTGATCCTGAGGGTGAAGTGGCCAAACATCCAACTTTGTACGATTGGACCGGAAGAACAAAAAGGCAAGAACAACAAATCGCTAAAAATTTTGAAGGTGATGAGAAGAAAAGAAAAGATGCATGAGCATGAGCATGTATTTGTGAAACATAAACCGCATGAGCATGTATTTGTGAAACAATGGTTAATTTTGAAATTTTGATAGATGTAAACTTTTTAAACTTGATGTGTGATGAAATGTAAACTTTGTAAATTTGTAAATTGATGAGATCGATTGTCGTTGTGTTGATGTGTTGCTGTTGTGGATGTGTATGAGGATATGTGGATGTTTTGCTGCTGTGTATGTGGATGGCTGTGTGAAGAATATAATTTCTGTGTTTTGGTTTGTGGGACTGTGTGAAATAAGGTTTACAACATTCCGTGTAATGGGGTAAACATAGTAGTGGCGGGCGCGATGACGTCATCTGCCCGCCACTGTTATTAGGAATAGTAGTGGCAGGCAGATGAGGTCCGTTTGCCCGTTACTATTATTGACACAGTGGTGGCGGGCTCGCTGACATCATCTGCCCACCACTGCTATGGCTAATAGCAGTGGCGGGCAGATGACGTCAGTGTGCCCACCACTGCTGTTGACACAGCGGTGGCGGGCACTCTGCCCGCCACTGCTAACCAGGGTTAGCAGTGGCGTTAGAGCAGTGGCGGACTGGATGCCCGCCACTATAGGATGTTTTTGCCCGCCGCTACTGTGTTGCTTTGTAGTAGTGCAAAAGCATGTCAAGCCTCGTACTCCCTCCCGGCCCGACGACGACACCCTCTTCCAACGAGCCTTCGGCAAGCAATTCGGAGGAAGAGGCAACGGCGGATGATCGCCAAGCTCTTTGTTGGCTTCCTCTGCTGGCTCTGTTTCTGGAGTAGCGGATTGGCCTCCGGGCGCTCCTGGAGCTTTTGTCGGAGAAAAGCCAGGAAGTTGCCAACTCCCACTTGGTCTCCGTTCTAAGCGAAGCCAGGGCCCGGGGCTCAACATGGCCCTCGAAAGGGCTGCCCTTCAGGTATAAAAACAACCGCAAATATTTTCGATTAGTAAATGTAAATACCTAGTACTTACTTGTTCCTTTTGCACCAATTTGTCCTTGCTAGAGCATCAGCGACTTCCAATGAAGTCGAAACCAATCGACTCAAGCGGAAGGTTACCACCCTCCAAGCCACGCTCAAGGGTTCCGAAGAGAGAGCACTTCGGTTGGAGGAAGAAGTCCTCGAAGAACGGAGGGCTAGGGCTGAAGCCAACGAAGCCCTCCGACTCGCAAGGCAGGACAGCGACATGCTCCGGACTTTAGCCCAAGAAGCTGAAGCCGAGTGCTTAGTGCTCCGAGCGGAGGTTGAGAAGCTCCGGTAGGCGGCGGCTACTTCGAGCACCCAGCTGGTAGAGCTCCAAGGCTCTCTCAAGCAGGCGATGGCTGAGAAGAGCTCCTTGCTATCCCAGATGGGCGAAGTGTCTGCTACCGCCGCGGGGTTGGAGGCGGTAGAGAAGAAGAATGCCAATGTAGCAGAACGTACCTTGGATGCCCTTCAGGGTACCTTGGAATATTTTGGCACTATGTGCCCTTCGTCTTCTGTCGTGGCCAACGAGTCCCTCGACCGGAAGCTGAAGAGGATCCAAGTGGCGACGTTGCTGATGATGAACTCTGGCGTCCGGTACGGAAAGATCTCCGGACAGTGCACCGGAATTGGAGTCCTCCGTCACCTCGAAGCCCTTCAGATTCCTATCGCTCCGGTCGGGGGTTCGACACCCGGAAGCTTTGCCTCCGAGGACTTGTTGCATCCTTGGCCCAATGTAGCCTCGGCCTGGGAAGTTTTCCGGTCAACCTGGAAGATGGACCACAAGGCTGCAGCTAAAGCTTGGATCGACGATGCCCATCGGCAGAAGCAAGCACAGACAAGGTCACCGCTTCTAGCCTCGCCAGGTCCGGCACCTCCCGCTCCACCAACCGACCCGCAGGTCTAGCTCATAGGACAATTATGTATAACAAATCTTGTAAAGTCCCTTGCATTAATGAAAAGTTATAAACAAAGAGCTTGCTTGGGTGTTTTGTTCTTTTAGGTTCTATCATGCCCTTCGGACCCTGACTTCGAAATACTGGAATTTAACAAAGGGCTCCGGAAGCAGTGGTCAACCCTCGAGAGCTTAAGGCCTTACCGCCGCTCTCGCTTCTCTGTTCCTCGCGGAGATAAAGGGGAGGTAACCCTCGAGGTTTTTCAAGATGTCGTAGCTTATATCAAGGAAGAGGACAAAGAGAAGGCATTTCATCCTCCGAACATAAGGATTGGTCTAAATCGGAGTATCAGGCCGAAGACCCTGCGGAGGCTAACTCCGAGAGACTTCTGACTTGTGCCGAGCTTCAAGAGGAGCAGAAGAAATTGTGAGCCTCGAAGAAGAAGAGAAGCACTAGAACAAAAAGGACAATCCCGGTGGCTTCGAGCTCTGAAGGACAAAGTAGCCGGAGAGGTAGCTCTAGAGGCCGACAGGGTCTCCGATTTTTCTTAGGCTTGGACCAAAAATTCTCTTAATGTAAAAGTATGATGAATTAATGTGAATTGCACCGGTAGCATCCTGTTTGTTCTCTATCCACCTACCCCTATTTGTGGGCGGGGGACCTTACGTATTGCGAAAAAGGTTCGTCTTACACAATGACGCGCAGAACAAACCGATGCTTCGCACAACACATAATAGCCATATTTTACCTTTTCGTAGAGTTCTTCGAACATAGGTTCGTATTATGATTTTTGTAAGTTTCAGAGCTGAATCTACCTTTGCAGGCTCTTATACTAGTCACTTAGGACTTTAAAAGTGTCTCATTGGCCGGAGCCTTGAAACCTTATTGCTTGGTCACCTTCGATTCTTTTACAGATGCTTCGAACCAATAGGCCAGAAATCTGTTTATCTTTAAAGTGCTTGGACTCTTCTACGGATCCTAACAAGCTAGGGCCTAGAATCCGTAGGCTGGCCACCTTCGGCTCTTTTACAGATACTTCAAACTCGGAGGCCGGAAATCTGTTCTTTTAAAGTCCTTAGACTCTTCTACAGATCCTAACAAGCCGGAGCCTGGAATCCATAGGATGGCCACCTTCGGCTCTTTTATAGATACTTCGAACCTGGAGGCCGGAAATCTGTTCTTTTAAAGTCCTTAGACTCTTCTACGGATCCTAACAAGCTGGAGCCTGGAATCCATAGGCTGGCAGCGAAGCCCTTGAACCCATGGTTCAGAGGCTGTTGCCCGGGTCCTTAGAAAGATACTTGACTTCACAAGCATCTCCGTCCTCCTGATGCATCCACTAGGAGTAAGGGATATTCGAAGAGCAAACAAGATTCGACCCTCCACTTTATTTAGAAAAGGAAATTTTACAAGTGATTACAAGGAGCCCCTAAGCATAGTAACGCTTAAGGTGCTCTCCATGCCATGCATGTTTCAATTCTTCCCCTTCTAAATTAGCTAATTTAAACGATCCGGGGCGCCCTGAGCGTAGGATAATATATGTTCCTTCCCATTTATTTCATGGCTTCCCCGGGGCTATTACACTTCGCAAAACTAAATGACCTGGTCTAAGCTCATTCAGCTCTATCTTCGGGTCATACCATGTTTTTGTTTGGCCTTGGTACTTCGTCAGATTGGTGACAGCTTGAAGCCTTGGTTCTTCTGACAAGTCCAGCGAAGTGTTTCTTTCAACTTCATCTCTGGGCTGCAGTACACAGAGGGATCCACCCCTGAGCTCCGTAGGAGTCATAGCCTCATCTCCGAATAGGAGTCTAAATGGGGTAAAGCCTGTGGACCTGGCTTGAGTGGTTCGAATGGACCACAAGATCTTGGGAAGCTCTTCGACCCACAGCCCCTTGGCCAACCCGACAATCCTTCGATTCAGACCGGAGAGAATGTTCCTGTTGGCTCGCTTGACAGCTCCATTGGTCAGCTTCGAACTGGGTTCCATTATCCACGGTTAGCTCCCTTGGCACTCCGAACCTGCATATAATATTTTGCCAGAAAACCTTTTGCACATTCCTTGAAGTGATAGCAGTTGATGGTTCTGCTTCGACCCACTTTAAAAAATATTCGATTTCTACCACAGCAAACTTCAAGTTGTCTTTGGCCATTGGAAAAGGGCCTATGAGGTCCATTCCCCACCGAGCCATTGGCCACATCGGGGCAATAACTTGAAGTGGGACTGGCGGACGGTGGCTTCGTCTTCCCATCCACTAGCATCCCTGGCAAGTTCGGACGAACTCCTCCGCATCTCTTACAATTGTCGGCCAGTAGAGCCCCTGCCGAAGTGTTTTGCCTACTAGAGCACGAGGGGCTAAGTGGCTTCCACATAAACCTTCGTGAATGTCCCAAAGTATGTCTTGGCCTTCGGGTTGGGAGATGCATCGGAGTAGAGGAGAACACACTCTGGCTTTGTACAACATTCCACTGACAAGCTTATAATTTCTAGCCCTTGCTTGTAACCTTCGGAAATCCGGACCTTCTGAAGAGTATGCACTACCTTGCAAGATATCCATTATCAGAGCCCGCCAATCTACAGCCGGAATGCAAAGGACTTCTGCGGATGGTATTTGATTGACTGTAGGCTTGACTAGTTCTTCATAGAAAGCACCGTCCGGGAGGTCAAATGCTCCGGCTGCACCCTTTGCTAGAATATCTGCGAGTTGATTATCTGCTTGAGGGATGCTTCGAACAGAAAATCCTTTGAATGTTGCTTCAGTCTTGCGGATTTCCTCCAGGTACTTCGCTAGATGTGGGTTCTTTACTTGGAAGCTTTTATCGACATGCCCTGCGATGACTTGGGAATCTGTTTTTATTATTATCCTTGCTGCTCCAAGTGCCTTTGCCTTTCGGAGGCCTAGTAGGACCCCTTCGTATTATGCGATATTATTGGTGGTCTTAAAGTTGAGCCTCGCAGAATACATGGCCTTGCCCTGACGGTGATATAATGACTCACTGTAGGTGCCAGCCTACGGATTCCAGGCTCTGGCTTGTTAGGATATGTAGAAGAGTCTAAGGACTTTAAAAGAACAAATTTTCGGCCTCCGGGTTCGAAGTATCTGTAAAAGAGCCGAAAGTGGCCATCCTACGGATTCGTGGCTCCGGCTTGTTAGGATCTGTAGAAGAGTCTAAGGACTTTAAAAGAACAGATTTCCGGCCTCCGGGTTCGAAGTATCTGTAAAATAGCCGAAGGTGGCCAGCCTACGGATTCCAGGCTCTAGCTTGTTAGGATCCGTAGAAGAGTCCAAGGACTTTAAAGATAAACAGATTTCTGGCCTATGGGTTCGAAGTATCTGTAAAAGAGTCGAAGGTGACCAAGCAATAAGATTTCAAGGCTCCGCCCAATCAGACACTTTTAAAGTCCTAAGCGACTAGTATAAGAGCCTGCAAAGGTAGATTCAGCTCTGAAACTTACAAAAATCATAATACGAACCTATGTTCGAAGAACTCTACGAAAAGGTAAAATATGGCTATTAAGTGTTGTGCGAAGCATCGGTTTGTTCTGCGCGTTATTGTGTCCGACGAACCTTTTTCGCAATATGTAAGGTCCCCCACCCACAAGGAGGGGTAGGAGGATAGAGAACAAACAGGATGCTACCGGTGCAATTCACAATAATTCATCATACTTTTACATTAATAGAAATTTTGGTCCAAGCCTAAGAAAAATCGGAGACCCTGTCGGCCTCTAGAGCTACCTCTCCGGCTACTTTGTCCTTCGGAGCTCGAAGCCACCAGGATTGTCCTTTTTGTTCGAGTGCTTCTCTTCTTCTTTGAGGCTCGTAGTTTCTTCTGCTCCTCTTGAAGCTCGGCACAAGTCAGAAGTCTCTCGGAGTTAGCCTCCGCTCGGTCTTCGGCCTGATACTCCGAGTCAGATCAAGCCATATGTTCGGAGGATGAAGATGCCTTCTCTTTTTCCTCTTCCTTGATATAAGCTAAGACATCTTGAAAAACCTCGAGGGTTACCTCCCCTTTATCTCCGTGAAGAACAGAGAAGCGAGAGCAGCGGTAAGGCCTTAAGCTCTTGAGGGTTGACCATTGCTTCCAGATCCCTTCTGAGCCAACGCTTGCTTGAGAGAGCCTTGGAGCTCTACCAGCTGGGTGCTCGAAGTAACCGCCGCCTGCCGGAGCTTCTCAACCTCCGCTCGGAGCACCAAGCATTCGACTTCAGCTTCTTGGGCACTCCTGGAGCCTTTGTCGGAGAAAAGCCAGGAAGTTGCCAACTCCGACTTGGTCTCTGTTCTAAGCGAAGCCAGGGCCCTGGGCCTCAACATGGCCCTCGAAAGGGCTGCCCTTCAGGTATAAAAAGCACCGCAAATATTTTCGATTAGTAAATGTAAATACCTGGTACTTACTTGTTCCTTTTGCAGCAATTTGTCCTTGCTAGAGTGACAACGACTTCCAATGAAGTCGAAACAAATCAACTCAAGCGGAAGGTTACCACCCTCCAAGCCGCGTTCAAGGGTTCCGAAGAGAGAGCACTTCGATTGAAGGAAGAAGTCCTCGAAGAACGGAGGGCTAGGGCTGAAGCCGATGAAGCCCTCCAAGTCGCAAGGCAGGACAGCGACACGCTCCAGACTTCACGCCAAGAAGCTGAAGCCGAGTGCTTGGTGATCCGAGCGGAGGTTGAGAAGCTCCTCCTTCGGCGGCTACCCCTTCGGCTGGAGCCGCGTCGGCAGGGATGGTCCTAGCCACCGGAGCCACATCGGCAGGGATGACCCCGGCCACCAGAGCCACGTCGGCAGAAACGGCCCCGGCCACCGGGGCCGGGGTGTCTACTGGAGTCAAGGTGTCCATCGGAACAACAAACCCAGAAAAAATTGGAGCTTCGTGTTCAGCTGGGGTCTCGTCGCTCCTCGATGTACCTGTAGCATCGAGGTATTTGGTGAACATTTACAAGTAAAATTTGTTGCAGGAATCGACCGAGGCAAAAGATTCGAAGTGTACCTTCGGATGCACCGTGAGGTAAAATCGTTGGGTCCCCTAGGACTTCGTACATCCGGAGGATCTCGTCGAGGTCGTCCACCGAAGTCCTCTCCAGTGTAGTCACTGCTGGAGCCTCAACCTCCGCAGTGATCACCCCCGTTACGGTTGAGTTGGGGGCGATGATATCCAGCTCCGATCTAACGATAGCGAGCACGACAGTGTGTGCCGTTTCTACCTCTACAGCCTCTCGGGCAGAAGCATCGGTTGGGACACCTGCTGCGTCTTCTTCGCCGTCTAGGAGGTAGTTCTCGAAGTCCTTCGCAAACTGGACGTCGAAGCCTTTGCTCCCGGAATCCTCTGAAGCCGAGCTCTGAATGCCCAAAAACGAAGCGGACGAAGAAGGGGTCAGTTGAGGAGGGATCTTCACCACCTTCTTCTTCTTGTTGGGGGTCTTGCCAACCTTTTTCTTGGGTTAAGCGACGACTTTCCTCTTTTGAGGAGCCGCTCTAGCCGGGTTAAAATCTGGCAGAGGAGGAGGCACCATCCTGAGGGCTCCCCACACCCTGTTGGAGCACTCCCAGCTCCCCACTAGCTCCATCCTCTTCTGCCTTTCGGCCACCGTAGGGGCTCCGAGGACCCGTTCGGTGGCCCTTGCTATCTGCTCCGGGGCTAACGCCAGTGGAGCCGCTGAAAATGGGGTAACATATTATAAGTATGTTATTTTCATCATCTAACATATTGTTGCAGGAGTCGAAGTCTTACCTAGAGTTCGGAGCTCATCCTCCGAAGATTGTTGAAATACTATCTGCCAGTTGGCCCCGAGGGGTGGAATCCGAAGAGCAATGAACTCTTCGCCAAGGTCTCGCATACTCATGCGGCTGGCGGTAACCTCCACCTCCTTCCGGAACCAGATCTCCTGAAGGGGTCCAGCGAGAGGGGAGTCGTGACCAACCTCGGCGTTGAACCACCGAACAATCCAGTTGGTGTACCATCGGTCATTGATGGCTTTCGCTGGAAAGTGTTGGGCGTGCTCCCTCCGCAGCTGGAAGTTGAGGCTGCCGAAGGCTGTTATCACCTTCGTGTCCCCGGGGCCATCTTGCGGCTTCGGCTAGCAGATGGCTTCGTGGGTAGCGGCGAAGACCTCTGATCTCCCTTCGCACCATTCGGCTCGAAGCGCCCATTCGAAGATACCCAGACGGGTGATGGCATTGGGAGACAGTTGAGGTAAGGTGATGTGGAACATGTCCAATACCACAGACAAGAAGTCGATGGCCGGAAGCCCTAGGCTCGCCTCGAAGAAGGCCTCGAAGACCACGACCTCTCCGCTCCGTGGCCACGGAGCTGATTCCGACCCAGGGACTCGAGTCCTCAATCCGGTCCCCAGCTTCCCTTCCACGACCTCTTCAATGGACTCTACAGTTCTTATGGATTGGCCGATGAGGAAACTTTGCGGGATCTTCTTCTTGGATGGCGGGCAGAGCTCCTGGGGGTTCATGGGCACGGCGTTGCCCGAAGCTCCAACCATTGCCGCTGTGGCCGAAGCCGCCCAT
Organism: Zizania palustris; assembly: GCA_019279435.1. Classification (NCBI taxonomy): domain Eukaryota; kingdom Viridiplantae; phylum Streptophyta; class Magnoliopsida; order Poales; family Poaceae; genus Zizania; species Zizania palustris. The sequence goes on from JAAALK010000286.1 coordinate 15,923,209, forward strand.
GCTTGCCTCTGTGCCAGAGTGCCCGTGGCCGTCGGCACGCTGTGGCTAGTCCTTGCCATGGCTTGGTGGTTCAGGAAGTTGTGAGAATTGGAGGTTGAAGAATTGAATGCGGATGCTAGGCACGGTAAAAAGTTCCGGGTAAATTTCAATCCCCTTTTTATAACCGTCCGTTAGTTGTTGTGCTTCGATTGCAGTCACATTGCATGTTCGACTTCCGTCGCTGGCGGGTCGGCCCAGGGAGCGGAACGGTGTGAGTCTGCCATAAATTTCGACCGTTACCTTTTATATAGCGTAACGGCTACTTGCGCAGTAACAGTTATAATCAAATGGCTCTTCACGACATTTGGGCTTCGTAACATTTCTCTTTTGTAGGACCGAAAGTAGCGACCAGAGGGGGGGTGAATCGGCGCCTAATAAAATTTCTTGCGAATCAATGGCCTGCTCCCAACACCCAACGCACCTAAAAAAACTAAGCAGCAGAAAGTAAATAGATCACCAAAGCGTAAAAGTATCTAGCCTAGAAATGACTGGTGTCCTAGACAGAGAAACACCAATACAGTGCTAATAGGCAGATAAACGAAGTATTCAAACATGGCAGATCAAACTTCTCAGCAAATGATCTAAGTGCACGTAAAATGAGACGAGAAGTTACTGTTCAAAAATTGTCTCCTGGACGAAACTTGACGAAGCCATGTTTGCAGTGTCGAAGCCTGCTTCGCAGTGTCGAAGCCTACTTCGGAGATCAATGTCGAAGTCTGACGAAGTCTGTCGTAGACGTGCCGAAGGTTGATGTAGTCGAAACTTGTCTGGAGGAGTCGTCCAAAGTTGGAAGATGTCAAAGGTTTGTGGAATAGCCTAGTTTGAGTGTGATAGAATGCGAAGTATGCTTCGATGCGAAGTATGAAAGAATCGAAGCCTGCTTCGAACAGTGTACTTCGAAGACTAACTGCAGAGTTCCTTCGAAACCAAAACTTCGAAGCCTAAACTCCGATCAGAGAGCTTTGAATAAAGTTCACAGAAAAGCTAGCTTTGAAAGAGAAGCAAAGCCAAACACACAGCAGCAAGACTAAATCGAAGCCTTGAGATATACTTCGAGAGACAAGCTTCGAACCCACAAACCAAGATCCACGGAAATGACAGCGGAAAACTTCTCAGGAACAAACTCCAAGCGAAGCCAATCAGTGAGACTTGCTCTGAAGCAAACTTCGAAACCAGTCGAAGTATTCACTACGAAGAGCTCGAGTCGATGTACACCTTCGCAGACAAGTTCGAAGCCTGCTTCACATACCAGAAGGACTTCGCACAAAACATGGGGCTTCGCCAGAAACAGCAAGAGAAATCCTAGACCCTATCTTTTCGATCAAAAAGCTATACCAGGAAAAAGCAAGGCTAGAAAAACTAGCGTACTGCTGCCACAGGGAGTAGGTACTACTTGCTGCTTCAGGAGCACGCAAGAACTAGTACTACTAAGCCAAAAAAACAGAAGCAACCAGAGAAACAGTTCACATAGGAATAAAAGATATCACACGCAAAACGATGTAGACAAAATCACAGACAAATGCTGCACACAGAACTTCAGAGAATAAAACCTCACAGAGAACGTGAAGAACTAGAACTCACGATGGCAGTGCTCATGAACAGGAGCCTGGCGGCGCCAACAGGAAGAGAGAGAGCGCAGGAATCAAAAATTACCCAATCCTTGATTAAAAAGTGATTTCTTGAAAGGGTGACCTAACCCTAGGGATTGGGGACCTATTTATAGGCAGCCCAATCAGCCTAGAATATTCCACCAGACCCTTAGGGTTTTTCCAGACGCTGAAATAAAAGGAAAAGACCCAACTGCCCTTAGGATATTTTTACAGACTCAACTGACTGACTGTGGGCCTAAGGACAAAATAGTAAACTCCTATTTATAGATGACTTATCCGGAAGAGGAGCTTTCGTAGCGACTATGGCTTCACTTCTGGACGGTCCGTTCCAAAATCAGCGGTCATCAGTTTTGTGCCAAAACTGACAAAGCATCCACCAGCTTTGCACCGGGTACCCGAATTGGGCCGGCCCGATTCCGCAGCTCTCTCAGCCCGGCAATCACTTGCCGCCCGTGTACCTAAGTCAATCCTAGTCAACAGCCCAGTGGATCCTCTGCTGCTCCTAGCCCATGTAACCGGATTGGGCCAGCCCAACTTCGTGGCCCCTCTCCCCGACAGTCGCTCACTGCCCGTGTACCTGAGTCACACACGGCCTAGAGGTAGCAGATCTTCTCTCTTTTTCCAGTCCTCTTTGACTACCGTTGACAATGACTCATCACATCTGGAGCCATGAGGCCCACGCTCTTCAGCATGGCTCTCAATCTCCCCCTTGACGAGTGCATTGTCAACGCTCTACTTCTTCAGCTCTTCAGTACCTGCGAACACATGTGGAAACACAAAAACAAAGCACAAGAACACAGAAAAGAAGAAAATAAAGTAAAGAGTTTAACCCTAATGACTAAAAGCCAAAAAGCAAGAAGCAGTCATTTATGGTTAACCAAAGATAAAAAGCTCAAAACGAGTGTAGTCTCAGCATCATCAACAAGGATAACAAAAGAGTAAGGATAAATTGGACAAAAACTCCCCCTAAAACAAAACCCAGAGAAAGCCAAAACTCCCACTTAAACTCTTCTCTCAAAAATTCTCCCCCTTGTTGACAAGTGGACTCATCAAGCGAGACTAAATGCACTCTAAAGAGACACAGACCCCCCCTGAAATGCAACTCCCCCTCAAAATATGCACTGAATGCAACTATGGTGCAGGTGGAGTGTAGTAAGCATGCTTCTCAGATATGATTGACTGCAATGTACAAAATTCGCATTTGCTGTATTTGGCGTACAGTTGCTGCTCCCTTAGCTTTCCGAGGGTTAGACGGAGGTGAGTCTCGTGTTCTTCCTTGGTCTTGGAGTAAACGAGGATATCGTCGATGAATACCATGATGAACTTATCCAAGAACTCCATGAATACATTGTTCATCATGTTCATGAAGAAGGCCGGGGCATTCGTGAGTCCGAACGACATCACGGTATACTCATAGAGTCCATAGCGGGAGGTGAAGGCAGTCTTGGGTATGTCGTCTCTAATCCTCAATTGGTGATAACCTGACCTGAGGTCAATCTTGGAAAACACCGAGGATCCTTTCAGCTGATCGAACAGGTCGTCGATCCAAGGCAATGGGTACTTGTTCTTGATGGTTACGTCGTTTAGGGCTCTATAGTCCACGCACATCCTCTTGGTTTTGTCCTTCTTCATGGCAAATATAACCGGTGCACCACAGGGTGAGGTACTCGGTCGAATGTACCCTTTTTGCTCTAGGTCTTCGATGTTGCTCTTGACTTCAGCTAGTTCATTAGCGGCCATCCGGTACGGACGCTTGAAGATTGGAGTGGTCTCGGGGACAAGTTCGATTCTGAATTCGATGTCCCGCTTGGGAGGCATTCCGGGTAGGTCTTCAGGGAAGACGTCCATGAACTCCTTGACTATGGGCACTTCTTCAAGAGCTATTGAGCGAAGGGATGCTCCGAGCGGCTTGCGATTGGTCATTCGAAAGGTGACGGCTGCACCTTCAGGGTTGGTCACTGTGACGGACTTGTTGGCACAGTTGATCACTCCCTTGTGCTTCATCAACCAATCCATCCCTAGGATGAGGACGAGTCCGGTGCACTTTATGAGGACAGGCTCGGCCCGAAATAGTACTCCTTGGATCTCAATCTGAACCTTAGGGCTGTATAAGCGGGCTAAGGTCCTATTGCCGGGAGTGGCAATCACCAAGGGGATGGGTAGAGGGAGTACGTCCAGTTCGTTTGTTTTCACAAATTCTTCTGAGACGAAGGAGTGTGTTGCTCCAGAGTCAAATAATATTACGGCTGGTACGGAATTCACAGTAAACGTACCGAGCACGACTTCAGGAGCTTCCTGAGCTTCCTCCGCGCTGATGTGGTTAACGCGGGCACGAACCGCCTGGTTGTGTGCCGCGCCTTGGGGCTGCTTGGGGTGAGGACACTAGTGCGAATAGTGCCCTTCCTTGCGGCAGTTGAAGCAGACGACCGGCCTCCCTTGGTGATCCTTCAAGATCGGGGCCTTGGTGGCTGGTGTCAGCTGAGCGGCCGGAGCTGATGGAGCGGGCCGAGGATGCTCGGCGTTGGATCCACCGGTGGCATGAGGTGGCCTGAAGGCGGGCTGAGGATAGTAGGCGGGTGCTGGTGGCAGAGGGACGAAGCGGGGCCTCTGAGAGTTCGCCTGTTGTTGCTTGAAGGCGATCATCTTCCTCTTCTTGAGGTCCAACTTGTTCTGCTCAGTCTCTTGGATGAGCGCTTTGTTGACTAGCCGTTGGAAGTCGGCGTAGTCGGTGGCGACGAGCTGGATGGATAGCTCATCCTTAAGTCCCCGGAGGAACTTGGCTTGGCGGAGGGCGTCGGTGCGCACTTCCTCCGGTGCGTAGAGGGCGAGGCGATTGAACTCATGGAGGTACTCCATGATGGTCCGGTTGCCTTGTTGCAGGTCGCGGAACTCTTGTTGTTTCACCGCAATGACACCGGCGGGGATGTGGGTGGCACGGAAGGCGATGGTGAACTCCGCCCAGGTCACCACGTGGTCCTCTGGCTGGGACTCACGATAGTTGTCCCACCATTCAGCGGCGGGACCCTGGAGCTGATGAGTGGCGAAGGCCACTCGCTCCCGGTCGGTGCAGGGGAGGAGGTCAAGCTTCTTTCCGATGGTACGAAGCCAATCTCTGGCCTCCATCGGGTTGGTGGTGCTTGAGAAGATGGGCGGACGCACGCGCAGAAACTCCGAGAGTTGTGGAGCTGCTACGGGTGCTGGTGCGCGAGGGGCAGGCTCCCCGTTCTGTAGTCGGTCAACTGAGCTTGTTGGTGCTGCATTTGGGTGAGGAGGGCGGTGATCAGCTGGTTCTGATTCGCCATCATCTCCGCCAAAGTGGGGTGGTTGGCGGAGGGCGACCCAGACTGACGCGGGCCCGTTGCACCCCAGTTGGGTACAACACCCTCGGGCGCATCACGGCTTCCTCCTGCTCCGTTGTTGGAGCCAGTGTTCTGGTGGTCGGTCATCTTCTGAATTCATAAGGTTATAAGGCAAAAAGATGACAACACAATTAACGAGAATAGTTTATGCATATATAAATCAAGTGGTAAAATGTTCATTACAATCAAGTTCTTATTCTACCCACAACACACTCGTCGTGGGTAGCACCACATACAAAATTATGCTTTTTATTTGAATAGCGACTCCTAATGCCTACTCGCCACCGGAGGCGGTCTCCGTGCTCTCGGAACCACGAGTACGTGGCTCCAGAGGGACGGTGGGTTCGAGAAAGTTCTCAATGATGGAGTCGGAGACGAGGCCGTGGCGCGGTGTAGGGGCGCTGGTGGAGGGTCTGGCGGTGGAGGGTCGTGGCGGGATCCTCTTGGGGCGAGGGAGGGGCTCACGGATGGGCTTCTTCTTCCTCGGAAGAAGAGGAACCATCTCCGCAATATCCTTCTGCAGCTGCATGATCTTGCGCTGCAGCTCGCCGTTCTGTTGGATCAAGTTCTTCGTTTCTTCACGAAGGAACTCAACCGCCTCATGGTGCTCATCGGCGTCGAGCACCGCCTTGGTATGGAGATCGTCCATAGCCTGTAGAAGACGCGACTACCGGGCCAAGACCGGATCACGCATGGAGTGAACTCCGAGGTAGATGCTACGGTGGGCTCTGAGAGTACGCTTCGGCACAAGCCGGAAGGACGAGTTCTGAAGACGATCATCGTATATCATCCTCAGCTCCATGAGGGCCTGGAGGGTGACTCGTTGGCACGCGACGTCAAAAGTCGGGCCTCCAAGCACTGCGGTGTAGGGCGGCAAGTGTTCTCCGGAGCCGTGGACGGTCAGGGAGACGTCACAAGGCCCGGTGAACTCGTCGGGGTACACTCCTTGGAATTTGGGTTCGAAGAGGAACCCGAGGAAGGTGAGAATCATACGGAGCTCCCGGACGAAGCCCTCATAGTGGCGGCAGTAGGTGTGAACTTGGTAGACAGGCATCTACAAAACAACAAGTTGAATAAAAGTGAGGAGAGGAACAAAGTTTAATAAGTAGGTTTTCGAGAAATAATTTCCTGTGGCTAATGGCTAGGCGGGTCTGTTTGGCTTCCTACAGTCAAGTCGGCTCTGATACCATCTTGTAGCGCCCCGATTTATCGAAATCGAGACATCATTGAATTTCCATAGAAAAACAATAATACAAGAGGTTAATCATGTGACAACGTACATACGGCAATATCCATGGTACGCAGACCATATTTATTACATCAAAGTTTTGGTAAAAACAGTAATAAAGATAATTAAAATTTTGCATGACGAACATCTCCTTCAGGATCTTTCTTCTCGACTGGGTCGCTACGCTAGACCGTCTTCATAGTAAGCATCCTCTGTGGGGTCCAACGGGTATGAGTAAAAAAAGTACTCAACAAGACACCGCAAATGCAAGTAATAATGCAGGATAATAAAAAAGAAGGGTAACGGCTAACATTGCGGAAAGGTACAGTTTCAGTTGTTGCATTTAGTGTGTTCACATTTTAATCATGCGGAAAAGTAAACATGAACATCAACAACATCATCTAACTCGAGGAGTACGTTTAACTCCTCGCACAACAGTCCTTACATGTCAAACCATCATGCACATACATATCCAAAGTAATCTAACTGTGGGATGTCACGCAACCCGCCCTTGACCGTGGGCTCGGCTTTTCGAAAAGATTTAAGACTCTGATCAGAGATGTACTACTGTACCCACAAGGCACACACTCATCCCAAACAAGATGACCCATACCACGGGAACTCGTGCCAAAACCTCGGCATGAAATGTTCCAAGCAATAACCACCCGCTCTAGGTTTCGCCGGTGCGCCGGGCCGCATCCCGACTAACGTCGCACCCCCTTTTGCGCCACATTGGTACAAGTCACCCGTAGGTGCTACTTGACCCATCTCCAAATGGTGGCCTCGGTTTGGAACAATCCATACCTTAGTTAGGACTTACCCACTAGACTTGTGGTTAGTACAGAAGTGTATTGCAATGGATCCCTCAGACCGGTCCTTATAGTGCCCCGGGTGCTACCGACCAATGCCCTAGCTTGCACCCGGAACACACCATGCATTCACTCACAACCACAACTCCAACACCGATAGAATTCCATAGATAAGAAACAATGGGGATCATATAATAGAACCATGTACTACGACACATTTTTATCCTATAGCGATCGTGTCGATACATTGGACACTAGCTAATAACATTTATCATATGGTGACAAGGAGTTTAGGCTAGAGAGCATGGCTTGGGTTGCACATTAAGGTCGGGGGATCCTAAATAAATATATTGTAAGGGTTTCATTTGACTAATGCATGTATAGCCTATGTGTTTTAGCGATAGTTTAATAAAACATGGGTTCAATATGCTCAAAAGATTGGTTTGGTGACTTGCCTTGTTCAGCGAAAGGCGAGGGAGGGACTTCCGGGAAGTATTCCGGCTCCTCGGTGGCGTCGTAGTATTTTCGATATAATAAAGTAAAATAAAAAGAACACAACATTCAATCAAACAATATAACATTACATGATAAGCACATAGTTTAAAGTGGTTTGACTAAAAATCAGATAAATTTAATTCTTAAGGTTCTGAGACTTATTTCATAATAAATTTTAAAGGAATTAAAATGAAAAGTTGTCCTTTTTAGAAAGGGGTGTTTAAATGTGAATAATGTCATATTAAGTTTCCTAATAAATTTTTAAATGGAAAGCTCATGTTAGTTTAATGGTTTTCAGTACATGGACAGAAAGGAAATAAATATATGTTTTTCTAAAGTTTAAATATTTGAATTTATAATTTAACCCTAAAGGCATTTGAATATTCATTTGAATAAACATGAAATGTCCAAAGTAAACCTATTGTTTTTATTGTATAATCATGTAGAGAATAATATTATGAATTTTCTGAAATTGGAATGGTAATTTTTAGAGTTCAAATGCGCCAGATATGAATTTTACAAGTTTAAAACCTTTTCTGGAATTTATTTTCAAATTTAAATCCTCTCGGGTCCACGGTGAGCCAGGCCCACGGTGAACCCGCGCACTGTGCGCGTGCGCCGGATCGATCCGGACCGTTGGATCCAGATCCAACGTGCGCAGGCGAGGCGAGGCGCTTAAGTGACAACGGACGGCCAGGATTAAAACGCGTGAAAGGGTACCACGTGGACGCACGAGATCGATCGCGGGTTTTAAATGGAAATGAACGCGCGAGATTAAAACATAACGCTTTGACAAGATCCGACGGTGCGGATTAGATCACGTACGTGGGCTCACACGCGCCATCCGATCACGATCGCACGGTCGAGATCAGATCCGACACGGCACGTGTACTCGACCCGTGCCGGTCGTCTTCTCCGGCGACGGCGAGCAGACCAGGGGTCACGGCGAGCGACGAGGGCCCTATCTAAGTCTAGAAATGGAAAGAGGACACTACGGCGGTCACGATGGTACCTTAGGCGAGGCGAGGGGTCGACGGAGCGCGGTCGGCGGCGAGGGTAGACGCGGTGGGTTCCTCAGGTACTCGACGGCGATGGTGATCCGGCGATCTCCTTGACTAGCGGAGGCGTGGCCGAGGTAGGGGTCATCCTTGCGGTCACGTTGGTGGCGGAGGCGCGGACAGAGGCGGTCCGAGGCGACGGCAAGGGGTGGCCGGAGGCGAAACATGGGGGAGTGCGCTAAAAGGTGAAGTGTGGGCGCTCGGTTTGGTCTGATGGAAATTGGACGCGTGAACCGAACGCGGTGGGGTGCAGCGGTTTAAATAGGGTCGTCGGCGAGGGATAACGGGCGACGAATACAAGGAAAGCCGAGGGGGTGGATTAACTCGCCGGCGAGGGCTCGGCCATGCACGCGTAGCGGTGATCCCGTGGCTTAATGGCGTGGTTTAACGGGGGAAAACGGTCAGCCGAGCGCGGGGAGCTGATTAATGGTGTCAATTCAATGAGGTAGGGGCCAGTGAGGCGGATCCGAGGCGAGGGTCGTCGGCCGGCGCGATTTGGGGGCGACGGCGCGAGGTAGACGACGGGTCGGACAGGCGGGGGCCACTGGCCAGCGGGCGCGAGCGAGCGAACGGGAGGGCTGACGGGTGGGCGCGCGGCGTCGGGCGCGCGCACGAGGGGAGGCATTCGGCGTCGACAGGGGGGACAAGGCTGTCAGCCTAAGGCGAGCAGGGTAACGGGCTAGGCCGGCCGGGATGGGGAGAAAGGGAGGGGAGAAGCCCATTACTGTTTCCAAGGTTTTCAGATTTAAAATAATTACAGAAAATGGATTAAATATTTTGGGGCATTTACAGAGTGGGTAAAAATTTGTAAAAATTCTCAAAAATGTATTTTGGCCTTGGGAGTTTATACAAAAATTTTCAGCTCCTAGTTTGGTCATTAACTCTATGATGTAGTTCAAAAGGGTATAAAAAGGGTATTTAAGTATTTTCAGAAATATAAAATAAAGGAAATTGAATTAAATAATATTTTTAATGTTTTGGAAATTTGGGGTGTTACAAAGCCCCTTAGCTCCATGAGGCAGGCTTCGATCTTATATACTCGAAGGCTTCATTTGAACTTCGAACTTCGTTTTGTGTCCTGAACTGCTAGCTTCGAAGTACTTTTTGAACTGTCAGCGTCTCATACTTCGAACGTCTGTGCGAAGGTACTCCGACTCGAGCTCTTCGAAGTCCATAATTCAACATGTTTCGAAGTAGGCTTCTAAGCTTGTCTTCCTGTTAGACTTCGCTCAGTATTTGCTTCCGTCTTCTTCGAATGTCCTCGATGTGTTTGTTCGAAGGTAGAGTGTAGGCTTCGTTTTGGTTCTCTGTCGCGTGTCAGCCTTTGCTTCTCCTTTGAAGGTAGTTTTTGTGTGTGACGTGTTCGAAGGTCTGTTCGAAGGTTGTGCTTCGAAGTATACTGTTCGAAGCAAGCTTCGATACACCACGTTTGTCATATTGCCAGTCGCTGAGCATGGTACTGCTGGTATCATTGCTCAACATCTGAGCAACAGTAAGGCTGTGAACATTCTTTTCTCTGGTTTAGGTCCCACTGAGTTTGAGCGTGTGAGCCATCTCTCCACTGCGAGAGAGATCTGGGCTACCCTCAAGGCACACCATGAGGGAACAGCTCAGGTCAAGGCTCGGCTCTATCAGACCTACCGGCGTGAGTACGAGAACTTCACACAAAAGCCGGGTGAATCTGTTGAAGCTTTTTTTGGTCGCTTTCAATCGATCATTAACAAGCTTCAGGACAACAAGGCTGAGGGTGCTCAGTTAGTCTCAGATCACGAGCAGGCGCTCAAGGTTCTCCATACCTTGGACCGAAAGATCTGGGAGATCAAGGTATCCTCTATCGTTGAGAGCACTTCTTACGATACCTTGACCATTTCTGAGTTGTTTAGCAAGCTGAAGGCCACTGAGGTAGATATCCAGCTGAGATCAAATCTCACTGGTTCTGGATCAAAATCCCTGGCCCTTGCTACACCTTCTGTTGATCCCTCTGCTGTGAGCTGTGCTGGGTTCTCCTTGATGTCTATCACTGAGGACCAGCTTGAGTCTTTGGGAGATGATGTTTTGTGTCTCTTTAACAACCGGGTGCGTCGTGTCTATGACAAGAGAATGTTCAAAAGACACGGCACAAAATCCGGATGCTTTGAGTGTGGTGATCCAGGACACTTCATCACCGACTGCCCCAAGTGCAATGGACACAAGAAGGGCACCGGTGGCAGCTTCCACGACTCCGGCAAGCACGAGAGCTCATCCTTCAACAAGGGCAAGCCGAAGACCAGATTCTTCAAGAAGGCCCTGAAGGATTACCAGCGAGAGAACAAGAAGAGCGACAAGGCCTTCTTCGCCGAGATGGAGAAGAGCTACTCCAAGCGGTCCACGTCTTCTTCCTCTTCATCGAGCTCAAGCGATGAGGAGATCACCATCGGGAAGGGGAAGGACAATGACGATCCGGCGGGCCTCTGCTTCATGGCCTTCGGAGACAAGCCGAAGAGCCGCTCACACCAGCGTCGAAGATCCCGCAAGAGCTTCTGTTCAATGGCTCATGGGGATAGGGAAGAAAAGAGCTCCTCCGATGACTCCGACGACGAAGAGAAATTGTTGATTTACTTGAGAGCAATCGTCAGGAGTTAAAGTATCGGGAAAAACTGCTTAGGGGGGCCAAAAAGAGGATAGATGAGTTAGAGAGTGAGCTTGCCGTAGCCAACGGCATAATTGAGAGTCTATCTTCTTCCCTTGCTTGGGTGATAGCAGTGAGTGCCCGAAGTGTGAGGTGCTTCTGTGTGACCTGTCGACTCTGAAGTCCAGGTACACAGAAAGGGTTGATGAGAGGGACGCTTTGGCCACTGAGCTTGAAAGCGCTCAGCTGGAGCTGAAAGATGCTCAAGCCACTGTCATCTCACCCTGTGTTGATTGCCCATCTCATCTAGCTGCCTTAGCTGAGCTGAAATCCAAGGGCGATGACCATTTGCGTGATTTGGAGAGGTTGAGAGTTGAGCTTGCGCAGACTAGGCTAGAGCTTGAGACATTGTCAGTTCCACCCACTGTCTGTGAGAACTGCCTGTCTCTTAGACTTGAGTTGATCAGGCTAAAAGCCGAGAAGTCTGTCCAAGTAGAGAGTGAGTGTGAGACCAGCTTCTCTCAGGTGGAGGTTCTAGCTTCCTTGAGAGAGGAGCTAGCTGATTCTCAGAATGATAACTTTTACCTCCGTTCTATCCTGAGTTGGATCAGTGCCAGAGAGCCACAGCTCGGCATGATGATCCAGCAGTTCAAGAGGCAGGATGGGTTTGGGGTAGGTTACACCTACACCAAGGCTGACTTTGAGAGTGCCATTAGCTGGGCAGTGGAGTGGAGTAAAATGACTCCTGAGCAGAGATACCCCAAGACTCACTCCACTGAGTCTTCCCAGGCTTGTCATCCCAAGGATGGAGTAATTCATGAACCACCCAAAGCTCCACCCAAGAAGCCTATCTGGGTTCCAAAGCCCAAACACCTCCACTCTTCTCTAGACTCTCTTCCTGGACCTTCTCAACCCAAGAAGACCACTCCAAACACCACCAAGCCCAAACATCCCAAGCCTCAACCACATCCTAAGAAGCCCACCTATCATTGTGAGTACTGTCAGAGAGACGGGCATCTTGCGGAGTTTTGCTTCAGGAGGAAGCGGGTTGAGAGAGCTCAGAGCTCGTGGTGATCAGGAGCAGTTCTACCAGCAGGGTGGTAGACTGCGTGTTCCTCAACGCGGGGAGAGGCTGGAGGCCAAGCCGCGTCGTGTAGGTGGTGGTAGAGGAGATGACTTTCTTGCCCGTGCTCCAGTTGGTGGTGTCCGTTCCGGCAGAGTTCCAGGTCGTGTTGGCTACGGTCCTAGACCTCGTGGCCGAGGTTTTAGGCAGAACCGAGGACCGCGCTTTGAGCCGCATTTTGGTCCAAACTCTTTTGATGGTTTTCGCTTTCCATCCTTTGAGCAGATGGCTCGACACTGGTTTAGCTCTTTTGCTAAACCTGGTGCCGGACCATTTGCTCCCACTTACAGCCACTGATTGTGCAAGATCGGGGACTGGAGGACGTTTGGATCATGGACTTAGGATGTTCTCGCCACATGACGGGACATCACAGATGGTTCTCCAGTCTCACTCCCCCGAGCTCCAAAGAGTACATCACATTCGGGAACATTGGTCAAGGGAAGGTAAGTGGCATAGGCTCTATTCGCATTTCAGATCATTTCTCTTTGAAGAATGTTGCTTTGGTTAAGAATTTGAACTTCAATTTGATTTCTGTTTCGCAACTTCTTGAGGATGGTTTGGAAGTGCGTTTTAGGAAGGGCAATTCTTCTGTGTTTGATTCTAGAGGGTCCTTGATTTGCCAGATTTTACCATTCGGTAAAGTTTTTCGAATTGACTTCTCTAGTTCTTTTGGCCCTTCTCGCTGTTTGATTGCTGGATCCTCCTCTGAGCTCTGGAGGTGGCATAGGAGGTTAGGTCATTTAAGTTTTGATCTGCTAGTCAGGTTGAGCTTTATGGACCTCATCCGAGGATTGCCCAAGCTTAAGATGGAGAAGGATCTAGTTTGTCATCCCTGTCGTCATGGGAAAATGGTTGCCGCTTCTCGCTTACCTGTGACTCAGGTGATGACTTCGTATCCGGGCAAGCTTTTACACTTGGACACTGTTGGTCCAGCTCGGGTACGTTCAGTTGGTGGGAAGTGGTAAGCACTTGTGATTGTTGACGACTTCTCTCGGTTCTCGTGGGTTTTCTTTTTGGAGTCTAAGGATGAAACTTTTCAATTTGTTCATGACCTGATTTTGAAGCTGAAGAATGAGAACAATGGTCGGATGCGAGCAATTCGCTCCGACAACGGCTCTGAGTTCAAGAACTCTCAATTCATCAGCTTCTATAGTGATCAGGGTCTGGACCATCAGTTTTCTTCTCCTTATACTCCCCACAGAACGGCGTTGTGGAACGAAAGAACCGCACGCTAGTCGAGATGGCCAGGATGATGCTCGATGAGCACAGGACTCCTAGGCGGTTTTGGGCTGAAGCCATGAACACGGCTTGCTATCTGGCCAACCGCATTTTTCTTCGAGCTTACATTGGTAAGACTTCGTATGAGTTGCGGTTTGGCAGACAGCCCAAGGTGAGTCACTTGCGAGCGTTTGGCTGCAAGTGCTTTGTGCTCAAGAAGGGAGGGCATTTGGACAAGTTTGAGTCTCGTTGCTGGGATGGTGTTTTTCTTGGTTATGCATTGCATTCTCGAGGTTTCCGAGTTTGGAAACTCGAAACTCAACAGCTTGTCGAGACTTGCGAAGTTTCATTTGATGAGTCCTTGCCTTCTTTAACTCCTTCTTTTGAGCCTTCTGGTGATGATGAGCTCGGAGAGTCCATCTTCGAGGAAGATGAGGATACTCCAGCTGCTGATGAGGGTGGTCCTTCTGCACCCCCTGCAGAGCCCACACCTTCTGAGACTTCGATTGAGGATGAGGGCGGACCTCTGATCACTTCTTCCACTACGATCGAGCCCCCTCTGTCGAGTCCAGAGGTGCCAGCTGCTGACTCCGTTGAGGTGACTTCAGATCACCAAGGATCCCGAGCAGTTCAGCGTGATCACCCCTCGGAGCTCATCATCGGTGATTTGATTGAGAGAACCTTGCGTTCATCTGGTAATTCTCTTGCTGTGTTTGCTGAATCTGCGTTTGTTGCATATTTTGAGTCGAGAGATGTTTCTCGTGCTCTTTCTGATTCTAATTGGATTAATGCTATGCAAGAAGAGCTTGAGAACTTTGTCCGTAATCGGGTTTGGACACTAGTTGAGCCGCCACCAGGATACAACCCTATAGGCACCAAGTGGGTGTTCAAGAACAAACAAGGTGAAGATGTGGTTGTGGTGCGCAACAAAGCTCGACTAGTTGCCCAGGGTTTTTGCCAGAAGGAAGGTATTGACTTTGAAGAAACTTTCGCCCCTGTTGCCCGTCTTGAGTCCATTCGCATTCTCTTAGCTTTTGCCGCTTCGAAGGGTTTTAAGCTTTTTCAAATGGACGTTAAGAGTGCTTTTCTGAATGGGTTCATAGAAGAGGAAGTTTATGTTAGGCAGCCCCCCGGTTTTGAGAACCCTAAGTTTCCTCGACATGTTTTTAAGCTGCAAAAGGCTTTATATGGGTTGAAGCAAGCCCCTAGGGCTTGGTATGACCGGTTGAAGAAATTTTTTGTTGGGAAGGGCTTTGTGATGGGTTCGATGGATAAAACTCTTTTCTTGCTCAGAGATGCTTCAGATTTCTTGGTTGCTCAGATTTACGTGGACGATATTATTTTTGGCGGTACTACTAATGATCTTTTGTCCAAGTTTTCTGAGCAGATGCACAGTGAGTTTGAGATGACCCTCATGGGTGAGCTCAAGTACTTCTTAGGGCTCCAGATCAAGCAGACCAAGGACAGCACTTTCATCCACCAAGGTAAGTACACTCACGACATGCTTAAGAAATTTGACTTTGGTGGTGAATTGAAGCCGCAGATGACCTCGATAGGCACATCTGGGGGTCTAGATAAGGACGAGAGCGGCGTCAAGGTCAATGAAAGGGAGTTTCGAGGGATGATCGGTTCGTTGTTGTACTTGACGGCGACCAGACAAGACATTCAGTTCGCCGTGGGACTTTGTGCGCGTTTTCAGTCTTCACCACGCGCATCTCACCGGCAAGCTGTCAAGCGCATCTTCAGGTATCTCACTTATGCGCCCGATCTTGGTCTTTTCTATTCAGCATCATCTTCTCTCGATTTATCTGGATTTTCGGATGCCGACTTTGGTGGGTGCCGGTTGGATCGCAAGTCGACTTCCGGTACTTGCCAGTTTCTTGGTTCTTCTCTTGTCTCTTGGTCTTCTCGAAAGCAATCTGGAGTTGCTCTTTCGACCATAGAGGCTGAGTATGTAGCTGCTGCTAGCTGCTGCTCACAGTTGGTTTGGATGATTTCCACTCTGCGAGATTTTGGGTTGTTCTTTCCTACCAGGGTTCCATTGTTTTGCGACAGCACTAGTGCTATTAGTGTAGGGAAAAACCCGTGTCTCCATTCAAAAACCAAACATATTGATGTGCGCTTTCATTTTCTGCGGGATCAATATGAGAAAGGTGTCATTGACCTTGTTCATGTTGATACCCATCATCAGTTGGCTGACATTTTCACCAAACCCGTAGATCAGTCTACCTTTGAGCGTTTGCGAGGGGATTTGGGTGTTGTGTATCCTTTCTAGGATATTTTGCGTCAGTTTTCTTTCTTCTTTACTCTTGTTTTTTGAGTCTTTTTGTCTGTGTTCATAACTTGCATATTCACATATCACACTTTAGAGTTGCTTCTGTTATATGATTGAACTGCTTTACTTATTCTAGTTGGTACATGCTTTTGATTACTTGTCGATGATCATGCTTTGCTTCAGTTCACTTGATATGTCTGATATCTGTCATATGCATGGCTTTTATGCTTTAAACTTGAAAAATAATCACCATTGCTTCTGGTAACTAGCATGCGTAGGCTGACTGTTTTTGCTATCTGTTACATGCCTTGTAGCTAGTTCCCGACTTAGATGCAAATATGCAACTTGGACATCTTTCTGCTTTAAAGCATGGAAATGTGCTGTAAAAATGATGAAAAATCAAGAAAAATGAAAATTCCGTGCCTTTTTTTGCATAACTTGAAAAGATCCAGGTGGGTTTGCTTTGTCGCATTGTATTGTTCTGGACTGCCTACCATATCACTTTGGTATGAACTAGGACAATGTAGTGTATCCCAAGACCAATGTCTTAAGCTTCTGATGGTCCAGTTCTGGCCTAGGCTTGACTTGGTCAGTCAGCATAAGGTTTGACACGCAAATAACCCCTGGCAAAAATGAAAAAGGAAAAAGAAAAAAGCTTGAAAATTTAAATGATAACAAGTTTGCTGAAGCACTTTGATTTGGACAATGCTTATCTTGGTAGATATCAGTTAGCTTTTGCATCTCATGCTTTACTTTGCTTGTTTAATGTAAAATGTGGTGATTCTTTTGTTTGCAAAAAACTGGAAAATGCGTGCTAATGACTTTCTTTAGATATCATCTGTTGCACTGATCATGCCATGTGTCTTAGATAGTATGTCTTTTGCTCTACTTTTTAGATGTTGTAATTGCAGTCAATCACATCTGAGAAGCATGCTTTTTACACTCCACATGCACTCCAGTTGAATTTACTGCATATTTTGAGGGGGAGTTGCATTTCAGGGGGAGTTTGTGTCTCTTTTGAGTGCTTGATGAGTTCACTTGTCAACAAGGGGGAGAACATTTGGGATCAGAGTTTAAGGGGGAGTGTTTGTCTCGCTTGTTCTTACTCTGTTGATATCCTTGTTGTTCTGAAATCGCACTCATTTTGAGCTTTTGGTTAACCATAATGACCACTTCGTGTTTTTGTTTGGCTTTCGGTCATTAGGGTTAAACTTTTACCTTATTTTCTTCTTCTTTGTTTTTCTTGTGTTTTGTTTTCGTGGTTCCACATTTGTTCGTAGGTGCTGAAGAGCTGAAGAAGAGGAGTGTTGACAATGCACTCATCAAGGGGGAGATTGAGGAGCCATGCTGAATAGCGTGGGCCTCATGGCTCCAGAAGTGATGAGTCATTGTCAACGATAGTCAAAGAGGACAAAAGAAGAAGAGATCTGCTGTTTCATGGGCCGCGTGTGTTGGACCGGAAACGACGACCAGAGGGGGGTGAATGGGAGCTTTTAAAAATTCGGCTAAAAACTAGCCTTAGGTTTCAGTTCTGTCTTCTGCAGAACAGGCTTCGAACACTACCTTCGGAGGTCTGGTTCGGAGGTGCTTTGACAGCTCCGAACACAGGCTTCACAGGAGCAAAAGTTCGAAGCCAAGAAGACTTCGCTCCACTAACAACCCTCGAAAATCTACTCTGCTAAGTCAGTGCAGGCTCCGCACACAGGGTGCTTCAAGCAGGCTTCGCACATCACCCTTCGCAAGAGTGGACACCCCACTGAGGACTTCGACCAAGTACTTGGCAGCAGCAACTGGTGCTGGGCTTCGTACACGAAGGTCAAAATGCACACTAAAAGACTTCGCTAGGGGCTTCGACACAAGAAGCAGAACGGGCTTCGATCAGGGCTTCGCTAGTAAGCAGCGAGGTCTTGCCTCCTGTTACACAGAGCGACAGCACACTGAAAAACACACTTCGCACAAAACACCCTTCGCCTAAACAGGCTTCGGTGTACTACAACTAGCGAGGTATGTAACGCGAGCTCAAGCAAAAAGCACACAGAAGCAGGGCTTCACCGCTTGAATAAGGAACACAATAAAATTGAACTCTGGATGGATACAACGAAGTATGTGGCTAGTACAGGAGCTCAACAATAAATGCTCAAAAGTGTTAAATGTTACCTACCGAGCCCCCATATTTATAGCCCACAGTTCACCCAAAGGAATTGACTACTTTACCCCTAGGGTTTACATTGGTTTTGTCTCTACAGAACTGAGGGGTACAAAAGGTAGTCAACTTTATTGGAGGCTTCTCTGTCAGCCTTTGCAGAGGGGACAGCGCCAGCTTTTTGCAGAGCAGACACTGTCAGACTTGTAGCCTTTGACCTTTCTGAAGCCCACCTTCGCACGTGAGGGGTGCGGTAGCTTCGGTGAGAAGCCTTGAGCCAGACGGCCTTCACTTCACCGAAGTCAGCATTCGATACAGTGATGGTTTTGAGCTGAAGCCGTCAAAGCCCTTGGGCCTTCGCACCAACACCTCCGGAGTGGACAACCATGGCTTCGCAGCTTCACCCAACTCGAACTCCGTCAGTCCGTGTACCGAAGCCATGCAGGACGAAGTACCACAAGACAACCACACTCCGAAGCCCCACTTTTGGAGTACCACCCTTCGAAGTCCCTCCTTCGTCCAAGGCCTCCGCATGAAGCATTCCAAGAGCCCTTCGTCGCAGTGTCTCTCTCTGAGCACACTCCTTGACGAGCCTCACCTGGACCATGCCTTCGATGCGCCTCGACTTCTGAGACCTTCGTCGGGTAGCTTCGAATGTCTCCCTCCGGAGCACACTTCGAACTCCTTGCCTCCGTAGAGGACTTGATCCGCCAAACTCCGAAGTCACTCCATTTGGAGTACCTTCGAAGTGCCTCACCTCCGAGGACTTTGTCTCGGAGTACCTTCATCCGGAGCCACGCTCCGCACTCTCTGCTTTCACCTGGCGCACCTCGACCCGAGGACCGACCCGGACCCCTTCTAAGCCACCGTGACGGAGCTCCCCGCTCCCCTGGCATCAAGCCTCCCGCTTGACCCAGGTTCACCTGCCGCGAACCTGTCCGTCGCCTCCGAAGTCCCTGCGCACCATCGACAAACAGACAAGTGTTTCTAGCAACCTCCAGCACACACTCCGGTGCACCGCCCAAAGTACCGAAGCCTTCGGTACACACCCAGTCATCGTGTACTGTCGGACCCCTCCGACAGGCACACTCCACTGCAATAGCTGCAGCAACCAACCACCGAACACCCTTCGGTGAAACCACCTCCGAACACCCTTCGGAGGTCCAACCTCCGAACCCCTTCCGGAGGTACCCCTTCGAACAAAGGTTAAAAGTCTGTCAATCACTCATCACAAATACTGAAACCAACCCTTGGTTTCTCAATCTCCCCCTTGATGAGTGCATTGACAACCAACTTTAAGTTCACGAAAATTTAAAAAACATTTCAGCACACAAGTGACCATAAAAACTCAGAAAAGAGCCAAATCATGTCACTTGACAGAAGAAATTTTCTTCCCCCTTTGTAAACGAGTAAAAGCCCCTTTTTCAAGACAAAAGCTCCCCTGAGTTAAGTTTTCCCCCTTTGGCAACAAGGAACCTTCTCCCCCTTTATGTCAAATTTTCTCCGCAGAGAACGTAGCAAGTCTCTCCCCCTTTGGCAATGCAAGCATCAAGGAGCATGAAAAAGATGCATAGCTGGGAAATGAGCAGAATTGCAAAGACATATAAAGCAAAAATATGCCAATAATAACACCAATGATCATGGGCTCAGCTCAAATTCACAATCTCTAAAACATGATGAAGCATGTGATTTGATCAGTTTAGAAATAAAAGCATCACCACTTAGTCAAGGAAGCTAGACAAGTAAGAGCAGGGACTGCGCAGAGCTAGATCAATTCTACTCTAGACAGACAAGTCTAGTTCAAATGGAGCATGAAAAACAACCTTGATGATCAATGAATTTTGTTGTTCTTTTCTTAGTGCCAGGGGTTATTTGTTTGTCCACCTTATACTTTCCAATCCGGCCAAGCCTAGGCATGAAAGCCATTAGAAGCTTAAAGCAATGATTTTGGCATACACTACACTATTCCAGTTCAGACCAAGGTGCAATGGTAAGCAGTCTAGAATAGGGTAGTGCGACAAACAAACCCACCTGGATCTTTTCACTTAAAGCATGCAAATCATGGAGTTTTTGATTTTAACTAAGTGAACAAACTATTGGGCACTTTATGAATATCCATGAAAATGTAGAACAATTTTTTAAGTTGCAATTTTTAGCATCCAATGAACAGTGTCTTGCTATCAAGCAGATAAAAGATAGCTAAAGCAGTCCTGCCAACATATGCTAGATTCAAGACTAAGCAGTGAGCACGATTTGATTTTGAAAAGAAAACATCATGCACATGAATGTTTCAGATAAATTAAAAAGAGCTGAGCTGTCATGATTTCATGAATTATAATCAGGCATATAAATGCAAAAGATGTAAATGCAATTTCAACACAATTAGCAAATGCACATCCATCTAAAACTGCTCCCCCTCACAAAATGCCGTAAGGGTGACAAATACCAAGTTCCCCACGCAAGTAAGCAAATCGAGAAGCATCGAGGGGTTTTGTGAAAATGTCGGCAAGCTGGTGTTGGGTATCAACATATTGAAGTTCAATATCACCCTTCTCATTGTGATCTCTGAGAAAATGATACCGCACATCAATGTGTTTGGTTCTAGAGTGCTGAACCGGGTTGTTTGCAATACAAATAGCACTAGTGTTATCACAGAAAAGTGGAACACTCTTATATTCTAACCCGAAATCCCGCAAAGTGGAAACCATCCACAGAATCTGAGAACAACAGCTAGCTGCCGCAACATATTCGGCCTCAGCCGTCGATTGTGCAACACTAGACTGTTTGCGGGAAGACCAGCAAACCAAGGAAGTACCCAGAAAATGACAAGTACCAGAGGTACTCTTCCTATCAATCCTACACCTAGCAAAATCCGCATCGGAATAACCTCGAAGACATAAAGATGAAGATGCTGAATACCATATGCCAAATTCAAGGGTGTGTTTGAGATACCTTAAGATGCACTTTACTGCTTGGTGGTGCGAAGCTCGTGGTGAAGCCTGAAAACGAGTGCACAGACACACAACGAAGTGTATATCCGGCCTCATAGCAGTCAAGTAGAGGAGGGAGCCGATCATGCTTCGGAACTCCTTCTAATCTACGACTTCTCCATCTTCGTCAGGGTCCAATGCTACAGATGTAGCCATTGGAGTGGCGAGGGGCTTCGCATCTGTCATGTCAAATTTCTTGAGCAGGTCCTTGGTGTACTTCGTCTGGTGGACGAAGGTACCTTGTTTGCTTTGCTTGATTTGCAAACCAAGGAAAAAGGTGAGTTCACCCATCATGGACATTTCAAATTCCCTTCCCACGGTATTTGCAAACTCGGCAACCAAAGCATGAGAAGAGCCACCAAAGATGATATCATCCACATAAATCTGAACTATGAGGAAATCTTTGCCATGCTTGAGAGAAAACAGTGTTTTATCAACAGAGCCCATCAAATAACCTCGCTCAAGCAGAAAAGACTTAAGTCTATCATACCAAGCCCGAGGGGCCTGCTTGAGTCCATAAATAGCCTTATGAAGTTTAAGGACTTTATGTCGGTACTTGGGGTTTTCAAAACCACGGGGTTGTTTTACATACACATCTTTGCCTATGAAGCCATTAAGAAAAGCACTTTTGACATCCATTTGATAGAGTTTGAATCCCCGGGATGTTGCAAAGGCAAGCAAAATCCTAATGGCCTCAAGGAGAGCAACAGGTGCAAAAGTTTCAGTAAAATCAATCCCTTCTAGTTGAGAAAAGCCCTGAGCTACATGTCTAGCCTTGTTTCTAACTATAGTCCCATCCTCCCCTTGTTTGTTTTTGAAAATCCATTTTGTTCCAATGAAATGAACATTTGGTGGAGGATCAACTAAAGACCAGACTTGGTTTCTCTCAAAATTTTCAAGTTCTTCATGCATGGCATTGATCCAACTAGAATCAGAAAGTGCATGACTAACATCTAAGGGCTCGAAAGAAGCAACAAAAGCGGAATCAATGAAATGAGCATGAGAACGTGTTACCCTTTGATCAAGCTCACCAATGATCTGCTCGGGAGGGTGCATCCGTTGAACATGATGTGGAGCCTCGCGGCGGGATGCAGTCTCCCCCTCAACTTGTGCATTGGAGTGGTCCAAGATGACCGATGTCGAGGTAGTTGCTTCGGGACCTCGTGCCGAAGTGGTTGAAGCGGGGTCGGCTTCGGGGGTTGATGTCGATGGTAGCAGGGGTTCATCCTCGAATTCTCCGGGATCTTCTTCTTTGAATAAGGTCTGTTCCATGTCGTGTTCATTTGCCTGTTCAAAAGCAGAACTAACAGAGAGGGTTGATTCATCAAAAGTCACATCACACGACTCGATGACAGTGTTAGTCTCCAAGTTATAAACACGATAAGAATGACCATGTGTAGTGTAACCCAAAAAGATCCCGTCAGAAGATCGCGACTCAAATTTATCCAAGTTACCATGTTTTAGGATAAAGCAGCGACAGCCAAAAACTCGAAGATGAGTAACCTTGGGCTGTCTCCCAAAACGCAGCTCATAGGATGTCAAGTTCAAAATTGAGCGCAAGAAGATTCGGTTTGAGATGTAACATGCAGTGTTCATGGCCTCAGCCTAGAATTTTCTAGGAGTCCTATGCTCATCAAGCATCGTCCTAGCCATCTCAACCAACGTGCGGTTTTTCCTCTCAACAACACCGTTCTGTTGAGGAACCTGCGGAGCAGAGAATTGATGTTCTATGCCATGCTCCATGCAAAAGTCAACAAAGAGACTATTTTTGAACTCAGTGCCATTATCACTTCGAATGAATTTCAATGCACCAGGGAGTTCAGTAAAAAGTCTCAAAGCCAAGCTCCGAAAGTGTGAAAACACTTCATCCTTGCTGGCAAGAAAGAAGACCCAAGAGTAGCGAGAGAAATCATCGACAATAACTAATACATACCACTTGCCGCCTAAAGAACTAACCCGAGAAGGACCTACAGTGTCCATGTGGAGAAGTTCTCCGGGTTGTTCAGTCATCACTGTGGTGACTGGCGAATGCGAAGCAGCAATCATTTTTCCATGTCGACAAGGAGCGCAAACTAAATTCTTCTCAAACTTGAGCTTGGGCAATCCTCGGATCAGACCTAGGGCGCTCAGGTGAGCGAGCAACACAAAGCTCATATGCCCTAGTCTCCTATGCCACTTCGAAAGCTCAGAAGTCGAATGTGCAACAAGACAATGAGAAGAACCAGATGACTCTGAAAAATCAGCTCCAAAAACTCTCCCAACTCTAAAGATCTTACACACCACAACGCCATCAGAATTGAGCACTTGCGAAGTATCGCGATGGAATCGCACTTCGAAGCCCTCATCAAGCAACTAAGATACAGACAGCAAATTGTATCCCAGATTTTCAAACAAAAGCAACATCTTTGAGAGTGAAGTTCGAGTTAATTCTTACCACACCTTTACCTTTCACTCTACTCCTTCGATTGTTTCCGAAGGTGATATGTTCCCTTTGCTTGGTTGTGGTGAGGCTGGAGAACCATGCTGCATCTCCGGTCATGTGGCGTGAACAACCGGAGTCCATGATCCACGTGCCCTCCAAGCCTCGATCTGTCACCTACACATGATAAGAATATCTCGATCGCTCAGTGCTGGGGTGAGTGAAAAAATGACGAGGCATCCAGCACTGAGTGACACGAGTAGTAGGCGCAGTAAA
Organism: Zizania palustris; assembly: GCA_019279435.1. NCBI lineage: Eukaryota > Viridiplantae > Streptophyta > Magnoliopsida > Poales > Poaceae > Zizania > Zizania palustris. Next base: position 15,946,859 of record JAAALK010000286.1, read on the forward strand.
AGTAGACGGTCTACGCACATGATAATCTGAATGATGCAAAGTGCGAGGTCTACCTACATGCAATGATCGAAAAGCATGACGAGGTCTCCTACTCTGATGAGGTACAAATCTACTCGCCCGAGGTCTACCACCATATGGAACATGGTGAACACCTCGAGGAGCAAAACCTCTCCGAGAAGCACGAGGAGCCTCAAAAGCAGGACGATAGTAAAACTTAGACTCATGCATACCTAAAGATGGGTAATGCATGTCCTGGTAACTCATCGCCTGAGCGCGTCGCTCATACTTGATGCGATGAAAACAGAACCAAACCAAATGACCCGCCCCCCGACAGTAGGAATAGTGAAAAACTCTCCTCGGGGCACTCTCATGGGTCACAGGAGCAACTCTCACAGGCTCCTTGGGTTTCTTCTGAGTGGTTTTCTTGGGAGGATTTTTCTTGGCAGGAGGTGTGGCTTTCTTTGGTGGTCGAGTAGGCTTTTTGGCTGACGAGGTGTCTAACAGAGCTCTCTCTTTCTCTAGGGTAGTGGGAGAGGTAAAAATAGTTTTGGTCTTACTGTCTGAAGGTAACATCTCAAAACCCAAACCTAGAGCTACCCCTGCTCTGTCAGCACACAACTTGGTCTTGGCCAAGAGCAAATCCATCCTACCCTTTCCCTCAGTGCATTTATTAACCACAGAAAGAAGGTATTCATTTTCAGACATAAGGTTCTCAGCTCGCTCTCTAATAGTGCCTAGCTGGTCCTTAAGGGTAATGCAACTGTCGCAAACAGGTTGCACATCCTTAGAACTACCGGCCCTCTCCAATCTAGCATCTAAATCATGAACATGTTTATCACGTAAATTAATGCTTTCGCGTAATAAAGAACAGTTCATGCATTCAATAATATTATGAGGTCTAGAAACCACCTCCAAAAGCTGCTTCTGTGCAGTCTCAAGCTCAGAAAGAGTTTGAGCATGTACAGAACGCAACTGAGCAAGCTCACCCATGACAGTGGTACAAGAATCACATTCAGCATCATTAACTTTAGACTTAAGCATGGCATATTCAGTAGAAACAGATTCTAGCCTAAGTCTAAGGTCTTTTCTTTCTCTAGCGACTTGCACAAGCAATCTATCCTGACCAAGAACTACTTCATTCAGCTCATCTAGTTTTATTGAAAGTTGGTCATAGGATAGAGGTACCTCAGATGAGTCAAGCTCATCGCCGCTGTGATCGCTGTCGGCCATGAAGCAAAGGTCGGTGAAATCTCGTCCCTTCTTGTCCATCTTGTCCTCCTTCCTTGGGGACTCCTCCTCCTCAGAGCTCGACTCCTCAGTTGAGGAAGTGTCGATGTCGCTGAGAGCAGCAACGAATGCTCTGGAAGCGGCCTTGGCTACTTTCTTAGCCATCTTGCCGCGCTTGCCCTTCACAAAGGGTTTCCTCTCCTTCTTGTGGTATTTAGGGCGCTCACTCTCATCTCTCTTCTTGAGCTTGGGGCAGTTGGCCTTGATATGAGAAGTGTCACCACACTCAAAACAGCCACTAAAACCACTTCTCCTCTGATCCCGTCTCTCATGTTGAAAACGGGTGAACCTCCGGGCAATGAGAGCAAGCTCATCATCATCTAGAGTGTCCACCTGCTCCTTTGTGACGGAGACCAGGGAGGACAAAGCAAAACCATCTGCAAGAACACAAGTGCCAGATGTGCTTGGTTCTGCAGTGGTGCCACGGCTAGTGCTAGAAACCAATGCCAATGGCTGTGGCAAAGAGCTTCTGTGCACTACAAGAGATGCCTTGGCAATCTCTGTGGACTTCAGCTTGCTGAAGAGCTCATCACAGGTCAATGTGTCATAACCTGCAGACTCCTCAATGCTGGATATCTTCACTTCCCATATGCTATGGTCAAGAGCATAGAGAAGCTTGATAGCCCTATCATGATCACTGTAAGCAAGCGTCTCGTTGGATCGCAAGTTACTCACTATTGCATCAAAGCGAGAAAACATGGCATCTATAGATTCACCAGGCGCCTGCACAAACAGCTGATACTGTTGGTTGTATGTGCTTTGGCGCCTGACCTTAATCTGTGTAGAGCCCTCATGAAAAATAGTGAGTGTTGTCCAAATTTCCCTAGCAGTCCTAAGGTGCTGCACCCTATCAAACTCACTCTGGCTCAAACCAATGAACAGTATATTCCTAGCCTTGGAGTTGGCATTATACTGATCTTTTTCTGTTTGAGTAGTGCGAGTATCAGGGATGGAGTATTGTGAGTCCACAATCTCCCAAATTGCATTTCCTTGGCTTAACAAGTAAGCCTCCATGCGCACCTTCCAGTATGCAAAATCAGTCCCATCGAACAGAGGAATTTTACTGCCTCTATCCATGTCGCCAACAGATCACAAAACCGGTTAAGGTCAACTGGTGATCTTAACCTGCTCTGATACCAATTGTTGGACCGGAAACGGCGACCAGAGGGGGGGTGAATGGGAGCTTTTAAAAATTCGGCTAAAAACTAGCCTTAGGTTTCAGTTCTGTCTTCTGCAGAACAGGCTTCGAACACTACCTTCGGAGGTCTGGTTCGGAGGTTCTTTGACAGCTACGAACACAGGCTTCGCAGGAGCAAAAGTTCGAAGCCAAGAAGACTTCGCTCCACTAACAACCCTCGAAAATCTACTCTGCTAAGTCAGTGCAGGCTCCGCACACAGGGTGCTTCGAGCAGGCTTCGCACTTCACCGTTCGCAAGAGTGGACACCCCACTGAGGACTTCGACCAAGTACTTGGCAGCAGCAACTGGTGCTGGGCTTCGTACACGAACGTCAAAACGCACACTAAAAGACTTCGCTAGGGGCTTCGACACAAGAAGCAGAACGGGCTTCGATCAGGGCTTCGCTAGTAAGCAGCGAGGTCTTGCCTCCTGTTACACAGAGCGACAGCACACTAAAAAACACACTTCGCACAAAACACCCTTCGCCTAAACAGGCTTCGGTGTACTACAACTAGCGAGGTATGTAACGCGAGCTCAAGCAAAAAGCACACAGAAGCAGGGCTTCGCCGCTTGAACAAGGAACACAATAAAATTGAACTCTGGATGGATACAACGAAGTATGTGGCTAGTACAGGAACTCAACAGTAAATGCTCAAAAGTGTTAAATGTTACCTACCGAGCCCCCATATTTATAGCCCACAGTTCACCCAAAGGAATTGACTACTTTACCCCTAGGGTTTACATTGGTTTTGTCTCTACAGAACTGAGGGGTACAAAAGGTAGTCAACTTTATTGGAGGCTTCTCTGTCAGCCTTGCAGAGGGGACAGCGCCAGCTTTTTGCAGAGCAGACACTGACAGACTTGCAGCCTTTGACCTTTCCGAAGCCCCCCTTCGCACGCGAGGGGTGCGGTAGCTTCGGTGAGAAGCCTTGAGCCAGACGGCCTTCGCTTCACCGAAGTCAGCCTTCGATACAGTGACGGTTTTGAGCTGAAGCCATCAAAACCCTTGGGCCTTCGCACCAACACCTCCGGAGTGGACCACCACGGCTTCGCAGCTTCACCCAGCTCGAACTCCGTCAGTCCGTGTATCGAAGCCATGCAGGCCGAAGTACCACAAGACAACCACACTCCGAAGCCCCACTTTCGGAGTACCACCCTTCGAAGTCCCTCCTTCGTCCAAGGCCTCCGCACGAAGCATTCCAAGAGCCCTTCGTCGCAGTGTCTCTCCATGAGCACACTCCTCGACGAGCCTCACCCGGACCATGCCTTCGATGCGCCTCGACTTCTGAGACCTTCGTTGGGTACCTTCGAATGTCTCCCTCCGGAGCACACTTCGAACTCCTTGCATCCGCAGAGGACTTTATCCGCTAAACTCCGAAGTCACTCAATTCGGAGTACCTTCGAAGTGCCTCACCTCCGAGGACTTTGTCTCGGAGTACCTTCATCCGGAGCCACGCTCCGCACTCTCTGCCTTCACCTGGTGCACCTCGACCCGAGGACCGACCCGGACCCCTTCGCAGCCACCGTGATGGAGCTCCCCGCTCCCCTGGAATCAAGCCTCCCGCTTGACCCAGGTTCACCTGCCGCAAACCTGTCCGTCGCCTCCGAAGTCCCTCCGCACCACCGACAAACAGACAAGTGTTTCCAGTACTCTGGAGACCTCTCCGGGTTAGCAACCTCCGGCACACACTCTGGTGCACCGCCCAAAGTACCGAAGCCTTCGGTACACACCCAGTCATCGTGTACTGTCGGACCCCTCTGACAGGCACACTCCGCTGCAACAGCTGCAACAACCAACCACCGAACACCCTTCGGTGCAACCACCTCCGAACACCCTTCGGAGGTCCAACCTCCGAACCCCTTCCGGAGGTACCCCTTCGAACAGAGGTTAAAAGTCTGTCAATCACTCATCACAAATACTGAAACCAACCCTTGGTTTCTCAGCGTGTTACTCAGATACATGGGCAGCATGCGACTGTCGGGCAGAGGAGGCTGCGAAGTCAGGCTGGCCCAATCCGGGTACATGGGCCAGGAGCAGCAGAAGACTCATTGGGCTGGTGACCAGGGTTGACTCAGGTATACGGGCGGTGAGTGATTGCCGGGCTGAGAGAGCTGCGAAATCGGGCCGGCCCAATCCGGGGTACCTGGTGCAAAGCCAGTGGAGGCTTTGTCAGTTTCGGGGCAAAACTGACAACCGTTGATCTTGTATCCGACTGTCCAGAAGAGAAGCCGTGGTCGCTACGAAAACTTAGCTTCCGGATAAGTCATCTGTATCTCTAGGCCCACAGTCAGTCAGTCGTGTCTGTAAAAATACCTAAGGGCAGTAGAGTCTTTTCCTTTATTCCTGCGTCTGTAAAAAAACCCTAAGGTGCTGGTGGAATATTCCTAGTGTTGGGCAGCCTATAAATAGGACCCCAATCCCTAGGGTTAGGTTACCCTTTTGCTAAAATCATTTCCTACTCTATTGGGTCATTTTTGTCTCTCTCTCTCTTGCTGTGCGCCGCCAGGCTTATTCTCAAGTCATTTCCATTATTGCATCTTTGCTGTTCTTCATCACTAGACCACACCATAGAATTCCCTACAGATAAGTTGGTAGGGAAAACCACTTTTAGCGACCGAATGTTGGTCGGGAAAGAGTTTTCCCGACCAACCTTGTCAGTCACTGAAAGTTCGGTAGGCAAAGCTCTTTCCCGACCAACGTTTTTTTGCCGACCAACTGTTGGTCGGGGACTAAAAACTTTTACCGACCAACAAATTTTTTCCCGACCGACGGTTGGACACTATACTTTTACCGACCGACTGTCAGTAGGCACAGCTCAAAATCTTTTACCGACCGACTGTCCGTAGGCAAAGCTTAGAACTTTTACCAACCAACAGTTAGACGATGGAATATTACTGACCAACGTTCTACGGCTAAATAATAAATTTTTCCCGACCAACAGTTTGACAGTGTGAAATTTTACTGACCAACACTTGACTATACTCTCATAGCCTATTGCAAACCAATCATCTCTCAAGACATAAGTGAACATTCTATAGAAATCAAATATATATTTATATGTTTGGAACTGACCATACTTCAACAAAGAATTGATAGTCAACCATACACGATCTTTTCATTGTATTGATTACTAAAAAATACAAGTTCACCCACCACTTAGTGTGAAAGTCATAATCATCCATAACAAGTTCACAAAATACTCGGCCTTGATGATCCCAAACAATGGCTAGAAGGTCGTCTACCACGACATACATTAATCAAAAAAGCTACTAATCCATTCTCCCCCAAAATGGTACCTTGCCTTTTTCCTTCCTACAAAACATGTCAATCAGATAAACCATGTCAATATATTTATTACAAATCTATTATAAATCATAGTTAGTTAAAATAAATCATAATTAGCACTAACACCAATCAATTACACTATATCACGAGCTTAGTGGCATGCATCAACACACAGTGAGCCCATTGACAAAGTTCCTTTTCAACATCTAGATTTCTCTGATTTCTGCCATGACAAAGTTGCTCATTACTGATGTGAACCATTGACTGTCTGAACTGAATTTCTTCAGGTTTGTTTGCTATACTATTATGCTGATACAAATCTGCTAGATGAGCTACAGTCAAGTTGTTTTCTGAAATCATATGATTGACAGATTACATTATATGAACCATATTTATTTGCTGCTGTTGAGAACAGATGGACATTTGTGTTATCTTTGAATATCTGATATCAGCTAGTTGATGTGTTCAATTTTCAACTATCTGAATTTCTATTTTCAATCTTGTACCTAAGAGTCTATTCAGTTTACCTCTAATTTGTATTCTTAATTCAGTTGATTCTGACTATGAATTACAAGAGATAAGTTTGTTTTAGATATTTGCTTCTTTGGTTAAAAGATGTTCTGAATTAATACTGTCTGAACCAGTTTTTGATCTGTTCTCTCACTATTCACCAACCAAAACTGGTTCAGTTTTTCAATACTGTGTTAGTTCTGAAATGATTCAGGAAGTGCTGCTGTGACTGGTTTACATTTATTGATTTCTAAATTGTTTCATGAGTGAATTCAGATTTGATATATTCCTCAAGAACATTTGGTTCTTCACTCTGAAGCACTCTGAATTTTCAGAAATGGTCTGTCCAAATTTAGTTTAGCTGTGTGTACTGTGTGCATTGAAACTAAATACAAATTTGGTAGTGTGATCAAGTATAGAGGGTTGTTAGTCTGCTTTTTGTTTTAGGTGCTGAAGGTGTCAATTCTGTACTGATTTGCTATTTTCTCATGTGTATCAAGTTGAATTCTGTTTTGGTTCCCTGGTTGAGCTAAACTAAAATTACATTTTCAGTTCTGGTTTGTGTTGGTTGTTTGATCTACTCTTGAATTGATATAGTGTATTGATTTTGCTACAGTGCTGTTATACTCACATTATTTTCAGATCTGTTTACTGTTTTCAGTCTTGCTACAATAGTTACTTCATTGAGCTTTTCATGTGTGATAGTTACTGTTTTGGTTGCTGAAGGTGTCAATTCTGTGTTGAATTGAAGTTAATCTGAAATTGAAACTTGAAAACTGAACCAAAACATGACTAATGAACTTTGTTGAATTTCACTTTTACGGGTGAATTTCACTTGAAATCTGAATTTCATTTGGTGATTACCTTGCTAGATGGCCATGCATGCTCCTCTTCCCTCATGACCTGGATGCTTATGCAGACGCACGACTACGGGTGGAGGTTGACGCGCCTGGCTTGTAGGGCTTGATCTAGCAAAATCATCACTAGTCAGAAATCATACACCAAATAATCAAACAAAGTAGAGAAGAAACGTGGTTTGGTGATTACCTTGCTAGATGGCCATGCAATGGACCTTGTGACGGCATCACCGACATATCGTAAACCATCATATTTATAAGGCAACGTAGAATCTCTTTTAATAGCAACATTAACAATAACCTCGTAACACTCCTTCCCAAGAGGATCTCCGCCAACAATAGTGTCTTCATCAACTGATATAATTGTTGCTTTAGCAACAGGAGTTTCAGGACCAGTCCAAGCATATAGAAGCACATCCATACCAATCTGAAAACATTTAACTCAGAAATATGGAAACAAAAGGTATTTAAATATGTAGGTAAGGATGATAAAATTACGAGGTTTTCATCTTGGTGGGTTGAGGAAACCCTTGTAATAACTCTTCTACGCACAAAGGTCTCTTCGTCATCATCTTCTTCAACCCCAACCGTGTTATCATTCTCTTCTTCACGGCCACCTCTTGAGTTCTATACCAAATCAGTGTATTATTAGACTATTACATGAAAGATGAATAATTAATGCAATTAATAGATATGGATTTGGTTCATTACTTGCCGAGAATTTGAACCATGTTGCGAGATAGGAGTATCCACATTAAGCCCTCCTTGTGACATTGACATCAACTGGTACAATTGTCGTTGCATTTGTAGCATCTGTTCTTGCATTTTGTCCATGCATTTTTCAGCTTCTTGACGTGCTTCAATTTCCACTAGTAACCTTGTGGTCATTTTACCCCGTGTACCCGGTGTGCCCACATCTTGAGGAGTTGGCCCTTGACCTAATAGACGGACACGACCCCTTGGCTCCTTCATTCCACAAACTTGTGCATAAAGATCACCATCTTGAATACTATTTTCCTTCCACTCAGGATGGTTTGCAGCTGCTTCAGTGAGTTGTTTCTGCAAAACGTATTGTCTTTACTTTCTAATATATGTTGGTCTTGTACAATCTCTAAGTAATGGCTCTATGGCATAAAAGACTTACAATAATTGGTGCTGCATGTGGCAAATGCTCGCCACTCTTTCGCGTATGTATTTTGATATAAACTTCATCTCTTCGAGGGACATGCCCAAGTTCCTCGGCCTACAAGCATTTGATGTTCGTAATATGTATCAGTCTTTAAAAAGAGTAATATACCATAGCTAAGAGAGGTAATTGTCTTTACCATTTCATGGCTAACACGGGCATAACTCTTGCTGCCGGTTGTATGGGACACCGTCGATTTGGCTCGGTTCTCTTTGGCTCTAGCACTACGGGCCTATAAGAAAAATAAGTTGAAGATGAATATTAAATTGTAAGAGAAATAAATATAATTATAAGATCTCCAATAGCTAATATGGCAAGATGACTTACTTCAAATTCTGGAGATCTCCAATAGCTAATAAGAGTCGCCCAATCAGTTTCACCAACTCTCTTGTCACGTCTTTTCATAAGTTCTTCATCGCTCAATGCAGGATCAAACCTTGCCCTCCTTAAATCTGACTTCCATTCCTTCCATTTTGTGTGTGAAGTGTTATAGACATATCTCAAAGCAGTTGAATCTAGCTCATAGTATGCCTATTCAAATGACAAATGATGAATGTTAGCTACATAACATGAAACAAGACATTAAACAAGAGAATATAAGTTGTAGTGCAATACCCGTAAGTCTTCCCACACTAACAACTTCATGGCCTCATTGATATCTCTCCAATCCAACACTGCTGGTGGTATATGCTTTCTCACTAAAGTACCAATGAAATTGGCAAATTCAGTTGCATTTGGCCCAACAGGTTGACCATGCTCACTAAGTGAAATTTTGATTTTATCTTTGTTTCGTCTTGCATATATGTTACGTTTTTAGTAATTTTTCTTCCACCTTTGTCTTCATCATCATCAGGGACAGTAGTAATCTCTTCATCCCAAGAAAATACACATAATTAATAACAGTTCTACCTATTGACATGAGGCTAAAATAACAAACATGTATAACATCATGTAAATATCTTTGGAAGACTGGTGAGCAAGATCTTCATGATCATCGTTTTTTCTTGCACTAGACCTCAAAACACGTCTTTCATTTGTAGTTTGAGTTGCGTTGGACGATGCCTACACAAAGTCATCATGAATGAGTGAAATAGATAGTGCAGCAAATTTAACACTTGCACATGTAAACATACTATTGCTTTCTTTTTTGTTGGTTGACATGTTGTAAATTCTGCTTGAAGCGCATCTCTTTTTTGGCGCACCACTGCCAATCTTTTTTTATTTTCTTCTATTCACCTAGTCCTTGCTAGTTCACACTCAAGTGCTCTTAGTTCTTCCTCCGTGACCCCACCATCTTTACTCCTTCCTCTTCCGCTTGCCATTTTTTCTCCTGAAAAGAATAGAATGTAAGAGTATGTCGATAACAGTTGAAAACATGAGAAAAACTAAATACAAGACTTAAAACTTACTTTTTTTAATATCACTTGCATTAACAACTAATCCATCTATATCTGTCCTAGCAGAACCAATGCATCCATCGGCGACACTCACATGTATACTACTATGTGGATCAGGTGAGAATGTCTCACGTAAAACCTCATTGGGCTCTATATTTTCATCTCCAGCCTCATTTATGTCATATAGTGAGGGCTTAACGATAGCTGACCAGTCAACATTGATGGGATCTTAAACATAACCAAGAATAAGTTGAGTTATAAAATAAATTATTGAACTGCTTAAATAATACTAGAAAGTACCTCACTATAGGCCACATGCTGCGAAAATGAACGGGACCAGCGATCATCGCTTGGGCTGGAAGATGAACCATCAAATGCAACATGATATCAAAAAAAGATGGGAGGAATATAGTCTCAAGAAGGCTCAAGGTCTCAGCTATTTCGGCCTTTAATTTTTGCATGTCACTTATGCGAATAACCGGTGCGTACATTTGCTTGAAAAAATTGCTTACACGAATCAGTACCGCACTCACTCTTGCTGGCAATGTTCGTCTCACAGCAAGTGGCAATAAGTCCTGCATGAGTCTGTGATTGTCATGACTCTTTAACCCAATTATCTTTCTCTCCTTAACATGCACATTTCGCCTTATGCCCGATGCATAACCATCAGGAAACCTAACACCTTTAATTACTTCACAAAATGTCCTCTGCTCGTTAGGTCCCATTGTGTATGGTGCTGGCGGCAAAAAAACCTTATCATCATATTCAATGGGATGAAGATCCTTTCTAATACCTAATGCTTGAAGCCTTTTCTTTATTGGAAAGTAGCGAAGAACCTTCTTAGGAGCCTTGTGAACACGTTTACCATCTGCACTCTTTCTTTCAGATTTCCATCGTGAAGCAGTACATCTTGGGCATGAATTGGCATCGGCATTGTCCTTCCAAAATAGAATACAGTCATTTTCACATGCATGGATATTAACATACCCAAGTCCAAGGCACTTAACTAGTTTTTTGGCTTCATTGTAGTTTCTAGGTATTGAGGACTCATGGTAAGCATCTTTTAATAGGTCTAACAGGAGATTAAAACTTTTATCGGACCACCCTCCAAGCAATTTGGTATGAAGAAACCTCACTACAAAACGAAGCTTTGAGAAATTCTTACAGCCTGGATATAGATCTTGTCCAGAATCAGCTTCCAAGTTATGAAGAGATTCTAAATAAGCATTATCCTGACCCGAAGCACAATCATCTTCAAAATCTCCCTTGTCATCTAAACTACCTGCTAGGTCTCTAAGCAAATCTGAAATATCATCACCCTCATTCCTCTCATCGACCTCATCACAATGTGGTGGTTCTGTGGAAGAAGATCCACGTTCCCCATGAAACATCCAGTGCCTATATCCTTCTACAAATCCCTCACATACCAGGTGCTCACGAACTTTCGTTTCTTCTCTCCAGTAGGAGTTGACACATCTTTTGCAAGGACATAATATTTTGTCCTCGACTGATGATTTACTAAATGCATAGCCTAAGAATCTGGTAAGCCCTTGTAAATACTCCTCTGTATGCCTAAATGAATCCAATGAAGAAATTTAAATACATGTTGCATCTAATTTCAGCAAGTTTTAGTAACTCATAAATTTTGAAAAATGATGTGTTGTACCTAGGCGCATCCATCCAACTTTTATCCATGCTAGCCACACACTTATAATTTCTAGTGACTCCTAATAAAATGATAGCATAATCAAAATAAGTATGCAATTCGTAGAAAATACACATATTTCCCATTTTAGTTCTGACAGTGCACAAATATGCATTATAATGTATATATCATTCAAGTTTGATAATATAGCATTCTCACTTTGAAACACATCAACTTGCATACATATGTGTAAAATGTTCACTATTGCTTAAAATTATAATCTCATTTTACTGATTCTGCTATGATAACTGGACTTATAGTTTTGTGCGTGTACTGTAACAACAAGGTCAGCTAAAGTATTGGTCTAGATAGTATTTAGGTAGCTAACTTATGAATAGTAAATCACCCTCCCCTAGATCCTTGAACTGGTCTTCAGTCAGAAGCACGGCCGGGACATACGTCTCCAATGGTTCTAGCTTGACAGAAGAGGCTCCCTCGGATTAGCCGAAAATCAGGATACTGCAACAAGGAGTTTAACAATTTCTACTTAAGAACCACCAAACACTCACATTTTCTGGCATATAACAACTATACAAGTATATATATAGCTCCCTAGAAAGAGATCAAAATCAGCGGAAGCCACCATTGGTCCAATATGAGACACCAGAGGTTCCATTCCAATTACAGTTATATCACCCTTTACTATTTTCATTCCATCAAGCCTTGCAGCACTTTGAGTTGGCCTTTTCTTCTGATTACATCAAGCAATACAAACACAAGAGAGAAAGGGAGTGGCCTCACCTGGGACTTGGCGCATACGAAAATGGAAGCGGGATGGCGGCGCGGAAGCGGGACGGCGGTGCGAGCGCGGAAGCGGACGACGGCGTGGAAGCGGGATGGCGGCGCGGGCGCGGAAGCGGAAGGCAGCGTGGAAGGGGACGGTGGCGCGGAAGGGGGATGGTGGCGCGGGCGCGGAAGCGGACGGCGGCGTGGAAGGGGATGGCGGCGCGGAAGCAGGACGGCGGCCGCACGGGCACGGAAGCGGGACAGCGGCGCGGGCGCGGAAGGGAACGGCGGCGCGGAAGAGGGACGGCGGCGCGCGGGCGAGGCAGCGGGACGGCGGCGCGAGCGCGGGACGGACGCGCGGGCACGGGACGACCGCGCGGGCGCGGAAGCGGGACGGTCGCGCGGGCGCGGAAGGGGACGGCGGTGCGGGCGCGAAAGTGGGACGGCGGCGCGGGCGCGGAAGCGGATGACGGCGCCAGCGTGGAATGGGACGGCGGCACGGGTGTGGAAGTGGGACGGCGGCACGGAAGCGCTGGACGGCGGCGCGGAAGCAAGACGAAAGCTGCGGCCAAAGGCTAGGTTTGCACGCGCGCGGGGAGAAATAATTTTGGGCCGCACGCTAATTAAGCCCATTACCGACGGACGACATTTACCGACCGACGGTTCATTAGTAAAAACACTATTGCCAACCAGCTGTTAGACAATAAAAATATTAGCTTTATCAACCAACAGTCTGATATGATATGTAATTATTACCGACCAACAATTTGTCGCTAGTTTTACTGACTAACTGTCGGTCGGTATATGTTAACTTTTCCCAACAGACGTTGGTAGGGAATTCTGTGGTGTGGTCTAGTGCATGTTGATGTGAATCTTTATTCCCTGTTGATTTCATTCGGAGTGCAGTGTTTGTTTTGTGGAGTTAACGCTTTGGTCTACGTGCACAACTTGGTTTTATTCGGGAACAGAAGCTTCTCTGTTGCATTGTTTGTGTTCTTCCGTGAGTACTAGTTCTAGCACACTGTAGCAAGAAGTAGTACTACACTGTAGCAACAGTACACTAGTACTCTAGCCTTGCTTTTCTACGTAGCTTTTTGATCGAAGTTGACAGGGCTGAGTACCTTTTCTGACTGTTTTCTGGCGAAGACACCCTCTCTGTTCGAAGCCCCTCAGCTCCGTGAGGCAGACTTCGATCTTATATACTCGAAGGCTTCGTTTGAACTTCGAACTTCGTTTTATGTCCTGAGCTGCTAGCTTCGAAGTACTTTTTGAACTGTCAGCGTCTCATACTTCGAACGTCTGTGCGAAGGTACTCCGACTCGAGCTCTTCGAAGTACATACTTCAACAAGTTTCGAAGTAGGCTTCTAAGCTTGTCTTTCTGTTAGACTTCGCTCAATATTTGCTTCCGTCTTCTTCGAAGGTCCTCGATGTGTTTGTTCGAAGGTAGAGTGTAGTCTTCGTTTTGGTTCTCTGTCGCGTGTCAGCCTTCGCTTCTCCTTCGAAGGTAGTTTTTGTGTGTGACGTGTTCGAAGGTCTGTTCGAAGGTTGTGCTTCGAAGTATACTGTTCGAAGCAAGCTTCAATACACGCACACTTCGCTACGAAGCATACTTCGCACTCTGTAACACACGAGCTAGGCTAGACCAAACAAACCTTCGGCACGTCATCTTCAACCTTCGCTCAACTTCGACAGGCCTCGACCTCCGAAGCAGGCTTTGGCCCAGCGAAGCAGGCTTCGACACTGTGAAGCAGGCTTCGACCAGCGAAGCAAGCTTCGCCAAGGTTCGAACAGGAGACAGATTTTGAACGGTAACTTCTCATTTCACTCCTTGTGCATTTATTACTGAGAAGCTTATCTTGCCTTGTATTTTGTATACTGTTTATCTATCTATTAGAACTGCATTGGCATTTCTCTGTTTATCAACAGTTGCTTCTAGGCTAGATACCTTTTGACTTAGGCGATCTGTTCTTTCTGTGCTGGTTAGTCTTTAGAGGTGCGTTGGGTATTGGGAGCAGGCCATTGATTCGAAAGAATTTTTAGGCGCCCATTCAACCCCCCCCCCCTCTGGTCGCTACTTTCAGTCCTACAGACAAGAGTTTTCAAGCTCGACACCCGGACCTCGTCTCCTACCTTGAGGCCATCCGAAGGTTCGAAGCATCCTTCAAAGACATATCCGTTCAAAGCATCCCAAGAGGCAAAAATGGCCAAGTCGATGCCCTCGCCAAAGCCGGGGCAGGAGGCCAAGCTTTGCCACCAGGCGCCTTCTTCGAAGAGGTTATCCAACCTTCGGCGCCTCCTCGCGACGAGGCATCAACCTCCGCATCAGCCAAGCTCCCGCCGCCGCCTCAGCCAGCCCCAGTCTTATGCACGGTCGACGACGATTGGCGGGAGCACATCTTGCGCATGCTCGCGGGCAGCGAAGACGACCATCCTAGTCCGGACCAAGTACGCCTCCGGCTCCGCGCCAGGTCCTTCCAAGTCATCGATGGCATTCTCTACAAGTCGGGAGTATGTTCCCCGCTACTCCGTTGCATCTCTCACTCGGACGAAGTGGCCATGCTCCGAGACATCCATGAGGGGTTGTGCGGGAGCCATCTGGTGCCGCGGGCCCTCGCCGGCAAGGCCCTCCGACAGGGCGTGTACTAGCCCATGATTGTTGCCGATGCTGAAGACCTCGTCCGCACATGCCAAGGGTGCCAATGGATGGGGCTTCGGGGCCACCGCCCCCTGGTCAGCCTACGGCCCATTCCCCCTATGTGGCCGTTGGCTCGATGGGGAATGGACCTCATTGGGCCATTTCCTACAGCGAAAGGCAACTTGCGCTTTGCTTTCGTCGCCGTCGAGTACTTCTCTAAATGGGTCGAAGCCGAGCCACTGACTTCCATCACATCCTGGAGCGTCCAGAAATTCTTCTGGCAGAATATCGTGTGCCGTTTCGGAGTACCCAGACAGCTCACATTGGACAACGGAACGCAATTTGACGCTGGGGCCTTCCGGACATTCTGCGACGGATTGGGAGTCCAGCTCTGTTTCGCCGCAGTACGGCATCCCCAGTCTAATGGGGCTGTGGAGCGAGCTAATGGGCACATACTCTCATGCCTCAACAAGCGCATCGTGGGACTCGCCAAAGGCTTGTGGTCTGAAGAACTACCGAAGATCTTGTGGTCCATCCAGACCACCCCTTCCAGAGCTACCAGGTTCACCCCATTCCGCCTCCTCTTTGGCGACGAAGCAATGACCCCAACGGAGCTTCGAGCCGGTTCGCTACGCGCCATAGCACCCGAAGATGATCAGGAGCGCGTCGTCTCCCTCGACTTGGCGGAAGAAACGCGGCTCCGAGTCGTGGCTAATCTCTCCCAGTATCAGAATGAGACGAAGGCCTGGTACGATCCCAAAGTCAAGCACAATGAGTTCCAGCCAGGGCACCTCGTCCTTCGCGCGGTGGCCGCTCCGACAAAACTGGGCAACAAGTGGGAAGGACCATACATCGTAACCAGTTCCGGCCGCCCGGGCTCCTACCGACTCGCTACCTTGGAAGGCGAGGAACTGAAGCATGCTTGGCATGCGGAGCACCTGAAGCGATACTTTCCGTAATTGCATAAGTGTATTCCGCCAGCGGCCGATAACGCCTACTCTTATATCCAAATTAAGTAATAAAATCGTCGGCGAACGTTTTCGCCCGCGATGATCGCGCAACGACACTAAGAGTTTCGATTCACCAAGCCCATCGGCTTCCTAGCACCGGCTCGACGCGCCCTCACTCGGGTTCCGAGCTCCGGCTTGACGCACCCCCAAATTGGCATCCGAGCCCCGGCTCGACGCGCTCTCACTCGGTTACCGAGCTCCGGCTCGACGCACCCCTGAATTGGCTTCCGAGCCCCGGCTCGACGCGCCCTCACTCGGGTTCCGAGCTCCGGCTCTACGCACCCCCGAATTGGCTTCCGAGTCCCAGCTCGACGCGCCCTCACTCGGGTTCCGAGCTTCGGCTCGACGCACCCCCGAATTGGCTTCCGAGCCCCGGCTCGACGCGCCCTCACTCGGGTTCCGAGCTCCGGCTCGACGCACCCCCGAATTGGCTTCCGAGCCCCGGCTCGACGCGCCCTCACTCGGGTTCCGAGCTCTGGCTCGACGCACCCCCAAATTGGCTTCCGAGCCCCGGCTCGACGCGCCCTCACTCGGGTTCCGAGCTCCGGCTCGACGCACCCCCGAATTGGCTTCCGAGCCCCGGCTCGACGCGCCCTCACCTAAATTCTGAGCTCCGGCTCGACGCGCCCTCACTGGAGTTCCGAGCTCCGGCTCCAAGGCACCTTACCCTCGTTGGTGCAGTATACCCATTGTTGGGGGAAAATATCTCATCTTCGGGGTTATTGCCAAAGCAGCATGAAGACAACCAGCTAGTTCGAAGATTGTCCGAAGACCTTCTTCGAAGATGCTCGGAACCTGGTTCGAAGCCCGAAGACAGACACTGGTTCGAAGTATGTTTTCGAACCAAAGCCTTTCAGGATCTTTTCTGCCAGCTAAGATGGAAGACTTATCTTCTATCCTATTAGATTAGTCTTTTACCATTTTAGCCCTATTAAGGAAACCGAATAGTTTCCTTAATGTCGGTTGTAATAGAGGGGTAAATAGGTCTTTTCCTTAATGTTTGGGCCTATAAATACCCCCCCATTTCACCCTGTAATGAGGACCGATTTCAAGTGATTCAATACACACTTTCGAACTATTTTAAGCTATTATCCTTTCGGAGGCTTAGAACAGTTTGCTTCGCAAACATTTCGTTTGTTAGTTTCTTTTCTATAGAAACCTGTTAGCGTAATATTTTACGCCAACAGTTGGCGCCGTCCGTGGGGAACCTAGTTCAAAAAACTTCGTTCTCTACCAATTTCTTGCATCATGCCTCCTAAGCGGAGCGCACCTCGCAATCCCACTCGGAGGTCCTCTCGGATCTCCGGAGAGATACCCTTCGACACAGTCGAAGTCGGAGGGTCTTCGACTATTCCTCCACCTCAAACTCCGCAAGGGGCTTCTATCCCTCGAGGATACGAAACCTCTCCACCAACCCCTTCCATACTCCGACCGCCCGGAGCCACTCTGCCACCCTCCATTCCGATTCGAACTGATCATACCAGTTCTCAAGACCCGGAAGGTCCTTCCGGAGGAGATGAAGATAGCCTTGGAGACATGGTCACTCAAATGGCCAATCTTCAAGCTGAGGTAGCGAGGTGGCGACAAGAGGCTGCGAACAGGCTTCGCCCTCAAGCCACCCCAGCTATCCCCGAAGTGCATGAAGACGACGATCTTGATTATCCCGAAGCCCCGGAGAACGCTTCTTACGACAATGAATCTCCGTTGCATCCCGAGCTTCAGAAGGTTCGCTTCGATCCGAAGTTCAAAGCTTCGAAGCTTTGCAAATATGCCGAAGATGAAGATCCCAGTGAGTTTGCACGTTCTTATGCCCTAGCAATTGAGGCTAGTGGCGGAGACAGAGAAACTATGGCGAAGTGCTTCCCGTTGGCTCTTCAAGGAGTGGCGTTGAGATGGTTCTGGTCTTTAAAGCCAGGATCAATCGCTTCGTGGTCACAGTTGAAGAGGAAGTTTATAAGTAACTTTCAGGGCACCTTCGTGCCCCCCATGTCGACAGGAAGCCTTTTCCAAGTGAAACAGCTCCCCGGAGAAACATTGAGGCAGTACTTCAAGCGCTTCGCTCACACGAAGTCGCAAATTCGGGGGCTGTCCACATCTTCGGTGGTTGATGCGGCTCGGGAAAGCGTCAGTCATAAAGGCCTTCTAGATAAACTGCATCGGAAGAGCATCACCACAGTATCACAGCTGATGTCGTACTTCGAGGAGTACTCGAAGTCGGAAGAAGGTTGGCTTCGGAGGACTACTGCTACTTCGACAGTGTTGACAGAAGTTAAAGCAGAGGTGAAGACTTCGGCTCAGCCACAAGAACCAGTCTCCGAAGTGCAACATGATAGAAGAAGAGGGCAAAAGCACCCTCGCTCTGAAGTCCTAAACATTGCACCCCCGCAGAAGTTTGCACCGAGAGCTCCACAGCCTGCAGGGAACAAGTCCAGCGGCTGGAAACCGCCAGGGAAAACGGCCGGCAAGGGCCAGACCCTTTTTTGCTGTATTCATGGAGAGAATCGAAGCCATGCAACTGACACCTGCAAGGCTATTCTTACCCTTCGGGGAGAATACTTGGAGAGAACTTCAGGTCGAGGTAGTACCGACCGAAGTCCAGCAGCAGCAGTGCGCCCGGAGCCGGTCCAGGCTGTGGCGCGGATAGAAAATTTTGATGCTGCAAGGCATCCTCCGGTGGCCAATGTTATGCCACCTCCAAAACAAGAAGAAGGGCAAGATAGAGGGAAAAGAGTAGTTCTCCCTATCTCCGGAGGAGGTACCCTCGGAAGCATGTCCAAGAGACAGCGAAGAGAGTACGTTCGAGAAGTAGGCCACATCGGGACTTCGTCATCCGCAGCTGCAATGCCGGAGTGGTCTCATGTTCCAATATCTTTCTCTGCGGAAGATGCAGCTGGTATCAAGTTCCCGCACGCAGATCCATTGGTTATTACTGCTGATATTGCGGGGACAGAAGTCCGAAGGGTGCTAATTGACGGAGGTAGTTCGGCAGATATCATATTTGTACAAGCCTTCGATCAGCTATGCATTTCCCGGAAGCATCTCCTCCCAGCGGCTCGTCCTCTGCAAGGCTTCGCAGGACCTCCGCTAGATGCACTTGGCCAGATAGGCCTGGAAGTAACCTTCGGAGAAGGTTTACTAGCCCGAACTGAAGAAGTTATCTTTGATGTAGTAGATGCCCCGTATGCTTATAATGTCATCTTCGGGCGAGGCATGTTGAATCAGTTCAGAGCTGTGGCGCATCACAACTACTTGTGCATGAAGATGCCCACACAATCAGGAGTTCTGACAATCTTCGGAGATCAAGCCATAGCTCGGAGGGCAGAATATGGTCATGGTCCTCCTCTTGATCCGAGGCAAGTAAACAGTGTCCAAGATAATGGAGAAATTTTTTCAGCCTCCTCCGAAGCTTCGAAGAAGTCATTTCCAAGACCAAGTCCCGAAGGAGAGATTGCAACGAAGGTCATTGTCAAAGATGGTAAAGAATACACTTTTCAATTTGGTAAAGATTTACCTCCCGAAGTTGCAACTTCATTGGAAAAGGTCGTAGAAGAAAATTTGGATGTCTTCGCTTGGTCTGACGAAGATATCACCGGAGTCGATCGGGATATTATTGAGCACAGCTTGCTTGTAAACCCGAAGGCCCGGCCTGTTCGACAAGGGCTCCGGAAGATGTCCGCAGAGAGAGCTGCTCTAGCTAAGGACGAAGTTGAAAAACTGTTGAAGGCTGGGATTATCAGAGAAGTGGCCCATACAGAATGGTTAGCCAACCCAGTCTTCGTCAGGAAGAAGTCCTCCGGAAAGTGGCGCATGTGCATTGATTTCACATCTTTGAATAAAGCTTGCCCACGTGACCCCTACCCCATGCCCCGAATTGATCAACTAGTTGACTCCACGGCAGGTTCGGAGTTACTAAGCTTCCTTGACGCGTATTCCGGTTATCATCAAATATGGTTGAAGCGCGAAGATGAAATCAAGACGAGCTTTGTAACTCCTTCGGGAGTCTTCTGCTATGTAAGAATGCCCTTCGGCCTAAGAAATGCCGGGGCTACTTTTTCAAGATTAGTTGCTAAGGCTCTAGGTCATCAACTAGGTCGCAATGTGGAGGCCTATATGGATGATATTGTAATAAAGAGTGCTTTAAAGCACCAACATAGCCTAGACTTAGCAGAAACATTCAATAGCCTTCGGGCATGTGGGATCCGTCTTAACCCCGAAAAATGTATATTCGGAGCTAAGGCTGGAAAGTTGTTAGGGTACTTAGTTTCAAGCAGGGGAATTGAAGCTAGCCCTACTCAAATAATTGCGCTGCAGAAGATGGCTCCTCCGGAGAATGTAAAGCAAGTGCAAAAGCTGACCGGACGTCTGGCCGCACTTAGCAGGTTTTTATCAAGGTCTGCGGAGAGGAGCTTGCCAATCTTTAAAGCTTTGAAAGGGTCCGAAGATTTTGCATGGACACCGGAGTGTCAGAAAAGCTTCGAAGATATTAAAGATTATCTCAGCAATCTTGCTACACTTACGGTGCCTATTGCGGACGAAACCCTACTTTTGTATCTTGCAGCCACAGGCTCAGCTGTCAGCGCAGTCCTTGTCAGAGAAGCTGATATCAATGGGAAGTTGGTCCAAAATCCTGTCTATTTTGTATCCGAAGCATTGTCAGGAGCGAAGACAAGATACTCCGAACTTGAGAAGTTCGTTTATGCTCTGATAATGGCTTCGAGGAAGCTAAGACATTATTTTTTGGCTCACAATGTAATTGTACCAACTTCATACCCTTTAGGAGATATGCTCCGAAGCAAAGATTCCACTGGAAGAATTGGAAAGTGGGCAGTAGAGCTAGCACCCTTCGGCATATCTTTCCTGGCAAGGACAGCTATCAAATCTCAAGTCCTAGCAGACTTCGTAGCAGAGTGGACTCCACCTGCGAAGTTGACTCTGGAGAAATCAGATGACGGAGTTTGGACTATTTACTCCGATGGGGCTTTCCAAGCATCCGGAGCAGGCATTGGGGCAGTATTAATTTCACCATCAGGACAAAGAGCAATGTACTCCGCAAGACTCAACTTTAAGTCTACCAATAATATAGCGGAGTACGAAGGAATTTTATTGGGACTCCGGAAAGCACGTGCTCTAGGGGCTACAAGGATAATTATAAAAACAGATTCTCAGATAGTAGCAGGGCACGTAGACAAAAGTTTTCAAGTCCGACATCCACAGCTTGCAAAGTACTTGGAAGAAATTCGCAAGATCGAAGCACATTTCAAAGGTATTTCCATTCGGAGTATACCAAGAGCTGAAAACGTGCAAGCGGACATTTTAGCGAAGGCTGCTGCCGGAGCTGTGGATGTGCCTGACGAAGCTTTCTATGAGGAGCTCAATATACCTTCGGTGCCACAAGTTGCTTCTGCAGAGATTCTCTGCATTCCTAGTGCAGATTCGAAAGATTCAATCATAGAACTCTTGCAAAGAGGAACAAATTTGCCCGAAGAGCCCCAATTGTCAAGATTAAAGCTCAGAGCAAGAAACTATCAGTTAATCAACGGTATATTATACAAGGCCGGAGTATGTTCCCCTCTACTCCGATGTATATCTCAAGCCGAAGGCCAAGAAATTCTTCGAGAAATTCACGAAGGCCTTTGTGGAAGTCATTTAACCCCTAGAGCTCTGGCAGGAAAAACACTTCGCCAGGGGCTTTATTGGCCCACAATAACAGCTGATGCGGAGAGCTTGGTCCGCACTTGTCAAGGATGCCAGTGGATGGGTCGACGGAGTCATCGCCCACCAACAGCTCTTCAAGTCATTGCTCCGGTATGGCCTATGGCCAGATGGGGTATGGATCTAATTGGTCCCTTTCCGTTAGCAAAGGGAAATCTGAAGTTCGCAGTGGTAGCTATCGAATATTTTTCTAAGTGGGTCGAAGCAGAGCCCTTAACAGCTATCACTTCGAATAATGTACAGAAGTTCTTCTGGAAGAACATTATTTGCCGGTTCGGAGTGCCTAGATATCTCACAGTTGATAATGGAACACAGTTCGACGCAGAACCCTTCAGGAAGTTTTGCGAAGACCTAGGCATTCAACTATGTTTTGCTGCAGTGAGACATCCTCAGTCAAATGGAGCAGTTGAGCGAGCCAATGGAAATATCTTATCAGGGCTAAATCGAAGAATAGTAGGACTATCAAAGGGACTGTGGACCGAAGAGCTTCCGAAGATTCTGTGGTCCATTCGGACTACGCAAACAAGGTCCACAGGTTTTACTCCGTTCAGACTGCTATTCGGAGATGAAGCTATGACTCCAACGGAGCTCAAAGGGGGATCATTTCGCAGCACCGAACCAGACATCGAAGAAGAAAGACAAGCTTCGTTAGATTTGTCAGAAGAGACAAGGCTTCGAGCTGTAGCCAATTTATCAAAGTATCATCAGCAGACGAAGACTTGGTATGACCCGAAGGTTAAGCTCAGCGAGTTAAGGCCGGGTCATCTTGTTCTACGAAGCATTATAGCACCAGGGAAGTTAGGCAATAAATGGGAAGGTCCATATCTAATCGTCCGCTCGGGGCGCCCTGGTTCATTCAAATTAGCTAATTTAGAAGGTGAAGAGTTAGCACATACTTGGCATGCGGAGCACCTAAAGCGATACTTCGCATAAGGGCTCCTTGTAATTCGCTTGTAATCACCTCTAAATTAATAAAACATACACCCTGTGGTTTGCCCTTCCCCTTGACACTCCTAGTTTCCCGAGCGGACGCGCTGGGACGGAAGTCGATCGAGAGGGAAGTGTCATCAAGCTGGGATGTATTTCCGGACTTCGTACCCATAAAGTCGAAGCCTCCGGTGTGGTGGCTGAAATCCATTCGGAGCCCAAGCTGATACCTTGTAGGCATCCGTAAAAGAGCCAATACCACATTCTACGGAGTCCAAGCTTCGGCTGGTAGACTTCCGTAAAAAGAGCCGAAGGTGGCCAAAATCTGCGGAGTCCAAGCTGCAGCTTGTCAGACTTCCGTAAAAAGAGCCGAAGGTGGCCAAATTCTGCGAAGTCCAAGCTCCGGCTGGTAGACTTATGCAAAAAAGAGCCCAAAGTGGCCAATTTCTGCGAAGTCCAAGCTCCGGCTGGTAGACTTCTGCAAAAATAGCCGAAGGTGGCTACAATTTCTACGAAGTCCAAGCTCCGGCTGGTAGACTTCTGCAAAAATAGCCGAAGGTGGCTACAATTTCTACGAAGTCCAAGCTCCGGCTGGTAGACTTCTGCAAAAATAGCCGAAGGTGGCTACAATTTCTACGAAGTCCAAGCTCCGGCTGGTAGACTTCTGCAAAAATAGCCGAAGGTGGCTAAAGCAAAACAGCATTTAAGCCATGAGCTCCGAATGTCTGTTCATATAAGTCCAAAGTGACAAATTTCTTAAGACACTAAAGTGTCCTCGAAGTTATCTTAATTGATTTCTTTCGTAAAAGCAAACAAAGGTACCAAGTTACCATTCTTCTGACTACAAATAGTCGAAGATATTTCATAAGATTTCAAAAGATCTTTAAAATGACAGAGGGGCTCCGAACCCCCAAAAAATTGTACTCCGAAGTTTATTCTTTGCGCATAACCATCTTTGAATACAGTTCGAAGTTGCTTATACCCAAAGAGGGGCTAGTAAGTATGGAGACAATTTTAAATCGGCATTCATTATTGAAGCAAATATGTTTACAGATTACATTATGAAAAATTGGTATCTATACCAAGAAGGAATCGGAGACCTCTTCGGTCTCGAGAGCTAGGGGTGGAACGACTAGTTCCAACATCGGAAGTTCTAAGAACTTTACGTTTAACTCTCTTCCTCCCCTTCGAAGCTCTAAAATCCTTCTGTTCTTGTTGAAGCTCGGCCCAAGTTCGAAGCCGCTCAGGGCTTCTCTCCCAGCTTCTAAGATCTTCAGATCTTTTATTTTGGGCTTTACCTTCGTCTTCGGACCAATTAGTGTCTTCAGAAGACGAGGTGTTTGCGTCAATCTCTTTATCTTCCTCTTTGATATAAGACAATATGTCTTTGATTACTTCAGGCGCAATAACGCCGGAGTCATCTCGAGGAATAAGAAATCGAGGACGCTTATAACTCTTTAGAAGTTCGAAGGTGTTCCACAGTGAGCGAAGTTCGCTGTTAAGCTCTAACACTTCGATATCTTCCATAAGAGGCAAAGCCTAAAAATATGACAAACAAGACTTTCATTGATAAATATTTACAAGCATCAGCTTTACATAATCAAAAAATCCTAAATAATCCTAAACCTGCGGAGTCGGAGGAGGCTGACTGCTCGAAGCTTGACTCCGAACTTGCTTTTGACGTTGGCCTTCATCAATCCAAGCCTTGATCGCAGATCGACCTTCGGCTCTCCACGAAGTTTGGAAGGCTCGCCAAGCAGTAGCTACGCCTTCAGAAGGAGTCAAAAGCCTCGCGTCATCGAAGATGATGGAGCCCTCTGTGCTCGGAGTGATTGTTCGGCCCAAATCTTCGTAGTAGCGAAGTATTCCAAGGGCAGACACTTGTCCGGAGAGTTCTCCATAACGCATGCCTGCCGTCTTCATTTGCTTCGCTGCTCCTTGGATCCTTTTTAACCGGCGCAGCAGAGTCACATTGTCATCCGAAGGTAGTGATCTAGTAGTACCGAAGTACTCCAAGACACCTAACATCTGTTCGATGACCTCCGAAGCCACCTTCTCAGACTTAAGCCTTTCCTCAATAAGCGCATCCTTGGCCGAAGTCGTTTCTGCTAAAACTCCGGAGATTCTAGCATTCTCCGTAGTCAAAGCATTCTTCTGAGTCCGGAGTTGGCCAGCTTCTTCTTGTAGCCTTACAAGTTCAGACCCTTTGGCAGCATCCTCCGTCCGCAGTCTTTCAATCTCTACCCGAAGCACAATTCTTTCTGCTTCGAGCTCTTTCTTCGCAGCCTCCAAGCTTTGCCTAGCCCTTCGCTCTGCTGATATTACATTGTCCATCTGAGCTACTCGACCTTCGGAGAAGTTAAAATTTCTTTGAAGAGCTTCGTTCTCTTCCCAAAGTTGAGCAATTTCGTTTTCGTTCGATAAAGCCGCAGCGCGGGCTAAGACTGCTTGCTAAGAAAAAAGAAAAAATGAAATAAGAAATTATTCATATATAATTTGCTATTTGGTTCGAAGATGCTTTATACCTGATAAGCTGCTCTTTCCACAGCAAGGCTAAGCTCCGAACCCTTCACTCTGCTTAAACGGGCTACCAGTTCTGTTTCCCCGACTTTGCGACTGGCTTCACCCAAAGGTTTAACCAAAGTCCCAAGTCCGGTTTTCTCCTCCAAAAAAGGAGTTATGAGAGGAAGCATTACTGAAGCTTTCTGGTCAGCTCTGCTTAGTGAAGGTCCGGAGAGTTCTTCCGAGGCCCTTGGAACTTCTGAAGATGGCCCCCCCTCAGTTGATTCACTTTCATCCGTTGAGTCAGATGAAGTCGATCCTTGAGTTGGAGGCTCTATGTGTCTTTTTCCTCTTCCAGGCCCCGGTAGAGTAACCTCCGGTCGTGGCTCCGAAGTTGTCGAAGGCCTTTGAATTGTATCTTCATGAGATACTTCGACAACAGGAGGCTCTGCAATAATAGAAATATTATACATTGTATAATTTTGCAGAAATTGATAAGAATTATGCAAAATTTTACCTTCAACATTCTCTGGAACATCAAGTACTAGACTGATCGGAGGATCAAAAGTGAAGTCATCATCTGACTCCGCAGTTAGATTTTCCGTTATCAGAGCATCTCAGTGATCAGCCCTTTCCTCTACAACCGAAGTTGCAGGAACTTCGACTTCATCTCCGCCCATAGGGGCTTCGATTTGTTCCTCCTGGGTATCCGGAGCTCTTACTTCTTCGATGTTGGCTTGGGGCTCCGGTATACCTGCAGTATCTTCAATGAGAATACTTCGTTGAGCTGCATCTTCATCAATCAATTTCACTAATAATATACCTTCATTTTCTTTAGAACCAGAGATTGAGGTTCTTGAGCTTGAAGGCACAGGATCCGAAGGTGCGAGATTTTTTGGCTTCCGAGCCACCTTCTTCACCGGAGTCTTTGCAGAGCTTGAAGCTCCGGCTTCAGCCACTCTTTTCTTGGGTCCTTTCTCTTGAGGCACCCAGTCCATCAGAGGGGGCGGAGTTAACTCCAACATTCCCCATACTCTGTTAAATCTCTCCCAACTCCCGACTAATTTAATTCGCCATTCCTTTTCTGCCGGAGTTGGGGCACCCAGAATCTTCTCCAAAGCCCTTATGATTTGCTCTGAAGTAATAGGGGCTGAAGAAGCTAAAAAATAACTCAAGTTAGTTTTTCTTCGAAGTAAATATGTACAATACATGTTGGATTCGAAGTTACCTGCAGGACTCGAAGTATAATTGATCTTGCGAAGACCACCTTCTGAGTCATCCTCGAAGACGATAGGCCAGTTGGCCATCAGTGGAGGAATTTGAAGTCCGATGAATTCTTCGGCCAGGTCCCGCATACTTAACCTTCGGCTGATTTTCTGAAGTAAGTTGAGGCGAGCTTCGAGCTGGCCTTCGTCAGGTTGCACTAAGGCCTCCTTCCAGAATTGGATTTCTTTGAGGGGCCCAGCCAGAGGACTGCTTGCTCCAACTTCGGCATAAAACCACCTCAGGACCCAGTCGGTGTACCATCTAGCATTGATGGCCTTAGCAGGGAATTGCAGGGCATATTCGTCTCGAAGCCTAAAATTAATGCTTCCGAAGGCAACCACCACTTTCTCACCTCCGGAGCCTGTGAACGTCTTCGGCTGACAAGTCGCTCTATGAAGTGCAGCGAAGATTTCAGCCCTCCCCTCACAACCTTCGGCTCTCAGCGCCCACTCGAAGATAGCTAATCTAGCTACAGCATTCGGAGATAGCTGGGGGAGGGTTACATGGAACAGGTCAAGCACTTCGACCAAGAAATCCACAGCAGGGAGGCCCAAGCCTGCTTCAAAAAAGGCTTCGAATACTACAACTTCTCCGGGTCTTGGTGATGGAATCGATTCTTTGCCCGGCTTCCGGATCATAACTCCATTACTAATCTTTCCCCCTGCTGTGATTGCCAAAGACTCTCTCTTGCAGGTAGAAGGCCCTAATTCAAAGGACTGATCCAAATATTTGGTCGATGGAGGGCACAGACCTTGGTCATTGGCGGTTTGGGGATTTCTTTCCTCTGCCGCCATGGAAGTTGTCGCCTGCATAGAGCGTGTCGCCGCCACTGTCGCTGCTGCTGCTGCCGCGGCTGCTTGTTGCCGAGCCAAGGCCGAAGGAGGCGCAGATCCCTTGGTCTTCACCATCGCGATTGCCGGATTGATCTGAGGGAATGGAGACTAGAGCTTAAGAGCTCGAAGGCTAGGGTTCAAGAACTCAAAGGGCTCAAAAAAGCTTTGACTAAGAGGAAGCGGTGAAAAGGTAATCGGGTAAGCTTTGGGGCTCTTATTTATAGCCTAATCTTTCCGTTTGTTACCGTTTGGGTTCTGCCTTTTCGCATTCTTGCCCGTTATTCTCCTCCGAAAATAATGCCTCGTATAACTTCCGTTAGAAACAGAAACTAACGGCTATTTTTTCTAAGTCTAAAAAGATTTTCGAACTTCCTGAGTCAGTTCTAAGATAGTTCGAAAAGTAATTACCTTATGACTGGTTCGAAGTTCATATCTTCATGCATTTCGGAGATAAAACGAAAATCAATAACCCCTATGATTGGTTATCTTTTCTTTCCGTATACTGCTCTCCTAACGTTACAGGTCGAACGGAGAAGCGTATTCGAGGGGCTACTGTTGGGGGAAAATATCTCATCTTCGGGGTTATTGCCAAAGCAGCATGAAGACAACCAGCTAGTTCGAAGATTGTCCGAAGACCTTCTTCGAAGATGCTCGGAACCTGGTTCGAAGCCCGAAGACAGACACTGGTTCGAAGTATGTTTTCGAACCAAAGCCTTTCAGGATCTTTTCTGCCAGCTAAGATGGAAGACTTATCTTCTATCCTATTAGATTAGTCTTTTACCATTTTAGCCCTATTAAGGAAACCGAATAGTTTCCTTAATGTCGGTTGTAATAGAGGGGTAAATAGGTCTTTTCCTTAATGTTTGGGCCTATAAATACCCCCCCATTTCACCCTGTAATGAGGACCGATTTCAAGTGATTCAATACACACTTTCGAACTATTTTAAGCTATTATCCTTTCGGAGGCTTAGAACAGTTTGCTTCGCAAACATTTCGTTTGTTAGTTTCTTTTCTATAGAAACCTGTTAGCGTAATATTTTACGCCAACACCCATCGAGCCTTTCCTCCTAGCCAATTAGCGACCAACCGGCAAGCCGCCTACTCGCTAAGGAGGGGAGGGGGAAAGGAGCGAGGAGAAAGGCCTCGACCGTGTATATTGGAAAAAGCAAAAAGGTGGCATACAGCGTATAACGTTTGTCACGAGTCAAGAACGAGGAAGAAGGATTAAGAGAAGCTTTCATCTAAGCCGAGCAGGAACCGGAGGCCCCTTCGGTCAGACTAACCACCAAGGCCAGAGTGCGCTTCGGCCTGAGGCCCTGGCACGGTTCGCATGGACCTCTCCTTCCTCTTCCACCGTTCCTCCTCTTTCTTCTGGGCGCGAAAGGTCTTTTGGTCTTCTTGAAGTTGAGCCCAGCTGCGCAGATTGCCTCCCTCAGAGGGCGCACCGTTTGGACCAGCTTCTGTGTCAGACCAGTCCACCGGTTCGGGAGACGAAGATGGAGCATGGAGCCCTTCCTCTTCTTCCTTGACAAGGCTCAGAACCCCTTGAAGGACGTCAGGGTCCGCGCGCCCGTCACTACCGCGAGGAAGGGCGAAGCGTGCAAGCCGGTTCGCTCTCAAGGCTTCGAGGATGGCCCATCGGTGTCGAAGAGCATCGTCAAGTTCGAGTACTTCGACATCGCAATCGCAAGCATGGACACCCTGAATGACCCCCAAAAAGGTACTCTTTATTGATATATATAACCAAGTTTCTGGAACTATTACAAGGTATATAGCGCGAGGGTCCTGAGGAAGCTACACCTTCGGGTCTGGCTGGCAGACCGAGGTTGAAGGCTTCGAAGGAGTCGGAGGACCACCGGAGCGAAGAGCCTCCTCCAACCAGGTCTTGACCGCTTCAGGGCCCTCGGTCTGCCAGATCGCCTTAAGCACCCTCCAAGATTGGGTCACCATCGGGCTCGGCGATCGGAGGTGGTCCCCTACGAAGGTGACTGGATGTGGACTCGAAGGTGAAGGAAGAGGGAGCCCAGAAGCCTCGAGGTGTTGAAGAAGTCCGAAGGCGGCCACCCGAGCGGACACCTCACCGTACTTCGACACGGTGAAGTGTATTTGCCGAACGGTGGCTTGGATAAACTCTACTCGGCGGACCAGGGGCTCCCAGGCGATGTCGAACGCGCCGCACCCGGTGCCATAGCGCGCTAGCACCCTCCTGAGGGACACCGCTATGTCAGCCGCCGTCTTCTCCGCCTCCGCGAGCGCCTCGGTTATCTCCCCGTTTCGGGCAACGAGGTCCACCTCAGCCCGCTCCAGATGAAGCACTCGGGCCCCGAGGGCCTCGGCGTTAGCTGCCGCCTCTTGAAGATTGTCTATCTCCGAGACTTGAGCCCGGAGTGCAGAGACTTCTCCTTCGAGTCGCTGCACTTCTGCGGCCCGAGCCCGAAGCCTTTCCGCCTCGGTGGCTTAGAACCGTAGGTCGTCAACTTCCACCTCTAGCTCATCCGCTCGAGCGGCCCGCGCCGGGACCCCTTCCAGCTCCGCAACGCGGGCTTTGAGGGAGTCCATCTCCGCCACCTGGGCCTCGAGCGCTTCGACCCTGGCGGCCCAAAGCCGAAGGCTTTCGACCTCCGCCACTCGCTCACGGGCCAGCCTCTCGGTGGCGTCTGCTTGGGCAGCAAGCCCCGAGGAATCTACTTCGCGGCGATGGCGTTCGGACAGCAGGGAAAGCAGCGATCCCTGCGCAACTAACTGCGCACGAAGAAGAGGATCAGAAAGAAGAAGGGCTAGGGGCTTGTTGAAGGGCGCTCCAAGAAAATACCTAGCCCGCAGCAGTCTCGATGGCCCTACCGAGCTCCAGTCCGTCCGTCGGCCCTAGCTCATCTATGACCGGAGCCTCGCGCAAGTGCACGTAATAGTCATGGACTGGAGCCACCTTGGACGTGAAGTCCTCGCCGACCGACAAGTAAGGGCGCAAGAGGGGCACGCTAGAGCGCGCGCCCCGAGGGCTGGAGGGGGGCCGGGGTCGAACCCCTTCGTCTTCGACGGAATCCGGAGAGGCCCCTTCGGAGGCTCCAGACTCCGTCCCGCCCCACGGCCCCGTGGCCCTCGTCGCGTTAGCAGAGGCTTCGGACCTCGCATCCGCAGCGTCCTCGGGGGGTGGAACAGTTGGATTGACGTCCTGGACGGACGTGCCTGCGCGAAGCAAACAGGGGCTGAGGACGAGAAGGCCCGGCATTTCGGGAAAAGGGTTGGGCAAGTTAGCGTACCTTCGTTCGCGACCTTGGCAAGGTCCCCCGAAAGCTGGGCGTGCCCCAAAGGGCTCGGGCAATAGAACAAGTTGTCTATCGAATTCACCGGGGAGCCTGCCGCCACTGCAGCGAGAATGGCCTCCACGTCGGCGCTCCCCTCGATGGCGCCGAGCGGGTCGGCCTGCCCTCCTCTGTCCAGGTTGTCTGTCTCCCTACTCCCCTGGGAGCTGGCGGAGACCCCCTCCAAAGCCGGCTCACGCGGGGGAGCAGTCTTGGGAGGCGGAGTAGTTTCGGTGGCTGGCGCCTCCTGCTCGGTCCTCGGCACGGACGTCGTAGGGTCCAGACGAGGGAGAGCATCTCCAGCCCTTCCGGCGCCCAGCCAGACCGATTGACTCGGGTTCGGAGCTATCGGGGGGTCCTCATACTCCGATCAGGCCCATCGCTGGAGCACCCGCACTCGGAGTGGGAGGCGGAGGAGTGGCTCCGGGAAAGCCGCTTCGGGCCCTTCACCACATTTTTCTTCTTGGAGGGGCGCCGGGGGGAGAGGCCACCGTCGAGATTAGCCACCTTCCTCTTCGAGATGGCCCGGAGGACCTCCCCCTACGGGAGAGGCGAAGGCGAGAGCTCAAGTGCCCCCCACACTCTGTTAAAGCGCTCCCAGGAGCCCACCAGCTCCACCCGCCGGGTGCATTCGGCCAAGGTAGGGGCTCCAATGATCCGCTCCGTTATGCGGGCCACCTCCTCGGGAGTCCGGGCGACAAGCGACCCTGTATTCGAGGATCAGGGCCAGAGTACTTTTCGAAGCACGGAAGAAGGAAACAAGGCTAAGGAGTGCAGAAGCTTACCGAGCTGGCGGGAGAGCTCTGTCGGTGTCAATTCATCCTGGCTGCTCCGCAGCGACGCTGGCCACTCTTCCTTCAGCGGGGGAATTTCGAGGGCCACGAACTCCTCTGCCAGGTCCCGCATGCTCATCCGGCGGGTAACGATCTTGAGGAGTTGGATCCTTGCGAAGATCGAGCCGGCGTTGGCCCCGACGCGCGCCTCCCTCTGAAACTAGATGTGGCGCGGAGGGCCGGCAAGACCGGAGCTGAGCCCCACGTGGACGTAGAACCAGCGGTTCACCCATTTGGAGTACCCTCTTTCGTTGATGGCCTTCGCCGGGAAGGAGCCTGCATACCTCCTCCGGAGCTGGAAGTTGATGCTCCCGAAGGCTAGAATTCGCCCCCCTTCTTC
The DNA here is from genome assembly GCA_019279435.1 of Zizania palustris. Classification (NCBI taxonomy): domain Eukaryota; kingdom Viridiplantae; phylum Streptophyta; class Magnoliopsida; order Poales; family Poaceae; genus Zizania; species Zizania palustris. The sequence continues at coordinate 15,978,352 of JAAALK010000286.1, forward strand.
TTCCGTTGGCAGAGAGCTTCGTGCATCTGCGCGAAGACCTCCGCTCTCCCCTCGCAGCCTTCGGCGCGTATGGCCCACTCAAAGATGGCGAGGCGGGCCACGGCGTTCGGGGATAGCTGCGTGAGCTCCAGGTGGAAGGCGTCCAGCACCCCAGCGAGGAGCTCCGAAGCGGGGAACCCCAGTCCCGCGTCGAAGAAAGCCTCGAAGATGACGACTTCACCCTCTCGCGGCTGCGGGACCGTTTCCTGGCCCGGCTTCCTCGCTAGTGTTTCAGGGCCGAGGCGGGCCCTGGTCACTTGCTTGATCAACGCGTCCGTGCACGCCGACGGACCGAGCTCCAGCGTCTGCTCCCGAAACCGCTCCGAAGCGGGACAGAGCTCTCGTGAGTCACGCACCTCTCCTACACCAGGCGCCGTCGCAGCCGCTGCAGCCGCCGCCGCCATCTGGCGTTGTAGGAAGTGGGGGTCCATTGCCACAGTTGGGGCTGCATTCTCCACCATGGCGAAAGGAGGCGAGGAAGAAGCAAGGAGCAAGCGCTCAGAGAGCCGGCGGTTGCTGCCGAGAGTGGGGAGAAAGAGTGCGACAGGTGGGCGGGGGAAGTGTAGGCCGTGCGGCGGGGGATATTTAAGCGCAAGACTGCCGCCAGTCCATCTTCCATTCGCTCAGCGCGTGCGTGCAATGGTCGCGCAGCGCCCGCATTTAAGATTCAACCGGTGCCTCGGGCGCGCCAGTTCCTGACGGTTCGCCTCCCCAGCGCCGCTTGCGCGCGCGTGGCATTAACTGCCCCAGGCGGCGCTTGGCCGCCTCCTCGGGCTCGGAGCCAGGCAGTCAAAGGCGCGTGGGGCGGTCAGCGGGCCCGGTCGAACTCCCACCTACGAGAAAGGGGGGAGGGGACGATCAACTTGCCGGAGGGTGCCTCGAAGTGGCTCCCGGCCACCGAATCCTCAGGCGCCCGGCGGTCTCGAAGCATCTCTACACCAGCCGGGGAGGACCGCATCGCGGACGAATACAGTATCTCGGCGTAAGCGATTTCCCTTATGAAAGCTATCGGAATTATCGTGTGCACTTCCACCCTCTCTTAATGCAGGGCTCTCGAGAGGAAAGAAGCGAGGGGCTACTATTGGGGGAGATAATCCCGATGGATGAAGAGGGGGCCACCACCAGAGGGTCCGAATCCCAGCGCCGGAGGGCCAAAACCTCCGGGCGACAGAGCCGGAGCCTTACGGAGGCTTCGAACCGCTCCGGAGGAGGTTCCTGGGCAAGAGGTCGTTGGCCGGAGGCCGGAGACCACTCTCCGGACCGAAGACGCAGGAGGCCACCCTCCGGGGAGGACTGCTGGAGGCCGTCCCCCGGAGCAAGCTGCGGTCCCGGAGGGAGCTTAGGCAGAAAGAAAACCAGTCAAGCCTACAGGGGGACAGGATCGCGATCCTCTACGCCGTGTCGGACAGCGCGAGCAGTGCCCGACACGGCTGATACGCTGTCAGAGTCGAATCTTCTTGTCTGTACTGCGCGGAGCTCGCTTTGTCTGTACTATTGGTCTGTGCCAGGACCGGTAGCGGTTAGCGGTCCAGGGGCGCTTGGCCCTCAGGATGGGGGGCCCTATAAATACCCCCCAACTACAGTTGTAATGGACACACGATCCGAAAATACAGAGCACACAACATTCATTATTCCCATCCACCACAGAAACCTGCTGGATCGATCCGTTGTCCCAACAGTCACCAAATAGGCCGGAATGTCGAAGCCTATATGGATGACATTGTAATAAAATGTTCTCAAAAGCACCAGCATAATCTAGACTTAGTTGAAACATTTGAGAGCCTCCAAGCATGTGGAGTACGCCTCAACCCTGAAAAATGTATATTCGGGGCGCATGCAGGAAAGCTGCTAGGGTACTTAGTTTCGAGCAGGGGAATCGAAGCTTGCCCAACGTAGATAAGTGCACTGCAAAGAATGGCTCCACCAGAAAATTTGAAGCAAGTGCAAAAGCTAGCAGGAAGGCTCGCAGCTCTTAGCAGATTCCTGGCTAGGTTAGCAGAACGAAGCCTCCCAATTTTCAAAGCCCTAAAGAGGTCCGAAAGTTTCAATTGGATGCCGGTGTGCCAGAAGAGCTTCGATGATATCAAAGCATACCTAGGAAGCCTGTCAACGCTTACTGTGCCCCTCCCGGAGGAAACACTCCTCCTCAATCTTGCAGCAACAGGCTTCGCAGTAAGTGCAGTAATGGTCAGGGAAGTTGAGCTTAAGGGAAAGCTGGTGTAGAACTCAGTTTATTTTATTTTAGAAGTTTTGTCCGGAGCAAAGATAAGATACTCTGAGCTCTAGAAATTTGCTTATGCCCTGGTAATGGCCTCGCGGAAGCTAATGCATTATTTTTTGGCGCGTAACTTAATTATTCGAACCCCCGACCGGAGCGATAGGAATCTGAAGGGCTTCGAGGTGACGGAGGACTCCGATTCCAGCGCACTGTCTTGAGATATCTCCGTACCCGATGCCGGAGTTCATCATTAGCGACGTCGCCACTTGGATCCTCTTCAGCTTCCGGTCGAGGGACTCGTTGGCCACGGTATAAGACAAAGGGCACATAGTGCCAAAATATTCCAAGGTATCCTGAAGGGCATCCAAGGTACGTTCTGCTACATTGGCATTCTTCTTCTCGGCCGCCTCCAACCCAGCAGCGGTAGTGGACACTTCGGCCATCTGGGACAGCAAGGAGCTCTTCTGAGCCATCGCTTGCTTGAGAGAGCCTTGGAGCTCTAACCAGCTGGGTGCTCGAAGTAGCCGCCGCCTACCGGAGCTTCTCAACCTCCGCTCGGAGCACCAAGCACTCGGCTTCAGCTTCTTGGGCCGAAGTCCGGAGCGTGTCGCTGTCCTGCCTTGCGAGTCGGAGGGCTTCATCGGCTTCGGCCCTAGCCCTCCGTTCTTCGAAGACTTCTTCCTCCAACCGAAGTGCTCTCTCTTCGGAACCCTTGAGCGCGGTTTGGAGGGTGGTAACCTTTCGCTTGAGTCGATTGGTTTCGACTTCATTGGAAATCGCTGCCGCTCTACCAAGGACAAATTGCTGCAAAAGGAACAAGTAAGTACCAGGTATTTACATTTACTAATCGAAAATATTTGTGGTGCTTTTTATACTTGAAGGGCATCCTTTTAGAGGGCCATGTTGAGCCCCGGGGCCCTGGCTTCGCTTAGAACGGAGACCAAGTCGGAGTTGGCAACTTCCTGGCTTTTCTCCGACAAAGGCTCCAGGAGTGCCCGGAGGCCCGTCCGCTGCTCCAGAAATGGAGCCAGTAGAGGAAGCCAAGAAAGAGCTTGGCGATCATCCGTCGTTGCCTCTTCCTCCAAATTGCTTGCCGAAGGCTCGTTGGAAGAGGGTGTCGTCGTCGGGCAGGAGGGAGTCCGAGGCTTGACATGCTTTTGCCCCTCCCCGGCACGAAGACAGGAGGCTCGACTCTGGTAGAGGCAGCTCCTCCTTCGGCGGCTACCCCTTCGGTTGGAGCCGCATTGGCAGGGATGATCCCAGCCACCGGAGCCGCATCGATAGGGATGACCCCGGCCACCAGAGCCACGTCGGCAGAAACGGCCCCTACCACTAGGGCCGGGGTGTCTACTAGAGTCGAGGTGTCCATCAGAACCACAACCCCAGAAAAAGCTGGAGCTTCGTGTGCAGTCAGGGTCTCGTCGCTCCTCGATGTACCTATAGCATCAAGGTATTTGGTGAACATTTAAAAGTAAAAATTGTTGTAGGAATCGACCGAGGCAAAAGATTCGAAGTGTACCTTCGGAGGCACCGTGAGGTAAAATCGTCGGGTCCTCCAGGACTTCATACATCCGGAGGATCTCGTCGAGGTCGTCCCCCGAAGTCCTCTCCGGTGTAGTCACCGCTGGAGCCTCAACCTCAGCAGTGATCACCTCCGAGCTCACAATAGTGGGCACGAGAGTGTGTGCCGTGTATACCTCCACAACCTCTCGGGCAGAAGCTTCAGTTGGGACCCCTGTTGCGTCTTCGTCGCCATCCAGGAGGTAGTTCTCGAAATCCTTCGCCAACTGGACGTCGGAGCCTTTGCTCCCGGACTCCTCCGAAGCCGAGATCTGAATGCCGAAAGACGAAGCGGACGAAGCAGGGGTCAGTTGAGGAGGGATCTTCACCACCTTCTTCTTCTTGGTGGGGGTCTTGCCGACCTTTTTCGGGGGTTCGACGATGGCTTTCCTCTTCCGAGGAGCCACTCCGGTTGGGTTAAAATCCAGCAGAGGAGGAGGCACCATCCTGAGGGCTCCCCACACCCTGTTGGAGTGCTCCCAGCTCCCCACTAGCTCCATCCTCTTCTGCCTTTCGGCCACCGTAGGGGCTCCGAGGACCTGTTCGGTGGCCCTTGCTTCTGCTCCAGGGCTAACACCAGTGGAGCCACTGAAAAAAGGGTAACATATTATAAGTATGTTATTTTCATCATCTAACATATTATTGCAGGAGTCGAAGTCTTACCTAGAGTCCGGAGCTCACCCTCCGAAGCTTGTTGAAATACTATCGGCCAGTTGCCCCGAGGGGTGGAATCCGAAGAGCAATGAACTCTTCGGCAAGATCTCGCATACTCATGCGGCTGGCCACCAAAGTCAGTAGACCTAGCCACGTTGAGAGCAGGCTAGGGTTCGGGGTAACCTCCCCCTCCTTTTTTCAGAATGAGATCTCCTGAAGGGGTCCAGCGAGAAGGGAGTCCTCTCCAACCTCGGAAAGTGTACCATCGGTCGTTGATGGCCTTCGCTGGAAAGTGTTGGGCGTGCTCCCTCCGTAGCTAGAAGTTGACGCTGCCGAAGGCTGTTATCACCTTGGTGTCCCCAGGGCCATCTTGCGGCTTCGGTTGGCAGATGGCTTCGTGGGTAGCGGCGAAGACCTCTGATCTCCCTTCGCACCCTTCGTCCCAAAGCGCCCATTCGAAGATAGCCAGACAGGCGATGGCATTGGGAGACAGTTGAGGTAAGGTGATGTGGAACATGTCCAATACCTCAGACAAGAAGTCGATGGCCGGAAGCCCCAGGCCCACCTCGAAGAAGGCCTCGAAGACCACGACCTCTCCGCTCCGTGGCCGCGGAGTTGATTCTGACCCGGGGACTCGAGTCCTCAATCCGATCCCCAGCTTCCCTTCCACGACATCTTCAATGGACTCTGCAGTGCTTGTGGATTGGCCGATGAGGAAACTTTGGGGGATCTTCTTCTTGGATGGAGGGCGGAGCTCCCGGTGGTTCTTGGGCCAGGCGTCGCCCGGAGCTCTAGCCATTGCCTCTGCGGCTGAAGCCGCCCACGCTTGCCTTTGTGCCAGAGTGCTAGCCGCCGTCGGCACGGTGTGGCTAGTCCTCACCATGGTTGGGTGGTTCAGGAAGTTGTGAGAATTGGAGGTTGATGAAAGTGAATGCGGATGCTAGGCACGGTAAAAAGTTTCGGGTAAATTTCAATCCCCTTTTTATAACCGTCCGCTAGTTGCTGTGCTTCGATTGCATTCACATTGTAGGTTCGACTTCCGTCGCTAGCGGGTGGGCCCAGCGAGCGGAACGGTGTGAGTCCGCCGTAAAATTTCGACCGTTACCTTTTGAGGAGCCATGCTGAATAGCGTGGGCCTCATGGCTCTAGAAGTGATGAGTCATTGTCAACGATAGTCAAAGAGGACAGAAGAAGAAGAGATCTGCTGTTTGATGGGCCGCGTGTGACTCAGGTACACGGGCAGCGAGCGACTGTCGGGCAGAGGAGGCTGCGAAGTCGGGCTGGCCCAATCCGGGTACATGGGCCAGAAGCAGTAGAAGACCCACTGGGCTGTTGACCAAGGTTGACTTAGGTACACGGGCGGTGAGCGATTGCCGGGCTGAGAGAGCTGCGGAGTCGGGCCAGCCCAATCCGGGTACCTGGTGCAAAGCTGGTGGAGGCTTTGTCAGTTTCGGCGCAAAACTGACAACCGTTGATCTTGTATCCGACTGTCCAGAAGAGAAGCCGTAGTCGCTACGAAAACTTAGCTTCCGGATAAGTCATCTGTATCTCTAGGCCCACAGTCAGTCAGTCGTGTCTGTAAAAATACCTAAGGGCAGTAGAGTCTTTTCCTTTATTCTTGCGTCTGTAAAAACCCTAAGGAGCTGGTAGAATATTCCTAGTGTTGGGCAGCCTATAAATAGGGCCCCAATCCCTAGGGTTTGGACTACCCCTTCCAGAATTCACTTTTTAATCTATTGGGTCATTTTGTTTCACGTTCTCCCTCCTGTGTGCGCCGCCAGGCACTGGTTCGTTCCTTTTTGCCTTGCATTTACTTTGCTCCTGTGAGATTGAATCTTTTGTTCTTTGTTGAGGCGTGTGCATTGATTCCTTTGATTCAAGAAGCTTCGGTTTGTTATGTTGTGTTGATTTTATTCCTGAGGATGTGTCTCTGTTGCGTGTGTTCTTCACGCAAGTAGTACTAGTTCTTGCTGTTGCAAGTAGTACTACTTTTCTGTGGCAACAGTTCACAAGTACCTGCTCTGATTTTTCCAGCGTAGTTTTTTGATCGAAGCAGACTGGATTGAATGCCTTTTTGACTGTTTCTGCGAAGCCACTTTTCTATCTGTTCGAAGTCCCTCAGCTCCGTGAGGTAGGCTTCGACCTGACTTTTTCAGAGGCTTCGTTTTTCAACTTCACTCCGTACTGCTTGCTTCGATGTATGTTTTTGTGCTGTTTGCTAGCCTAAACATACTTCGACTATCCCTGCGAAGTTATTCTCTATTTTAAGCTGTTCGAAGTAATGGGGGACTGGTCCCGATCTTCCGCTAGGTAAAGGATAAACTTTGGTTCGTGGAGAATCTCGACGTTGGCGATCCAAGGCTCCGGTCCGGCGGATCAAAACCTTGCAATCGTTACACCACTGTCTCCGTTGGTTATCAACCACGCAGAACGCGATTGACCTCGTCACGAAGGCTAATTCCTGCAAGCGAACCCAAGAACACAAGAAAGAACAGGAAGGATACAAGTCGAATGCCAAATCATAGACAAACGATGATAAGGTGAGGTTTCACAAACGCCAATGCAGCAGCCAATCGGTCCGGTGCAAGAGGCGGGATCTAAACACACAAGTGTAGATGCAAACAAAGCAAAACCTAACCCTAAAGGTGGCTGGAAAGAATATATAGGGCGTGGGCAGCCTGTGGGAGGCGAACAGACTTGGGCTGTGGGCTAGAAGATGTACAGACTCGGATTATGGGCCAACACGGCCCAGTTCTGTCATGCAGGACTGTTTTAATCACACAGATCGACTCGAGACTCCAAATGAGACGAAACCAACGGCAAACGATCCGTCTTCTCCTTAGCTTTCCAAAAAGTCCAAGAACGTGCCAATCGGACTTCGTATGAGGAAGTTATGCCCATTTTGGTGCAGGGTGGTTGATGTAGTCCGAACCAGCAAATTCTTGACTTCAAATCATCCGTGCGATTCCGTCTTCAACTCCAATTCTCCTATTCCATCTCCCATGTTCCTAAGAAACAACATATCACTAGTATTCAGTAGCATCCCGTCCAAACAAATATTAACATAGTTGCTAAGGAAAGAATTAACCTCATGGTTCAAGCGACGGGCACGGGCGCGTGTGATTGGTCCTTGTAGTTGAATTGTAGGTGGAGGCTACATGTGTGTATCAGGCGAAGTGATGTCCTCATCATCCTCCCCTTCTTGAATTGGAGTCGTCCTCGACTCAAGCTCATCGTCATCTCCCAAATAGGGCTTTAAATCTGAAATGTTAAATGTGGGACTAACCCCAAAAGCTGCAGGCAACTCAAGTTTATATGCATTATCATTTATCTTCTCAAGCACACGGAAAGGACCATCAGCACGGGGCATCAATTTAGACTTTCGCAAATCAGGAAAATGATCCTTGCGCAAGTGCAACCAAACAAGATCACCCGGTTCAAATGTTATCTCTTTTCTACCCTTACTACCATAAGCACGATATTTCTCATTCATTTTCTCTATGTTTGCTTTAGTAGTTTCGTGCATCTTAAGCAATAATTCAGCACGTGTAGTAGCATCAAAATTCAAGTTTTCAGATGGTGGTAATGGTAGCAAATCAATAGGAGAACGCGGATTAAAGCCATAGACCACTTGAAACGGACTTACCTTAGTAGTGGAGTGTACTGACATATTATATGCAAACTCAATATGAGGTAGACACTCTTCCCAAAGCTTCAAGTTGGTCTTCAAAACAGCCCTTAGCATCGTGGACAATGTACGGTTGACGACCTCCGTTTGCCCATCTGTTTGGGGGTGACAAGTAGTAGAAAACAGCAGCTTCGTCCCCAACTTATGCCACAATGTTCTCCAAAAATGACTTAAGAATTTGGCATCACGATCTGAAACGATGGTATTGGGGACTCCATGCAAGCGTACGACCTCTCTGAAAAACAAATCAGCAACATTTGTAGCGTCGTCGTTCTTGTGACAAGGTATAAAATGCGCCATTTTAGAGAACCGATCTACCACCACAAAAATACTATCCCTCCCCCTCCTAGTTTTAGGTAATCCTAACACAAAATCCATAGAAATATCCTCCCAAGGTACACTAGGAACGGGCAGAGGCATATAAAGACCATGTGGGTTTAGACGGGACTTAGCTTTATTGCAAGTATTGCATCGTGTCACATAGCGCTCAACATCTCGTCTCATCCTAGGCCAATAGAAGTGTGTGGACAGCACATCTTCGGTTTTCTTTGATCCAAAATGACCCATCAAACCACCACCGTGTGCTTCCTGCAATAACAACAAGCGAAGAGAGCTAGCCGGCACGCATAACTTGTTAGCACGAAAAAGATATCCATTATTCAGCACATATTTGTTCCAAGCACGATCATTTGTACAATTTGCAAAAGCATCTTTGAAGTCCAAATCAGTAGCATACATATCCTTCAATGTTTCTAAACCAAAGATCTTATAATCAAGTTGAGAAAGCAATGTATAACGTCTAGATAAAGCATCGGCAATAACATTATCTTTCCCTTTCTTATGCTTAATGATATATGGAGAAGTCTCAATAAATTCTACCCATTTAGCATGTCTTTTATTCAGATTTGCTTGACTACGTATATGCTTCAATGCTTCATGATCCGAATGAATAATAAACTCCTTAGGCAAAAGGTAATGTTGCCAAGTTTCAAGCACACGCACTAAGGCATATAATTCCTTATCATAGGTAGAATAATTCAACTGTGGGCCATGTAATTTCTCACTAAAATAGGCCACGGGTTTACCTCCTTGTAGCAGCACACCTCCTAGTCCAAAACCACTAGCATCGCATTCTAACTCAAAAGGCTTACTGAAATCGGGTAGCTGAAGTAGAGGTGCATGTGTAAGACGATCTTTGAGTGTGGCAAAAGCTTGTTCTTGGGCTGGTTCCCAAGTAAAAGTGACTCCCTTCTTGGTCAACTCATACAACGGACCGGCTATGGTGCTGAAATCTTTCACAAAACGCCGGTAGAAACCTACAAGACCAAGAAAACTACGTACCTGTGTGATAGTTTGGGGTTGCGGCCAGCTGTTGATTGCTTCTACCTTCGTCGCGTCGACCTCAATACCCTGTGAAGTGACAACATATCCAAGAAACACAACTCGATCCGTGCAAAACGTGCACTTCTCAAGGTTACCAAACATTCTAGCCTCTCGGAGGACAGAAAAGACAGCACGTAGGTGTTCAACATGTTCAGTGAGAGACTTGCTATAAACCAAGATATCATCAAAGTATACAACCACAAAGCGTCCTATAAAGTGCCGTAGGACTTCATTCATCAAGCGCATGAAGGTACTAGGTGCATTAGTAAGTCCAAAAGGCATGACAAGCCACTCATTTAATCCAAAAATTGTTTTAAAAGCAGTTTTCCATTCATCACATAGTTTCATGCGAATTTGGTGGTAGCCACTACGGAGATCGATCTTAGAAAAGATAATGGCACCACTAAGCTCATCAAGCATGTCATCCAATATAGGAATAGGGTGTCGATATCGAATGGTGATATTATTAATAGCACGACAATCAACACACATGCGCCAACTACCATCTTTCTTAGGTACCAAAAGAACGGGTACTGCACAAGGACTAAGGCTTTCACGGACGTACCCATGATCAAGAAGGTCCTGTACTTGGCGCTCAATTTCTTTTGTCTCCTCCGGATTGGTGTGGTACGCTGCACGATTAGGAAGAGATGCCCCCGGGACCAAATCAATTTGGTGCTCGATGCCGCGTATCGGTGGCAGCCCGGGTGGTATCTCAGCAGGAAAAACATCTTTAAACTCCTGCAAAAGGTCAGTGACTGCAACAGGAACAGAGCTAGGAATGTTCGCAAGTGAAAACAGCACGTTCGTGCAAATTTTAGCAAGGTCAGTTTTAGTTGCAAGCATGACACGTCCTTTCAGATTAATAACTTGTGATGAAGAAGGAGAAGCAAGTTTATCTTTCTGTTGCCTCGAAAGCATTTTGGCTACTTGCTGATTTTCAGAAGGTTGTTTGCTCTTTTGGGCGTCCCAAGCATGTTTTTCTTGTTCAAATTTCACAATTTCAGCAGGAGTCATAGGAAGTAATGTAACTTTCTTTCCTTTATACATAAATGTGTACTTATTGCTCCTACCATGGTGTGTAGCATCAGTATCATACTCCCAAGGTCTACCAAGTAACAGAGAACATGCTTGCATTGGTACTACATCAAAATCAGCAACTCCGAAGTATGTACCAATGGAAAATTCGATGTGAGCAGTTTGTGTTACCTTGACCTTACCGCTATTGTTGAACCATTGCACATGGTAAGGGTGTGGATGCGCACGTGTGGGAAGTTGAAGCTTCGTTACCATGTCGTGGCTCACCAAATTGTTGCAACTACCGCTGTCGATGATGACACATACACGACGATCATTGACGACGAAGAAGGTCTGAAACAGATTATTCCGTTGTGCCCGATCGTCCTGCTCCATGTGAGTGCTCAAGACGCGTTGTACAATAAGTGCTTCAAGGTCGGCAGAGGCATCCGGCGCAAAAACAGCGTCATCGTCGAATGTATCGTCATCTCCTGCAATGTTAGCAGCAAGCGCATATTCATCTTCAACATCACTAGCACTTACGTAGCCACCGTCTTCCGTAGCAATATAAGCCCGCTGACTAGGGCAGTCCTTCATAACGTGGCCAAATCCTTTGCATCTGTGACACTGGATCGCTGCAGAACGTGCAGTAGAGGCCGCCGAGGAGGTGGTCTTGGCTGGCGCCTTGGATGCTGCAGCCTTGGAGCTCTCAGCCTGGGCTGTAGATGTAGAAGGGGCTGATGTAGCCATCGGTCGAGAAGGTGGTGGTGGTGGTCGTTGCTGCTGCCCACTTGAGCGTGAAGTAGCACCACCAATGTTGGTCCTCATGCTGCGTTGTGGTTGTTGGCGACCCTGCAATTCTTTTTCTGCAAGCATAGCAAGGTGGAAAAGACGAGTGATAGTATTGTATTCTTTATAATCAATGATATCCTGAATTTCACGTCTTAAACCACCATAAAAACGGGCCATTTTATCCTCATTGTCCTCCTCAATTTCAGCACGCATGCAACCTATTTGCAACTCCTGATAATACTCCTCTACCGATTTATTTCCTTGTTTAGGCGCTGCAATTTTTTTCTCAAATCATGTTTATATGAAGGAGGGACCCATCTACCACGCATTTGCCGTTTTAACATATCCCAAGTTTGTGGTTCATTGCCAACCTGAACTATTTCAGTCCACCAAAGAAGAGCATATCCAGTGAAGTCACTAGTAGCTAAGCGCACGCGGTGGATAGCAGGAACCATGTGAGCATTAAATTTTTGTTCGACTGACATCTCCCAATCTAAATATGCATCTGGATCATAGGTGCCAGCAAAAGGAGGTACTGAAAATTTTACCTTGGAGTAGGGATCATCGTTCCTGCGGTTGTCATTGTTACCTCGTGGATGGCGGTTGCGGTGGCCGCCCATACCTTGATGATTGAACTGAAGGGGATGACGTGCAGCCTCATCAGGGTCAATGCCATTGTTCCCGGCATAGGATAGGTCGTCTTCCTCTTCAATATGGTCTTCGTTGGCTCGTGCAGCAGGCAAACGTGTTTCCAAGGCAATCATTCGGTCCACTAGGTCAGCCACAGTACGCGCGAGACGTTCGATGGAATGTTGGGTCTGCCGCTGAGACTCTAGTAGAGCACGTCGTGAGACACAGTCATTAAAATCAGATGGAGGGGTACCGCTGTTATTTGCCATGTTAGTGAAAGATAGAACAACAAAGAATAATCCTGATGGAAAACAGCTAGGTGGGGTGGTGGGTGTGTGGTGGAAGCAATCCGTCAAGCACCTTACCCACGCTTGCAAGTGTTCTTACCACGCCGCAGTGAGGTCACCGGCCTACAGGTGATGCACCAAGTGGAGGGTGGTGTACAATTGCAAGAAATGAACCTGTCCTGACCAAGAGAAAGGTGTAGCTTGGAAGGCAAGTGAGTAGCAAGGATTAGCGATAGTAATAACAGTTAAACTAAGTTCAATAAGTATTCCCTAGTACTCGTCAAAGTTGCTGGCCTTAGTGCTCCCAATGTGAAAATTCAAGCAATAGAGGGAAAATATGTGCCCAAAACTCAAATGGAAGCAACACAGGCCAAATTCAGCTCTCTGCAGATCGGACAAGAGATCGAACAAGGGATCGGACAAAGGATCTGTTACCGCCGCTGATAATTCTGTTACTACCGCTGATCGAACAAGAGTTCGGACAAGAGATCAGACAAGCAGAATCTGTTACTGCCGCTGATAACTCTGTTACTACCGCTGACCGGACAAGAGTTCGGACAAGAGATCGGACAAGCAGAATCTGTTACTGCCGCTGAGAAGCTGTTACTGTCGAATCTGTTACTTCCGCCGATAACTCTGTTACTACCGCTTCTTCTCTTTTTTTGATTTTTTCTTCTCTCTTCTTTTTTTTTCACTCTATTTTTTTTGAACAAGGATGACAAGATCTACAACCACAAAAATTTGCACCTACAACTGAGGTGGGATGTGGCTCACAAAAATTCAACAAGTTCGCTGACCGGCGAGCAAAAACATTGACCAATTTTTTTCTTTATCTTCCTGATTTTTTTTGGCGATTTTGGTGAGGGCTAACAGGGAAACCCTGTTAGTGTACCCATCCAAATTGGGTCAGGAACAAGCTCAAAAAATTTCAGATTTTTCTGCCAAACGAGCGAAAAGTTATGCCTGTTTTACTGAAGGGGGTCACAAAGAGTCGATGTGGAAAAACGAAATAGGGTTGCGGAAGGGGGGTTTTTCGGTGGGGAATTTTTGAGACACAAGAACAACTACTACTCAAACGACACTAAGGGATTACTAAACCAGCAACAAGACTCGACCAAGAACACAAACTCAACAAGGTTAAAACTGAAATTAAAATCGCAAGGCACAAAGGGGTTCTCGGTGGGATTTTTTTTTGGTGCGGTTTTCTGGACTCTAGGTAAAAACAAAAGCAGATCGAGATTACCTAACGGGAAATCTGAGCTCTGATACCAACTGATGGGGGACTGGTCCCGATCTTCCGCTAGGTAAAGGATAAACTTGGGTTGGTGGAGAATCTCGACGTTGGCGATCCAAGGCTCCGGTCCGACGGATCAAAACCTTACAGTCGTTACACCACTGTCTCCGTTGGTTATCAACCACGCAGAACGCGATTGACCTCGCCACGAAGGCTAATTCCTGCAAGCGAACCCAAGAACACAAGCAAGAATAGGAAGGATACAAGTCGAATGCCAAATCACAGACAAACGATGATAAAGTGAGGTTTCACAAACGCCAATGCAGCAGCCAATCGGTCTGGTGCAAGAGGCGGGATCTAAACACACAAGTGTAGATGCAAACAAAGCAAAACCTAACCCTAAAGGCGGCTGGAAAGAATATATAGGGCGTGGGCAGCCTGTGGGAGGCGAACAGACTTGGGCTGTGGCCTAGAAGATGTACAGACTCGGATTATGGGCCAACACGGCCCAGTTCTGTCACGCAGGACTGTTTTAATCACACAGATCGACTCGAGACTCCAAATGAGACGAAACTAACGGCAAACGATCCGACTTCTCCTTAGCTTTCCAAAAAGTCCAAGAACGCGCCAATCGGACTTCGTATGAGGAAGTTATGCCCATTTTGGTGCAGGGTGGTTGATGTAGTCCGAACCAGCAAATTCTTGACTTCAAATCATCCGTGCGATTCCGTCTTCAACTCCAACTCTCCTATTCCATCTCCCATGTTCCTAAGAAACAACACATCACTAGTATTCAGTAGCATCCCATCCAAACAAATATTAACATAGTTGCTAAGGAAAGAATTAACCTCATGGTTCAAGCGACGGGCACGGGCGCGTGTGATTGGTCCTTGTAGTTGAATTGTAGGTGGAGGCTCCATGTGTGTATCAGGCGAAGTGATGTCCTCATCACGAAGGCTGTGCTTCGACTCAATGGCCTTGTTTGAACTTCGAACTTCGTTGTGTGTCCTGAGTTGATAGCTTCGAAGTACTTTTTGAACCGACAGCGTCTCGTACTTCGAACGTCTGTGCGAAGGTACTTCGACTCGAGCTCTTCGAAGTCCACACATCGACTGGTTTCGAAGTTGGCTTCGAAGCTTGTTTTTCTGTTAGACTTCGCCCAGTGTTTTGCTTCTATCTTCTTCGAAGGTCCTTGTTGTGTTTTGTTCGAAGGTAGAGTATAGGCTTCGGTTTGGCTTCTCTGTCGCGTGTCAGCCTTCGTTTTTCATTTCGAAGGTTGTTCGCTCTGTGTGCTAGTTCGAAGCTGTGTTCGAAGCCTTGTCTTCGACGTACACACTTCGAAGCAGGCTCCGACCTTGTCATACTTCGCTTCGAAGCATACTTCGCTTCCTCCCACTTCGAACTAGGCTAGACCAAAACACCTTCGGCATTTTCACAACAGCCTTCGGCAGACTTTGACACCAACCTTCGAAGCAGACCTCATCCAGCGAAGCAGGCTTCGCCGAGTTCCTAACAGGAGACAAAACTGAACAGTAACTTCTCATCTCACGTTATATATATACTTAGATCATTTCATTGAGAAGTCTAGCCTGACATGTCTAGTATGCTTTGTCCATCTGCCTAGTTGCACTGTTTTGGTATTTCTCTGTTTAACCTCAGTTGCTTCTAGGATAGATACCTTTAGACTTAGGCTATCTGTTTATTTTCTGCTGCTTAGTCTTTTGAGGTGCGTTGGGTTTTGGGAACAGGCCATTGATTCGAAAGAATTTTTTAGGCGCCCATTCACCCCCCCTCTAGTCGGTACTTTCTGTCCTACAAGTGGTATCAGAGCGAGGTTAGGGTTTTTCCATACCTTAACCGGTTCTAAACCCCAGTAGTGACCATGACGTCTCCTGGCAAGGTCCCGTCCTTGGAAGCCTATGGCTATAACTATTGGAAGACTCGCATGCGAGCTTATCTCATGAGCCACGTGAATCTGTTGAAGCTTTGTTTGGTCGCTTTCAATCGATCATTAACAAGCTTCGGGACAACAAGGCTGAGGGTGCTCAGTTAGTCTCAGATCACGAGCAGGCGCTCAAGGTTCTCCATACCTTGGACCCAAAGATCTGGGAGATCAAGGTATCCTCTATCGTTGAGAGCACTTCTTACGATACCTTGACCATTTCTGAGTTGTTTAGCAAGCTGAAGGCCACTGAGGTAGATATCCAGCTGAGATCAAATCTCACTGGTTCTGGATCAAAATCCCTGGCCCTTGCTACACCTTCTGTTGATCCCTCTGCTGTGAGCTGTGCTGGTTTCTCCTTGATGTCTATCACTGAGGACCAGCTTGAGTCTTTGGGAGATGATTATTTGTGTCTCTTTAACAACCGAGTGCGTCGTGTTTATGACAAGAGAATGTTCAAAAGACACGGCACAAAATCCGGATGCTTTGAGTGTGGTGATCCAGGACACTTCATCGCCGACTGCCCCAAGCACAATGGACACAAGAAGGGCACCGGTGGCAGCTTCCACGACTCCGGCAAGCATGAGAGCTCATTCTTCAACAAGGGCAAGCCGAAGACTTGATTCTTCAAGAAGGCCCTGAAGGACTACCGGCGAGAGAACAAGAAGCGCGACAAGGCCTTCTTCGCTGAGATGGAGAAGAGCTACTCCAAGCGGTCCACGTCTTCTTCCTCTTCATCGAGCTCAAGCGACGAGGAGATCGCCATCAGGAAGGGGAAGGACAAGGACGATCTGGCGGGCCTCTGCTTCATGGCCTTCGGAGACAAGCCGAAGATCCACTCACACTAGCGCCGAAGATCCCGCAAGAGCTTTTGTTCAATGGCTCTTGGGGATAGGGAAGAAAAGAGCTCCTCCGATGACTCTCACGACGACGACAACAAAGTATCATCCTATGAACGAGAAATTGTTGATTTACTTGAGAGCTATCGTCAGGAGTTAAAATATTCGGAAAAACTGCTTAGGGGGGCCAAAAAGAGGAAAGATGAGTTAGACAGTGAGCTTGCCGTGGCCAACGGCAGAATTGAGAGTCTATCCTCTTCCCCTTGCTTGGGTGATAGCAGTGAGTGCCCGAAGTGTGAGGTGCTTCTGTGTGACCTATCGACTCTGAAGTCCAGGTACACAGCAAGGGTTGATGAGAGGGACGCTTTGGCCACTGAGCTTGAAAGCGCTCAGCTGGAGCTGAAAGATGCTCAAGCCACTGTCGTCGCACCCTGTGTTGATTGCCCATCTCATTTAGCTGTCTTAGCTGAGCTAAAATCCAAGGGCGATGAACAGTTGGGTGATTTGGAGAGGTTGAGAGCTGAGCTTGCGCAGACTAGGCTAGAGCTTGAGACATTGTCAGTTTCACCCTCTGTCTATGAGAAATGTTTGTCTCTTAGAATGGAGTTGATCAAGCTGAAAGCCGAAAAGTCTGTCCAAGTAGAGAGTGAGTGTGAGACCTGCTTGTCTCAGGTGGAGGTTCTAGCTTCCTTGAGAGAGGAGCTAGCAGATTCTCAGAATGAGAACTTTTACCTCCGTTCTATCCTGAGTTGGATCAGTGCCAGAGAGCCACAGCTTGGCATGATGATCCAGCAGTTCAAGAGGCAGGATGGGTTTGGGGTAGGTTATACCTACACCAAGGCTGACTTTGAGAGTGCCATTAGCCGGGCAGTGGAGTGGAGCAAAATGACTCCAGAGCAGAGGTATCCCAAGACTCACTCCACTGAGTCTTCCCAGGCTTGTCAGCCCAAGGATGGAGTGATCCATGAACCACCTAAAGCTCCACCCAAGAAACCTGTCTGGGTTCCAAAGCCCAAACATCTCCACACTTCTCTTGACTCTCTTCCTGGAACCTCTCAACCCAAGAAGACAACACCAAACACCGCCAAGCCCAAACATCCCAAGCCTCAACCATATCCCAAGAAGCCCACCTATCATTGTGAGTATTGTCAAAGAGATGGGCATCTTGCGGAGTTTTGCTTCAGGAGGAAGCGGATTGAGAGAGCAGAGAGAGCTCGTGGTGGTCAGGAGCAGTTCTACCAGCAGGGTGGTAGACTGTGTGTCCCTCGACGCGGGGAGAGGCTGGAGGCCAGGCCGCGCCGTGTAGGTGGTGGTAGAGGAGACGACTTTCTTGCCCTTGCTCCAGTTGGTGGTGTCCGTTCCGGTAGAGTTCCAGACCGTGTTGGCTACAGTTCTGGACCTCGTGGCCGCAGGGTTAGGCAGAACCGAGGACCGCGCTTTGAGCCGCGTTTTGGTCCAAACTCTTTTGATGGTTTTCGCTTTCCATCTTTTGAGCAGATGGCTCGACACTGGTTTAGCTCCTTTGCTAAACCTGGTGCCGGACCATTTGCTCCCACTTACAGCCATTGATTGTGCAGGATCGGGGACTGGAGGACGTTTAGATCATGGACTCAGGATGTTCTCGTCACATGACGGGACATCGCAGATGGTTCTCCAGTCTCACTCCCCCGAGCTCCAAAGAATACATCACGTTCGGGAACAGCGGTCAAGGGAAAGTAAGTGGCATAGGCTCAATTCGCATTTTAGATCATTTCTCTTTGAAGAATGTTGCTTTGGTTAAAAATTTGAACTTTAACTTGATTTCTGTTTCGCAACTTCTTGAGGATGGTTTGGAAGTGCGTTTTAAGAAGGGCAATTCTTCTGTGGTTGATTCTAGAGGGTCTTTGATTTGCCAGATCTTACCATTCGGTAAAGTTTTTCAAATTGACTTCTCTAGTTCTTTTGGCCCTTCTCGCTGTTTGATTGCTGGATCCTCCTCTGAGCTCTGGAAGTTGCATAGGAGGTTAGGTCATTTGAGTTTTGATCTGCTAGTCAGGTTGAGCTCTATGGACCTCATCCGAGGATTGCCCAAGCTTAAGATGGAGAAGGATTTAGTTTGTCATCCCTGTCGTCATGGGAAAATGGTTGCCGCTTCTCACTCACCTGTGACTCAAGTGATGACTTCGTATCCGGGCGAGCTTTTACATTTGGACACTGTAGGTCCAGCTCGGGTACGCTCAGTTGGTGGGAAGTGGTATGCACTTGTGATTGTTGACGACTTTTCTCGATTCTCGTGGGTTTTCTTTTTGGAGTCTAAGGATGAGACTTTTCATTTTGTTCATGACCTGATTTTGAAGCTGAACAATGAGAACAATGGTCGGATGCGAGCAATTCGCTCCGATAACGGCTCTGAGTTCAAGAACTCTCAGTTCGTCAGTTTCTGTAGTGATCAGGGTCTGGATCATCAGTTTTCTTCTCCTTACACTCTCCCACAGAATGGTGTTGTGGAACGAAAGAACCGCACGCTAGTCGAGATGGCCAGGACGATGCTCGATGAGCACAGGACTCCTAGGCATTTTTGGGCTGAAGCCATGAACACGGCTTGCTATCTGGCCAACCACATCTTTCTTAGAGCTTACCTTGGTAAGACATGATATGAAATGCGGTTTGGCAGACATCACTTCACATGATACACACGTGGAGCCTCCACCTACAATTCAACTACAAGGACCAATCACACGCGCCCGTGCCCGTCGCTTGAACCATGAGGTTAATTCGTTCCTTAGCAACTTTGATTATATTTGTTTGGATGGGATGCTACTGAATACTAGTGATATTTTGTTGCTTAGGAACATGGGAGATGGAATAGGAGAGTTGGAGTTGAAGACGGAGCCGCACGGATGATTTGAAGTCAAGAATTCGCTGGTTCGGACTACATCGACCACCATTCACCAAAATGGGCATAACTTCCTCATACGAAGTCCGATTGGCGCGTTCTTGGACTTTTTGGAAAGCTGAGGAGAAGACGGATCGTTTGCCGTTGGTTTCACCTCATTTGGAGTCTCGAGTCGTCCTGTGTATTTAAAACAGTACTGCGTGACAGAACTGGGCCATGTTGGCCATAATCTGAGTCTGTACATCTTCTAGCCCACAGCCCATGTCTGTTTACCTTCCCCCTGGCCGCCGCCCTATATATTCTCACGCCAGCCACCTCTAGGGTTAGGTTTTGCTTTGTTGCATCTACACTGTTGTGTTTAGATCCCGCCTCTTGCGCCGGACCGATTGGCTGCCGCATTGGCGTTTGCGAAACCTCAACTTATCTTCGTTTGTCTGTGATTTGGCATTCGATTTGTATCCTTCCTGTTCTTGCTTGTGTTCTTGGGTTCGCTTGCAGGAATTAGCCTTCGTGGCGAGGTCAATCGCGTTCTGCGTGGTTGATAACCAACGGAGACAGTGGTGTAACGATTGCGAGGTTTTGATCCGCCGGACCGGAGCCTTGGATCGCCAACGTCGAGATTCTCCACCAACCCAAGTTTATCATTTACCTATCGGAAGATCGGGACCACTCCCCCATCAGCTGGTATCAGAGCTCAGATTTCCCGTTAGGTAATCTCGATCTACTTTTGTTTTTTACCCAGAGTCCAGAAAACCGCACCAAAAAAAAATTGCCCACCGAGAACCCCTTTGTGCCTTGCGATTTTAATTTCAGTTTTAACTTTGTTGAGTTCGTGTTCTTGGTCGAGTCTTGTTGCTGGTTTAGTCATCCCTCTGTGTCGTTTGAGTAGTAGTTGTTCTTGTGTCTCAGAAAAAAATTCCCCACCGAAACCCCCCCCCCTTCCGCAACCTTTCTTTGTTTTCCACATCTACTCTTTGTGACCCCCCTTCAGTAAAACAGGCATAACTTTTCGCTCGTTTGGCAGAAAAATCTGAAATTTTTTGAGCGTGTTCCTGAATCAATTTGGAGGGTACCCTAACCGACAAATGTCGGTTAGCCCTCACCAAAATCGCCAAAAAAAGATCGGGAAGATAAAGAAAAAAATTGGAGAAAGTTTTTGCTCGCCGGACAGCAAACTTGTTTGAATTTTGTGAGCCACATCCCACCTCAGTTGTAGGTGCCAATTTTTGTGGTTACTCCTCTGGTCATCCTTGTTTCAAAAAAAAATAGAGTGAAAAAAAAGGAGAAAAAAAAACAAAAAAAAACAGAGAAACAGGCTGTTAGTTGCTTGTCCGAACTCTTGTCCGAACTCCTGTCCGAACTCTTGTCCAATCTGAGGCAGTCTTTGGCTGTTTGTTGCTTGTCCGATCTCTTGTCTGAACCTTTGTCCGAACTCTTGTCCGATCTCTTGTCCAATCCCTTGTCCGATCTATAGAGAGCTGATTTTGACCTGTTTTTGCTTCCTTTTGATTTTGGGCACATAGTTTCCCTCTATTACTTGAACTTTCACTTTGGGAGCACTACGGTCAGCAACTTTGACGAGTACTAGGGAATACTTATTGAACTTGGTTTAACTGTTATTATTATCGCTAATCCTTGCTACTCACTTTGCCTTCCAAGCTACACATTTCTCTTGGTCAGGACAGGTTCATTCCTTGCAATTGTACACCACCCTCCACTTGGTTCATCACTTGTAGGCCGGTGACCTCCCTGCAGCGTGGTAAGAACACTTGCAAGCGTGGGTAAGGTGCTTGACGAATTGCTTCCACCACACATCCAGCACCCCACCTAGCTGTTTTACATAGGATTATTTTTGGTTGTTTTATCTTTTCACTAACATGGCAGATAACAGCGGCACCCCTCCATCTGATTTTAATGACTGTGTCTCACGGTGTGCTCTACTAGAGTCTCAGCGGCAGACCCAACATTCCATCGAACGTCTCGCGCGTACTGTGGCTGACCTAGTGGACCGAATGGCTGCCTTGGAAACACGATTGCCTGCTGCACGAGCCAACGATGAACATGTTGAAGAGGAAGACGATCATATTGAAGATGAAGACGACCTATCCTATGCCGGAAACAATGCCATTGACCCTGACGAGGCTGCACGTCATCGCTTTCAGTTCAACCGTCAAGGTATGGGCAACCGCAACCGCCCTCCACGAGGTAACAATGACAACCACAGGAACAATGATCCCTACTCTAAGGTAAAATTTTCAGTACCTCCTTTTGCTGGCACCTATGATCCAGATGCATATTTAGATTGGGAGATGTCAGTCGAACAAAAATTTAATGCTCATATGGTTCCTGCTATCCACCGCGTGCGTTTAGCTACTAGTGACTTCACTGGATATGCTCTTCTTTGGTGGACTGAAATAGTTCAGGTTGGAAATGAACCACAAACTTGGGATATGTTAAAACGGCAAATGCGTGGTAGATGGGTCCCTCCTTCATATAAACGTGATTTGAGAAAAAAATTGCAGCGCCTAAACCAAGGAAATAAATCGGTAGAGGAGTATTATCAGGAGTTGCAAATAGGTTGCATGCGTGCTGAAATTGAGGAGGACAATGAGGATAAAATGGCCCGTTTTTATGGTGGTTTAAGACGTGAAATTCAGGATATCATTGATTATAAAGAATACAATACTATCACTCGTCTTTTCCACCTTGCTATGCTTGCAGAAAAAGAATTGCAGGGTCGCCAACAACCACAACGCAGCATGAGGACCAACATTGGTGGTGCTACTTCACGCTCAAGTGGGCAGCAGCAACGACCACCCGCACCCCCTTCTCGACCGGCGGCTACATCAGCACCTTCTACATCTACAGCCCAGGTTGAGAGTTCCAAGGCTGCAGCATCCAAGGCGCCATCCAAGCCCACATCCTCGGCAGCCTCTACTGCACGTTCGGCAGCGATCCAGTGTCACAGATGCAAAGGACTTGGCCACGTTATGAAGGACTGCCCTAGTCAGCGGGCTTATATTGCTACGGAAGACGGTGGCTACGTAAGTGCTAGTGATGTTGAAGATGAATATGCACTTGCTGCTAACATTGCAGGAGAGGATGATACATCCGACGATGACGCTGTTTTTGCACCGGATACCTATGCCGACCATGAAGCACTTATTGTACAACGTGTTTTAAGCACTCACATGGAGCAGGACGACCGGGCACAAAGAAACAATCTGTTTCAGACCTTCTTCCTCGTCAATGACCGCCGTGTACGTGTCATCATCGACAGCGGTAGTTGCAACAATTTGGTGAGCCACGACATGGTAACGAAGCTTCAACTTCCCACACGTGCGCATCCGCACCCTTACCATGTGCAATGGTTCAATAATAGCGGTAAGGTCAAGGTAACACAAACTGCTAACATCAAATTTGCCATTGGTACATACTTAGGAGTTGCTGATTTTGATGTAGTACCAATGCAAGCATGTTCTCTGTTACTTGGTAGACCTTGGGAGTATGATACTGATGCTACACACCATGGTAGGAGCAATAAGTATACATTTATGAATAAAGGAAAGAAAATTACATTGCTTCCTATGACTCCTGCTGAAATTGTAAAATTTGAACAAGAAAAACATGCTAGGGATGCACAAAAGAGCAAACAACCATCTGAAAATCAGCAAGTAGCTAAGACGCTTTTGAAGCAACAGAAAGATAAAATTGCTTCTCCTTCTTCGTCACAAGTTATAAATCTGAAAGGGCGTGTCATGCTTGCAACTAAAACTGACCTTGCTGAAATTTGTGATGATACTCCCTTGCTATACGGCTTGATTTGCACAAACGTGTTGTTTTCACTTGCGAACATTCCTAGCTCTGTTCCTGTTGCAGTCACTGACCTTTTGCAGGAGTTTAAAGATGTTTTTCCTGCTGAGATACCACCCGGGCTGCCACCGATACGCGGCATCGAGCACCAAATTGATTTGGTCCCGGGGGCGTCTCTTCCTAATCGTGCAGCGTACCGCACCAATCCGGAGGAGACAAAAGAAATTGAGCGCCAAGTACAGGACCTTCTTGATCGTGGGTACGTCCGTGAAAGCCTTAGTCCTTGTGCAGTACCCGTTCTTTTGGTACCTAAGAAAGATGGTAGTTGGCGCATGTGTGTTGATTGTCGTGCTATTAATAATATCACCATTCGATATCGACACCCTATTCCTAGATTGGATGACATGCTTGATGAGCTTAGTGGTGCCATTATCTTTTCTAAGATTGATCTCCGTAGTGGTTACCACCAAATTCGCATGAAACTAGGTGATGAATGGAAAACTGCTTTTAAAACAAAGTTTGGACTATATGAGTGGCTTGTCATGCCTTTTGGACTTACTAATGCACCTAGTACCTTCATGCGCTTGATGAATGAAGTCCTACGGCACTTTATAGGACGCTTTGTGGTTGTATACTTTGATGATATCTTGGTTTATAGCAAGTCTCTCACTGAACATGTTGAACACCTACGTGCTGTTTTTATTGTCCTCCGTGAGGCTAGAATGTTTGGTAACCTTGAGAAGTGCACGTTTTGCACCGATCGAGTTGTGTTTCTTGGATATGTTGTCACTTCACAGGGTATTGAGGTCGACGCGGCAAAGGTAGAAGCAATCAACAGCTGGCCGCAACCCCAAACTATCACACATGTACGTAGTTTTCTTGGTCTTGCAGGTTTCTACCGGCGTTTTGTGAAAGATTTCAGCACCATAGCCGGTCCTTTGCATGAGTTGACAAAGAAGGGAATTACTTTTGCGTGGGAGCCAGCACATGAACAAGCTTTTGCCACACTCAAAGATCGCCTTACACATGCACCTCTACTTCAGTTACCCGACTTCGGTAAGCCTTTTGAGTTAGAATGTGATGCTAGTGGTTTTGGATTAGGAGGTGTGCTGCTGCAAGGAGGTAAACCCGTGGCCTATTTTAGTGAGAAATTACATGGCCCACAGTTGAACTATTCTACCTATGATAAGGAATTATATGCCTTAGTGCGAGTGCTTGAAACTTGGCAACATTACCTTTTGCCTAAGGAGTTTATTATTCATTCGGATCATGAAGCATTGAAGCATATACGTAGTCAAGCAAATCTGAATAAACGACATGCTAAATGGGTAGAATTTATTGAGACTTTTCCATATATCATTAAGCATAAGAAAGGGAAAGATAATGTGATTGCTGATGCTTTATCTAGACGGTATACATTGCTTTCTCAACTTGATTGTAAGATCTTTGGTTTAGAAACATTGAAGGACATGTATGCTACTGATTTGGACTTCAAAGATGCTTTTGCAAATTGTACAAATGACCGTGCTTGGAACAAATATGTGCTGAATCAAGGATATCTTTTTCGTGCTAACAAGTTATGCGTTCCGGCTAGCTCTCTTCGCTTGTTGTTATTGCAGGAAGCACACGGTGGTGGTTTGATGGGTCATTTTGGATCCAAGAAAACCGAAGATGTGCTGTCCACACATTTCTATTGGCCTAAGATGAGACGAGATGTTGAGCGCTATGTGGCACGATGCACTACTTGCAATAAAGCTAAGTCCCGTCTAAACCCACATGGTCTTTATATGCCTCTGCCCGTTCCTAGTGTACCTTGGGAGGATATTTCTATTGATTTTGTGTTAGGATTACCCAGAACTAGGAGGGGGAGAGATAGTATTTTTGTGGTGGTAGATCGTTTCTCTAAAATGGCGCATTTTATACCTTGTCACAAGAGCGACGATGCTACAAATGTTGCTGATTTGTTTTTCAGAGAGGTCGTACGCTTGCATGGAGTTCCCAATAATACCATCGTTTCAGATCGTGATGCCAAATTCTTAAGTCATTTTTGGAGGACGTTGTGGCATAAGTTGGGGACGAAGCTGCTGTTTTCTACTACTTGTCACCCCCAAACGGATGGACAAACGGAGGTCGTCAACCGCACATTATCCACCATGTTGAGGGCTGTTTTGAAGACCAACTTGAAGCTTTGGGAAGAGTGTCTACCTCATATTGAGTTTGCATATAATAGGTCAGTACACTCCACTACTAAGGTAAGTCCGTTTCAAGTGGTCTATGGTTTTAATCCGCGTGCTCCTATTGATTTGCTACCATTACCACCATCTGAAAACTTGAATTTTGATGCTACTACACGTGCTGAATTATTACTTAAGATGCATGAAACTACTAAAGCAAACATAGAGAAAATGAATGAGAAATATCGTGCTTATGGTAGTAAGGGTAGAAAAGAGATAACATTTGAACCGGGTGATCTTGTTTGGTTGCACTTGCGCAAGGATCGTTTTCCTGATTTACGAAAGACTAAATTGATGCCCCGTGCTGATGGTCCTTTCCGTGTGCTTGAGAAGATAAATGACAATGCATATAAGCTTGAGTTGCCTGCAGCTTTTGGGGTTAGTCCCACATTTAACATTTCAGATTTAAAGCCCTATTTGGGAGATGATGATGATCTTGAGTCGAGGACGACTCCAATTCAAGAGGGGGAGGATGATGAGGACATCACTTCACATGATACACACATGGAGCCTCCACCTACAATTCAACTACAAGGACCAATCACACGCTCCCGTGCCCGTCGCTTGAACCATGAGGTTAATTCGTTCCTTAGCAACTTTGATTATATTTGTTTGGATGGGATGCTAGTGAATACTAGTGATATTTTGTTGCTTAGGAACATGGGAGATGGAATAGGAGAGTTGGAGTTGAAGACGGAGCCGCACGGATGATTTGAAGTCAAGAATTCGCTGGTTCGGACTACATCGACCACCATTCACCAAAATGGGCATAACTTCCTCATACGAAGTCCGATTGGCGCGTTCTTGGACTTTTTGGAAAGCTGAGGAGAAGACGGATCGTTTGCCGTTGGTTTCACCTCATTTGGAGTCTCGAGTCGTCCTGTGTATTTAAAACAGTACTGCGTGACAGAACTGGGCCATGTTGGCCATAATCTGAGTCTGTACATCTTCTAGCCCACAGCCCATGTCTGTTTACCTTCCCCCTGGCCGCCGCCCTATATATTCTCACGCCAGCCACCTCTAGGGTTAGGTTTTGCTTTGTTGCATCTACACTGTTGTGTTTAGATCCCGCCTCTTGCGCCGGACCGATTGGCTGCCGCATTGGCGTTTGCGAAACCTCAACTTATCTTCGTTTGTCTGTGATTTGGCATTCGATTTGTATCCTTCCTGTTCTTGCTTGTGTTCTTGGGTTCGCTTGCAGGAATTAGCCTTCGTGGCGAGGTCAATCGCGTTCTGCGTGGTTGATAACCAACGGAGACAGTGGTGTAACGATTGCGAGGTTTTGATCCGCCGGACCGGAGCCTTGGATCGCCAACGTCGAGATTCTCCACCAACCCAAGTTTATCATTTACCTATCGGAAGATCGGGACCACTCCCCCATCAGGACTCCTAGGCATTTTTGGGCTGAAGCCATGAACACGGCTTGCTATCTGGCCAACCGCATCTTTCTTAGAGCTTACCTTGGTAAGACATGATATGAAATGCGGTTTGGCAGACAGCCCATGGTGAGCCACTTGCGAGCGTTTGGCTGCAAGTGCTTTGTGCTCAAGAAGGGAGGGCATTTTGACACGTTTGAGTCTCGTTGCTGGGATGGTGTTTTTCTTGGCTACGCTTTGCATTCTCGAGGTTTTCGTGTTTGGAACCTCGAATCCCAGCTGCTTGTCGAGACTTGTGAGGTTTCTTTTGATGAGTCCTTGCCTTCTTTGACTCCTTCCTTTGAGCTTTCTGGTGATGATGAGCTCGGAGAGTCCATCTTCGAGGAAGATGAGGATACTCCAGCTGCTGATGAGGGTGGGCCTTCTGCATCCGCCGCAGAGCCCACACCTTTTGAGACTTCGACTGAGGATGAGGGCGGACCTCTGATCACTTCTTCCACTACGATCGAGCCCCCTCAGTCGAGTCCAGAGGTGCCAGCTGCTGACTCTGGTGAGGTGACTTCAGATCACCAGGGAACCCGAGCAGTTCAGCGTGACCATCCCTCAGAGCTCATCATAGGTGATTTGACTGAGAGAACTTTGCGTTCTTCTGCCTCTCTCGCTGTGTTTGCTGAATCTGCGTTTGTTGCATCTTTTGAGCCCAGAGACGTTTCTCATGCTCTTTCTGATTCCAATTGGATTAATGCTATGCAAGAAGAGCTTGAGAATTTTGTCCGCAATCGGGTTTGGACACTAGTTGAGCCGCCTCCAGGATGCAACCCCATAGGCACCAAGTGGGTATTCAAAAACAAACAAGGTGAAGATGGGGTTGTGGTGCGCAACAAAGCCCGACTAGTTGCCCAGGGTTATTACCAGAAGGAAGGTATTGACTTTGAAGAAACTTTCGCTCCTGTTGCCCCTCTTGAGTCCATTTGTATTCTTCTAGCTTTTGCCATTTCGAAGGGTTTTAAGCTTTTTCAAATGGACGTTAAGAGTGCTTTTCTGAACGGGTTCATAGAGGAGGAAGTTTATGTTAGGCAGCCCCCCGTTTTTGAGAACTCCAAGTTTCCTCGACGTGTTTTTAAGTTGCAAAAAGCTTTATACGGGTTGAAGCAAGCCCCCATGGCTTGGTATGACCGGTTGAAGCAATTTTTGTTGGGGAAGGGCTTTGTGATGGGTTCTGTGGACAAAACTCTTTTCTTGCTCAGAGATGCTTAAGATTTTTTAGTTGCTCAGATTTACGTGGACGATATTATTTTTGGCGGTACTACTAATGATCTTGTGTCCAAGTTTTCTGAGCAGATGCACAGTGAGTTTGAGATGAGCCTCATGGGTGAGCTCAAGTACTTTCTAGGGCTCCAGATCAAGCAGACTAAGGATGGCACCTTCATCCACCAAGGTAAGTACACTCGTGACATGTTAAAGAAATTTGACTTTTGTGGTGAATTCAAGCCGCAGATGACCCCGATGGGCACATCTGGGGGTCTGGACAAGGACGAGAGCGGCGTCAAGGTCAATGAAAGGGAGTTTCGAGGGATGATCGGTTCGCTGCTGTACTTGACGGCGACAAGACCAGACATTCAGTTCGCCGTGGGACTCTGCGCGTTTTGAGTCTTCACCACGCACGTCTCACCGGCAGGCTGTCAAGCGCATCTTCAGGTATCTCACTTATGCGCCTGATCTTGGTCTTTTCTATTCAGCATCATCATCTCTCGATTTATCTGGATTTTCGGATGCCGACTTTGGTGGGTGCCGGTTGGATCGCAAGTCGACTTCCGGTACTTGCCAGTTTCTTGGTTCGTCTCTTGTCTCTTGGTCTTCTCGAAAGCAATCTGGAGTTGCTCTTTCGACCACAGAGGCTGAGTACGTAGCTGCTGCTAGCTGTGCTCACAATTGGTTTGGATGATTTCCACTCTGCGAGATTTTGGGTTATTCTTTCCTACCAGGGTTCCCTTGTTTTGTGACAGCACCAGTGCTATTAGTGTAGGGAAAAACCCGTGTCTTCATTCAAAAACCAAACACATTGATGTGCGCTTTCACTTCTTGCGGGATCAATATGAGAAAGGTGTCATTGACCTTGTTCATGTTGATACCCATCATCAGTTGGCTGATATTTTCACCAAACCCCTAGATCAGTCTACATTTGAGCGTTTACGAGGGGATTTGGGTGTTGTGTATCCTTTTTAGGATATTTTGCGTCAGTTTTCTTTCTTCTTTACTCTTTTCTTGAGTCTTTTTTTTGTGTGTGTTCATATCTTGCATATTCACATATCACACTTTTGAGCTTGCTTCTGTTATATGATTGAACTGCTTTACTTATTCTAGCTGGTACATGCTTTTGATTACTTGTCAATGATCATGTCTTGTCTCAGTTTGCTTGATAAGTCTGATATCTGTCATATGCATGGCTTTTTATGCTTTAAAATTTAAAATGATCACCATTGCTTCTGATAACTAGCATGCGTAGGCTGAATGTTCTTGCTATCTGTTACATGCCTCGTAGCTAGTTCCTGACTTGGATGCAAATATGCAACTTGGACATCTGTATGCTTTAATCATGGAAATGTGCTATAAAATAATGAAAAACCAGAAAAATGA
Source organism: Zizania palustris (assembly GCA_019279435.1). NCBI lineage: Eukaryota > Viridiplantae > Streptophyta > Magnoliopsida > Poales > Poaceae > Zizania > Zizania palustris. The sequence goes on from JAAALK010000286.1 coordinate 16,007,570, forward strand.
AAATTCCATGCCTTTTTATGCTTAAAATTGAAAAGATCCAGGTGGGTTTGTCTTGTCGCATTGCATTGTTCTGGACTGTGTACCATAGCACTTTGGTATGAACTAGGACACTGTAGTGTATGCCAAGACCAATGTCTTAAGCTTCTGATGGTCCAGTTCTGGCCTAGGCTTGACTTGGTCGGTCAGCATAAGGTTTGACATGCAAATAACCCCTGGCAAAAATGAAAAAGGGGAAAGAAAAAGCTTGAAAATTGAAATAATAACAAATTTGCTGAAGCACTTTGTTTTGGATAATGCTTATCTTGGTAGATATCAGTTAGCTTTTGCATCTCATGCTTTACCTTGCTTGTTTATTGGAACATGTGGTGATGCTTTTGTTTGCAAAAACTGAAAAATGCGTGCAAATGACTTTCTTTAGATATCATCTGTTGCACTGATCATGCCATGTATCGTTATAGTATGTCTTTTGTTGTATCTGTTAGATGTTGTAATTGCAGTCAATCATATCTGAGAAGCATGCTTTCTACACTCCTTATGCACTCCAGTTGAATTCACTGCATATCTTGAGGGGGAGTTGCATTTCAGGGGGAGTCTGTGTCTCTATTGAGTGCTTGATGAGTTCACTTGTCAACAAGGGGGAGAAATTTTGGGATCAGAGTTTAAGGGGGAGTTATTACTCTGTTGATATCCTTGTTGATTCTGAAATCGCACTCACTTTGAGCTTTTACGTTTTGGTTAACCATAATGACCGCTTCTTGCTTTTGTTCGGCTTTTGGTCATTAGGGTTAAACTTTTTACCTTATTTTTCTTCTTCTTTGTTTTCTTGTGTTTTGTTTTCGAGTTTCCACAGTTGTTCGCAGGTACTGAAGAGCTGAAAAAAAAGGAGTGTTGACAATGCACTCATCAAGGGGGAGATTGAGGAGCCATGCTGAATAGCGTTGGCCTCATGGCTCTAGAAGTGATGAGTCATTGTCAACGATAGTCAAAGAGGACACAAGAAGAAGAGATCTGCTGTTTGATGGGTCGCGTGTGACTCAAGTACACGGGCAGCGAGCGACTGTCGGGCAGAGGAGACTGCGAAGTCGGGCTGGCCCAATCTGGGTACATGGGCCAGAAGTAGTAGAAGATCCACTGGGCTGCTGACCAGGGTTGACTCAGGTACACGGGCGGTGAGCGATTGTCGGGCTGAGAGAGCTGCGGAGTCGGGCCGGCCCAATCCGGGTACCTGGTGCAAAGCTGGTGGAGGCTTTGTTAGTTTCGGCACAAAACTGACAACCGTTGATCTTGTATCCGACTGTCCAGAAGAGAAGCCGTAGTCGCTACGAAAACTTAGCTTACGGATAAGTCATCTGTATCTCTAGGCCCACAGTCAGTCAGTCGTGTCTGTAAAAATACCTAAGGGAAGTAGAGTCTTTTCCTTTATTCTTGCGTCTGTAAAAACCCTAAGGAGCTGGTAGAATATTCCTAGTGTTGGGCAGCCTATAAATAGGGCCCCAATCCCTAGGGTTTGGACTACCCCTTCCAGAATTCACTTTTTAATCTATTGGGTCATTTTGTTTCACGTTCTCTCTCCTGTGTGCGCCGCCAGGCACTGGTTCGTTCCTTTTTGCCTTGCATTTACTTTGCTCCTGTGAGATTAAATCTTTTGTTCTTTGTTGAGGCGTGTGCATTGATTCCTCTGATTCAAGAAGCTTCGGTTTGTTATGCTGTGTTGATTTTATTCCTGAGGATGTGTCTCTGTTGCGTGTGTTCTTCACGCAAGTAGTACTAGTTCTTGCTGTTGCAAGTAGTACTACTTTTCTGTGGCAATAGTTCACAAGTACCTGCACTGATTTTTCCAGCGTAGTTTTTTGATCGAATCAGACTGGATTGAATGCCTTTTTGACTGTTTCTGCGATGCCACTTTTCTCTCTGTTCGAAGTCCCTCAGCTCCATGAGGCAGGCTTCGACCTGACTTTTTCAGAGGCTTCGTTTTTCAACTTCACTCCGTACTGCTTGCTTCGAAGTATGTTTCTGTGCTGTCTGCTAGCCTAAACATACTTCGACTATCCCTGCGAAGTTATTCTCTATTTCAAGCTGTTCCAAGGCTGTGCTTCGACTCAAAGGCCTTGTTTGAACTTCGAACTTGGTTGTGTGTCCTGAGTTGATAGCTTCGAAGTACTTTTTGAACCGACAGCGTATCGTACTTCGAACGTCTGTGCGAAGGTACTCCGACTCGAGCTCTTCGAAGTCCACACATCGACTGGTTTCGAAGTTGGCTTCGAAGCTTGTTTTTCTGTTAGACTTCGCCCAGTGTTTTGCTTCTATCTTCTTCGAAGGTCCTTGTTGTGTTCTGTTCGAAGGTAGAGTATAGGCTTCGGTTTGGCTTCTCTGTCGCGTGTCAGCCTTCGTTTTTCATTTCGAAGGTTGTTCGCTCTGTGTGCTAGTTCGAAGCTGTATTCGAAGCCTTGTCTTCGAAGTACACACTTCGAAGCAGGCTCCGACCTTGTCATACTTCGCTTCGAAGCATACTTCGCTTCCTGCCACTTCGAACTAGGCTAGACCAAAACACCGTCGGCATTTTCACAACAGCCTTCGGCAGACTTCGACACCAACCTTCGAAGCAGACCTCGTCCAGCGAAGCAGGCTTCGCCGAGTTCCTAACAGGAGACAAAACTGAATAGTAACTTCTCATCTAACGTTATATATATACTTAGATCATTTCATTGAGAAGTCTAGCCTGACATGTCTAGTATGCTTTGTCCATCTGTCTAGTTGCACTGTTTTGGTATTTCTCTGTTTAACCTCAGTTGCTTCTAGGATAGATACCTTTAGACTTAGGCTATCTGTTTATTTTCTGCTGCTTAGTCTTTTGAGGTGCATTGGGTTTTGGGAACAGGCCATTGATTCGAAAGAATTTTTTAGGCGCCCATTCACCCCCCCTCTGGTCGCTACTTTCGGTCCTACAAGTGGTATCAGAGCGAGGTTAGGGTTTTTCCATACCTTAACCGGTTCTAAACCCCAGTAGTGACCATGACGTCTCCTGGCAAGGTCCCGTCCTTGGAAGCCTATGGCTATAACTATTGGAAGACTCGCATGCGAGCTTATCTCATGAGCCAGGGTTCGGACATTTGGGACATTTGCGTTCACACCACGTTTGTCATATTGCCAGTCGCTGAGCATGGTACTGCTGGTATCATTGCTCAGCATCTGAGCAACAGTAAGGCTGTGAACATTCTTTTCTCTGGTTTAGGTCCCACTGAGTTTGAGCGTGTGAGCCATCTCTCCACTGCGAGAGAGATATGGGCTACCCTCAAGGGACACCATGAGGGAACAACTCAGGTCAAGGCTCGGCTCTATCAGACCTACCGGCGTGAGTACGAGAACTTCACACAAAAGCCGGGTGAATCTGTTGAAGCTTTGTTTGGTCGCTTTCAATCGATCATTAACAAGCTTCGGGACAACAAAGCTGAGGGTGCTCAGTTAGTCTCAGATCACGAGCAGACGCTCAAGGTTCTCCATACCTTGGACCCAACGATCTGGGAGATCAAGGTATCCTCTATCGTTGAGAGCACTTCTTACGATACCTTGACCATTTCTGAGTTGTTTAGCAAGCTGAAGGCCACTGAGGTAGATATCCAGCTGAGATCAAATCTCACTGGTTCTGGATCAAAATCCCTGGCCCTTGCTACACCTTCTGTTGATCCCTCTGCTGTGAGCTGTGCTGGTTTCTCCTTGATGTCTATCACTGAGGACCAGCTTGAGTCTTTTGGAGATGATGATTTGTGTCTCTTTAACAACCGGGTGCGTCGTGTTTATGACAAGAGAATGTTCAAAAGACAAGGCACACAATCCGGATGCTTTGAGTGTGGTGATCCAGGACACTTCATCGCCGACTGCCCCAAGCGTAATGGACACAAGAAGGGCACCGGTGGCAGCTTCCACGACTCCGGCAAGCATGAGAGCTCATTCTTCAACAAGGGCAAGCCGAAAACTCGATTCTTCAAGAAGGCCCTGAAGGACTACCAGTGAGAGAACAAGAAGCGCGACAAGGCCTTCTTCGCCGAGATGGAGAAGAGCTACTCCAAGTGGTCCACGTCTTCTTCCTCTTCATCGAGCTCAAGCGACGAGGAAATCGCCATCAGGAAGGGCAAGGACAAGGACGATCCGGCGGGCCTCTGCTTCATGGCCTTCGGAGACAAGCCGAAGAGCCACTCACACCAGCGCCGAAGATCCCGCAAGAGCTTCTGTTCAATGGCTCTTGGGGATAGGGAAGAAAAGAGCTCCTCCGATGACTCCGACGACGACGACAACAAGGTATCATCCTATGAACGAGAAATTGTTGATTTACTTGAGAGCAATCGTCAGGAGTTAAAATATCGGGAAAAACTGCTTAGGGGGGGCCAAAAAGAGGATAGATGAGTTAGAGAGTGAGCTTGTCGTGGCCAACGGCAGAATTGAGAGTCTATCCTCTTCCCCTTGCTTGGGTGATAGCAGTGAGTGCCTGAAGTGTGAGGTGCTTCTGTGTGACCTGTCGACTCTGAAGTCCAGGTACACAGAAAGGGTTGATGAGAGGGACGCTTTGGCCACTGAGCTTGAAAGCGCTCAGCTGAAGCTGAAAGATGCTCAAGCCACTGTCGTCGCACCCTGTGTTGATTGCCCATCTCATTTAGCTGTCTTAGCTGAGCTAAAATCCAAGGGCGATGAACAGTTGGGTGATTTGGAGAGGTTGAGAGCAGAGCTTGCGCAGACTAGGCTAGAGCTTGAGACATTGTCAGTTCCACCCACTGTCTGTGAGAACTGTCTGTCTCTTAGAATGTAGTTGATCAAGCTAAAAGCCGAAAAGTCTGTCCAAGTAGAGAGTGAGTGTGAGACCTGCTTGTCTCAGGTGGAGGTTCTAGCTTCCTTGAGAGAGGACTAGCAGATTCTCAGAATGAGAACTTTTACCTTCGTTCTATCCTGAGTTGGATCAGTGCCAGAGAGCAACAGCTTGGCATGATGATCCAGCAGTTCAAGAGGTAGGATGGGTTTGGGGTAGGTTATACCTACACCAAGGCTGACTTTGAGAGTGCCATTAGCCGGGCAGTGGAGTGGAGCAAAATGACTCCAGAGCAGAGGTATCCCAAGACTCACTCCACTGAGTCTTCCCAGGCTTATCAGCCCAAGGATGGAGTGATCCATGAACCACCTAAAGCTCCACCCAAGAAACCTGTCTGGGTTCCAAAGCCCAAACATCTCCACACTTCTCTTGACTCTCTTCCTGGAACCTCTCATCCCAAGAAGACAACACCAAACACCGCCAAGCCCAAACATCCCAAGCCTCAACCATATCCCAAGAAGCCCACCTATCATTGTGAGTATTGTCAAAGAGACGAGCATCTTGCGGAGTTTTGCTTCAGGAGGAAGCGGGTTGAGAGAGCAGAGAGAGCTCGTGGTGGTCAGGAGCAGTTCTACCAGCAGGGTGGTAGACTGCGTGTCCCTCGACGCGGGGAGAGGCTGGAAGCCAGGCCGCGCCGTGTAGGTGGTGGTAGAGGAGACGACTTTCTTGCCCGTGCTCCAGTTGGTGGTGTCCGTTCCGGCAGAGTTCCAGACCGTGTTGGCTACGGTTCTGGACCTCGTGGCCGCAGGGTTAGGCAGAACCGAGGACCGCGCTTTGAGCCGCGTTTTGGTCCAAACTCTTTTGATGGTTTTCGCTTTCCATCTTTTGAGCAGATGGCTCGACACTGGTTTAGCTCCTTTGCTAAACCTTGTGCCGAACCATTTGCTCCCACTTACAGCCACTGATTGTGCAGTATCGGGGACTGGAGGACGTTTGGATCATGGACTCAGGATGTTCTCGTCACATGACGGGACATCGCAGATGGTTCTCCAATCTCACTCCCCCGAGCTCCAAAGAATACATCACGTTCGGGAACAGCGGTCAAGGGAAAGTAAGTGGCATAGGCTCAATTCGCATTTTAGATCATTTCTCTTTGAAGAATGTTGCTTTGGTTAAAAATTTGAACTTTAACTTGATTTCTGTTTCGCAACTTCTTGAGGATGGTTTGGAAGTGCGTTTTAAGAAGGGCAATTCTTCTGTGGTTGATTCTAGAGGGTCTTTGATTTGCCAGATCTTACCATTCGGTAAAGTTTTTCGAATTGACTTCTCTAGTTCTTTTGGCCCTTCTCGCTGTTTGATTGCTGGATCCTCCTCTGAGCTCTGGAAGTGGCATAGGAGGTTAGGTCATTTGAGTTTTGATCTGCTAGTCAGGTTGAGCTCTATAGACCTCATCCGAGGATTGCCCAAGCTTAAGATGGAGAAGGATTTAGTTTGTCATCCCTGTCGTCATGGGAAAATGGTTGCCGCTTCTCACTCACCTGTGACTCAAGTGATGACTTCATATCCGGGCGAGCTTTTACATTTGGACACTGTAGGTCTAGCTCGGGTATGCTCAGTTGGTGGGAAGTGGTATGCACTTGTGATTGTTGACGACTTTTCTCGATTCTCATGGGTTTTCTTTTTGGAGTCTAAGGATGAGACTTTTCATTTTGTTCATGACCTGATTTTGAAGCTGAAGAATGAGAACAATGGTCGGATGCGAGCAATTCGCTCCGATAACGGCTCTGAGTTCAAGAACTCTCAGTTCGTCAGTTTCTGTAGTGATCAGGGTCTGGATCATCAGTTTTCTTCTCCTTACACTCCCCCACAGAATGGCGTTGTGGAACGAAAGAACCGCACGCTAGTCGAGATGGCCAGGATGATGCTCGATGAGCATAGGACTCCTAGGTGTTTTTGGGCTGAAGCCATGAACACGGTTTGCTATCTGGCCAACCGCATCTTTCTTAGATCTTACCTTGGTAAGACATCATATGAACTGCGGTTTGGCAGACAGCCCAAGGTGAGCCACTTGCGAGCGTTTGGATGCAAGTGCTTTGTGCTCAAGAAGGGAGGGCATTTGGACAAGTTTGAGTCTCGTTGCTGGGATGGTGTTTTTCTTGGCTACGCTTTGCATTCTCGAGGTTTTCGTGTTTGGAACCTCGAATCCCAGCTGCTTGTCGAGACTTGTGAGGTTTCTTTTGATGAGTCCTTGCCTTCTTTGACTCCTTCTTTTGAGCTTTCTCGTGATGATGAGCTCGGAGAGTCCATCTTCGAGGAAGATGAGGATACTCCAGCTGCTGATGAGTGTGGGCCTTCTGCATCCCCCGCAGAGCCCACACCTTCTGAGACTTCGACAGAGGATGAGGGCGGACCTCTGATCACTTCTTCCACTACGATCGAGCCCCCTTAGTCGAGTCCAGATGTGCCAGCTGCTGACTCTGGTGAGGTGACTTCAGATCACCAGGGAACCCGAGCAGTTCAGCGTGACCATCCCTCAGAGCTCATCATAGGTGATTTGACTGAGAGAACTTTGCGTTCTTCTGCCTCTCTAGCTGTGTTTGCTGAATCTGCGTTTGTTGCATCTTTTGAGCCCAGAGACGTTTCTCATGCTCTTTCTGATTCCAATTGGATTAATGCTATGCAAGAAGAGCTTGAGAATTTTGTCCGCAATCGGGTTTGGACACTAGTTGAGCCGCCACCAGGATGCAACCCCATAGGCACCAAGTGGGTATTCAAAAACAAACAAGGTGAAGATGGGGTTGTGGTGCGCAACAAAGCCCGACTAGTTGCCCAGGGTTATTGCCAGAAGGAAGGTATTGACTTTGAAGAAACCTTCGCTCGTGTTGCCCGTCTTGAGACCATTCGTATTCTTCTAGCTTTTGCCATTTCGAAGGGTTTTAAGCTTTTTCAAATGGATGTTAAGAGTGCTTTTCTGAACGGGTTCATAGAGGAGGAAGTTTATGTTAGGCAGCCCCCCGGTTTTGAGAACTCCAAGTTTCCTCGACGTGTTTTTATGTTGCAAAAAGCTTTATACGGGTTGAAGCAAGCCCCCAGGGCTTGGTATGACCGGTTGAAGCAGTTTTTGTTGGGGAAGGGCTTTGTGATGGGTTCTGTGGACAATACTCTTTTCTTGCTTAGAGATGCTTCAGATTTTTTAGTTGCTCAGATTTACGTTGACGATATTATTTTTGGCGGTACTACTAATGATCTTGTGTCCATGTTTTCTGAGCAGATGCACAGTGAGTTTGAGATGAGCCTCATGGGTGAGCTCAAGTACTTTCTAGGGCTCCAGATCAAGCAGACTAAGGACGACACCTTCATCCACCAAGGTAAGTACACTCGTGACATGTTAAAGAAATTTGACTTTGGTGGTGAATTGAAGCCGCAGATGACCCCGATGGGCACATCTGGGGGTCTGGACAAGGATGAGAGCGGCGTCAAGGTCAATGAAAGGGAGTTTCGAGGGATGATCGGTTCGCTGCTGTACTTGACGGCGACAAGACCAGACATTTAGTTCGCCGTGGGACTCTGCGCGTGTTTTCAGTCTTCACCACGCACGTCTCACCGGCAGGCTGTCAAGCGCATCTTCAGGTATCTCACTTATGCGCCCGATCTTGGTCTTTTCTATTCAGCATCATCATATCTCGATTTATCTGTATTTTCGGATGCCGACTTTGGTGGGTGCCGGTTGGATCGCAAGTCGACTTCCGGTACTTGCCAGTTTCTTGGTTCGTCTCTTGTCTCTTGGTCTTCTCGAAAGCAATCTGGAGTTGCTCTTTCGACCACAGAGGCTGAGTACGTAGCTGCTGCTAGCTGTGCTCACAATTGGTTTGGATGATTTCCACTCTGCGAGATTTTGGGTTATTCTTTCCTACCAGGTTTCCCTTGTTTTGTGACAGCACCAGTGCTATTAGTGTATGGAAAAACCCGTGTCTTCATTCAAAAACCAAACACATTGATGTGCGCTTTCACTTCTTGCGGGATCAATATGAGAAAGGTGTCATTGACCTTGTTCATGTTGATACCCATCATCAGTTGGCTGATATTTTCACCAAACCCCTAGATCAGTCTACATTTGAGCGTTTACGAGGGGATTTGGGTGTTGTGTATCCTTTTTAGGATATTTTGCGTCAGTTTTCTTTCTTCTTTACTCTTTTCTTGAGTCTTTTTTTGTGTGTGTTCATATCTTGCATATTCACATATCACACTTTTGAGCTTGCTTCTGTTATATGATTGAACTGCTTTACTTATTCTAGCTGGTACATGCTTTTGATTACTTGTCAATGATCATGTCTTGTCTCAGTTTGCTTGATAAGTCTGATATCTGTCATATGCATGGCTTTTTATGCTTTAAAATTGAAAAAAGATCACCATTACTTCTGATAACTAGCATGCGTAGGCTGAATGTTCTTGCTATTTGTTACATGCCTCGTAGCTAGTTCCTGACTTGGATGCAAATATGCAACTTGGACATCTGTATGCTTTAATCATGGAAATGTGCTATAAAATAATGAAAAACCAGAAAAATGAAAATTCCATGCCTTTTTATGCTTAAAATTGAAAAGATCCAGGTGGGTTTGTCTTGTCGCATTGCATTGTTTTGGACTGCGTACCATAGCACTTTGGTATGAACAAGGACACTGTAGTGTATGCCAAGACCAATGTCTTAAGCTTCTAATGGTCCAGTTCTGGCCTAGGCTTGACTTGGTCGGTCAGCATAAGGTTTGACATGCAAATAACCCCTGGCAAAAATGAAAAAGGGGAAAGAAAAAGCTTGAAAATTGAAATAATAACAAATTTGCTGAAGCACTTTGTTTTGGATAATGCTTATCTTGGTAGATATCAGTTAGCTTTTGCATCTCATGCTTTACCTTGCTTGTTTATTGGAACATGTGGTGATGCTTTTGTTTGCAAAAACTGAAAAATACGTGCAAATGACTTTCTTTAGATATCATCTGTTGCACTGATCATGCCATGTATCGTTACAGTATGTCTTTTGTTGTATCTGTTAGATGTTGTAATTGCAGTCAATCATATCTGAGAAGCATGCTTTTGAGAAACCAAGGGTTGGTTTCGGTGTTTTGTGATGAGTGATTGACAGGCTTTTTACCTCTGTTCGAAGGGGTACCTCCGAAGGGGGTTCGGAGGTGATACCTCCGAAGGGAGTTCGGAGGTGGTTTTACCGAAGGATGTTCGGTGTTTGCTTGCTGCAGCTGTGCAGCGGAGTGTGCTCGTCGGAGGGGTCCGATAGTACGCGATGATTGGGTTCGTATCGAAGGGTTCGGTACTTTGGGCGGTACACCGGAGTGTGTGCCAGAGGTTGCTAACCCGGAGAGGTCTCCGGAGTACTGGAAACACTTGTTTGCTTGTCGGTGGTGCGCAGGGATTTCGGAGGCGACGGACAAGGTTCGCAGCAGGTGAACCTGGGTCGAGCGGGAGGCTTGATGCCAGGGGAGCGGGGAGCTCCGTCACGGTGGCTGCGAAGGTGGTCCGGGTCGGTTCTCGGGTCGAGGCGTGCCAGGTGAAGGCAGAGAGTGCGGAGCATGGCTCCGGGTGAAGGTACTCCGAGACAAAGTCCTCGGAGGTGAGGCACTTCGAAGGTACTCCGGATGGAGTGACTTCGGAGTATGGTGGAACAAGTCCTCTGCGGAGGCAAGGGTTCGAAGTGTGCTCCGGAGGGAGACACTCGAACGTGCCCGACGAAGGTCTCAGAAGTCGAGGCGCATCGAAGGCATGGTCTGGGTGAGGCTCGTCGAGGAGTGTGCTCGGGGAGAGACACTGCGACGAAGTGCTCATGGAATGCTTCATGCGGAGGCCTTGGACGAAGGAGGGACTTCGAAGGGTGGTACTCCGAAAGTGAGGCTTCGGAGGGTGAAAGGCTTTGGAGCAAGGCTAGCTCCGGAGGAAGGTTGACTTGAGGTGCTTCGGCCTGCATGGCTTCGGTACACGGACTGACGGAGTTCGAGCTGGGTGTAGCTGCGAAGTCGTGGTGGTCCACTCCGAAGGTGTTGGTGCGAAGGCCCAAGGGCTTTGACGGCTTCGGCTCAAAACCGTCACTGTATCGAAGGCCATCTTCGGCGAAGCGAAGGCCACCAGGCTCAAAGCTTCTCGCCGAAGCTACCGCACCCTCGCGTGCGAAGGGAGGATTCCAGAAGGTCAAAGACTGCAAAGGCTAACACTCTCTGTAAAAGGCTGACAGAGAAGCCTCCAGAATAAAGGTGGACTACCTTTTGTACCCCTTAGTTCTGTAGAGTCAAATCCTTTGTAAACCCTAGGGGTAAAGTAGTCATTTCCTTTGGGTGAACTGTGGGCTATAAATATGGGGGCTCGGTAGGTAACATTTAACACTTTGAGGATTTACTGTTGAGCTCCTGTAGCCACATACCTCGCTGTATTCATCCAGGGTTCAATATATTTGTGTTCCTTGTTCAAGCGGCGAAGCCCTGCTTCTTTGTGCTTTTTGCTTGAGCTCGCGTTACATACCTCGCTAGTTTAGTGCACCGAAGCCTGTCTAGGCGAAGGTTGTGTCTGTGCGAAGTGTGTTTTCAGTGCGCATTCGTTCTGTGTAACTTGAGGCCAGTCCTCACAGTTTACTAGCGAAGCCCTGATCAAGGCCCGTTTTGCTTCTTGTGTCGAAGCCCTTAGCGTAGTCCGTGTGTGCGCGTTTAGACCTTCGTGTACGAAGTCCAGCACCAGTTGATGTTGCCAAGTACTTGGTCGAAGTCCTCAGAGGGCTGTCCACTCTTGCGAAGGGTGAAGTGCGAAGCCTGCTCGAAGCACCCTGTGTGCGGAGCCTGCACTAACTTAGCAGAGTAGATTTTCGAGGGTTGTAAGTAGAGCGAAGTCTTCTTGGCTTCGAACTTTTCCTCCTGCGAAGCCTGTGTTCGGAGCTGTCGAAGAACCTCCGAACCAGACCTTCGAAGGTTGTGTTCGAAGCCTGTTCCGCAGAAGACAGAACTGAACCTAAGGCTAAGTTTTAGCCCGAATTTTTAAAAAAGCTCCCATTCACCCCCCTCTGGTCGCCGTTTCCGGTCCAACAATTGGTATCAGAGCGGGTTAAGATCACCAGTTGACCTTAACCGGTTTTGTGATATGTTGGTGACATGGATAGAGGCAGTAAAATTCCTCTGTTCGATGGGACAGATTTTGCATACTGGAAGGTGCGCATGGAGGCTTACTTGTTAAGCCAAGGAAATGCAATTTGGGAGATTGTGGACTCACAATACTCCATCCCTGAGACTCGCACCTCTCAGACTGAGAAGGATCAGTATAATGCCAATTCCAAGGCAAGAAACATATTGTTCATCGGTTTGAGTAGAAGTGAGTTCGATAGGGTGCAGCACCTTAGGACTGCTAGGGAAATCTGGACAACACTCACTGTTTTTCATGAGGGCTCTACTCAGATTAAGGCCAGGCACCAAAGCACCTACAATCAACAGTATCAGCTGTTTGTGCAGGCACCTGGTGAATCTATAGATGCCATGTTTTCTCGCTTTGACGCAATAGTGAGTAACTTGCGATCCAACGGGACGCTTGCTTACAGTGATCATGATAGGGCTATCAAGCTTCTCTATGCTCTTGACCGTAGCATATGGGAAGTAAAGATATCCAGCATTGAGGAGTCCACAGGCTATGACACCTTGACCTGTGATGAACTCTTTAGCAAGCTGAAGTCCACAGAGATTGCCAAGGCATCTCTTGCAGTGCACAGAAGCTCTTTGCCACAGCCATTGGCATTGGTTTCTAGCACTAGCCGCGGCACCACTGCAGAACCAAGCACATCTGGTACTTGTGTTTTTGTAGATGGTTTTGCTTTGTCTTCCCTGGTCTCCGTCACAAAAGAGCAGGTGGATACTCTAGCTGATGATGAGCTTGCTCTCATTGCCCGGAGGTTCACCCGTTTTCACCATGAGAGACGGGATCAGAGGAGAAGTGGTTTTAGTGGTTGCTTTGAATGTGGCGACACCTCTCACATTAAGGCCAATTGCCCCAAGCTCAAGAAGAGAGATGAGAGTGAGCGCCCCAAATACCACAAAAAGGAGAGGAAGTCCTTTGTGAAGGGCAAGCGCGGCAAGATGGCTAAGAAAGTAGCCAAGGCCGCTTCCAGAGCTTTTGTTGCTGCTCTCAGCAACATCGACACGTCCTCAACTGAGGAGTCGAGCTCTGAGGAGGAGGAGTCCCCAAGGAAGGAGGACAAGAAGGACAAGAAGGGACGAGACTTCACCGGCCTTTGCTTCATGGCCGACAGCGATCACAACGGCGATGAGCTTGACTCATCTGAGGTAAGCCTATCATCTGACCAGCTACTAATTAAATTAGATGAGCTGAATGAAGTAGGGCTTGGTCAGGATAGATTACTTGTGCAAGCCGCTAGAGAAAGAAAAGACCTTAGACTTAGGCTAGAAAATGTTTCTACTGAATATGCCATGCTTAAGTCTAAGTTTAATGATGCTGAATGTGAGTCATGTTCTGTTGTCATGAGTGAGCTTGCTCAGTTGCGTTCTGTTCATGCTCAAACTCTTTCTGAGCTTGAGACTGCACAGAAGCAGCTTTTGGAGGTAGATTCTAGACCTCATGATGTTATTGATTGCATGAACTGCTCTTTATTACGCGAAAGCATTAATTTACGTGATAAGCATGTTCATGATTTAGAGGCTAGATTGGAGAGGGCCGGTAGTTCTAAGGATGTGCAGCCTGTGTGTGACACTTGCATCACCCTTAAGGACCAGCTAGGCACTGCTAGAGAGCGAGCTGAGAACCTCATGTCAGAAAATGAATACCTCCTTTCCGTGGTTAATAAATGCACTGAGGGAAAGGGTAGGATGGATTTGCTCTTGGCCAAGACCAAGTTGTGTGCTGACAGAGCAGGGGTAGCTCTAGGTTTGGGTTTTGAGAGGATACCTTCAGACAGTAAGTCCAAAACTGTTTTCACCTCTCCCACTACCCTAGAGAAAGAGAGAGCTCTGTTAGACACCCCACTAGCCAAAAAACCTACCCATCCTCCAAAGAAAACCACTCCTCCTGCCAAGAAAAATCCTCCCAAGAAAACCACACAGAAGAAACCCAAGGAGCCTGTGAGAGTTGCTCCTGTGACCCATGAGAGTGCCCCCAGGAGAGTGTTTCATTGTTCCTATTGTCAGCGGGCGGGTCATTTGGTTGGGTTTTGTTTTCGTCGCATCAAGGATGAGCGACGCTCTCAGGCGATGAGTTACCAGGACATGCATTACCCATCTTTAGGTATGCATGAGTCTGAGTCTTACTATCGTGCTGCTTTTCAGGCTCCTCGTGCTTCTCGGAGAGGTTTTGCTCCTCGAGGTCTTCACCATGTTCCTTATGGTGGTAGACCTCGGGTTAGCAGATTGGTACCTCGTCAGAGTAGGAGACCTCGACATGTTGTTCGATCACAGCATGTAGGTAGACTTCGCACTTTGCATCATTTTGATTTTCCTGTGCGTAGACCGTCTACTTTTACTGCGCCTACTACTCGTGTCACTCAGTGCTGGATGCCTCGTTATTATTTCACTCACCCCAGCACTGAGCGATCGAGATATTCTTATCGTATGTAAGCGACAGATCGAGGCTTGGAGGGCACGTGGATCATGGACTCCGGTTGTTCGCGCCACATGACCGGAGATGCAGCTTGGTTCTCCAGCCTCACCACAACCAAGCAAAGGGAACATATCACCTTCGAAAACAATCGAAGGAGTAGAGTGAAAGGTAAAGGTGTGGTAAGAATTAATTCGAACTTCACTCTCAAAGATGTTGCTTTGGTTGAAAACCTGGGATACAATTTGCTGTCTGTATCTCAGTTGCTTGATGAGGGCTTCGAAGTGCGATTTCATCGCGATACTTCGCAAGTGCTCAATTCTGATGGCGTTGTGGTTTGTAAGATCTTTAGAGTTGGGAGAGTTTTTGGAGCTGATTTTTCGGAGTCATCTGGTTCTTCTCATTGTCTTGTTGCACATTCAACTTCTGAGCTGTGGAAGTGGCATAGGAGACTAGGGCATATGAGCTTTGAGTTGCTTGCTCGTCTGAGCGCCCTAGGTCTGATCCGAGGATTGCCCAAGCTCAAGTTTGAGAAGAATTTAGTTTGCGCTCCTTGTCGACATGGAAAAATGATTGTTGCTTCGCATTCGCCAGTCACCACTGTGATGACTGAACAACCCGGAGAACTTCTCCATATGGACACTGTAGGTCCCTCTCGGGTTAGTTCTTTAGGCGGCAAGTGGTATGTTTTAGTCATTGTCGACGATTTCTCTCGCTACTCTTGGGTCTTCTTTCTTGCCAGCAAGGATGAAGTGTTTTCACATTTTCGGAGCTTGGCTTTGAGACTTTTCACTGAACTCCCTGGTGCATTAAAATTCATTCGAAGCGATAATGGCACTGAGTTCAAAAATAGTCTCTTTGTTGACTTTTGCATGGAGCATGGCATAGAACATCAATTCTCTGCTCCGCGGGTTCCTCAACAGAACGGTGTCGTTGAGAGGAAGAACCGCACTTTGGTTGAGATGGCTAGGACGATGCTTGATGAGCATAGGACTCCTAGAAAATTCTGGGCTGAGGCCATGAACACTGCTTGCTACATCTCAAACTGAATTTTCTTGCGCTCAATTTTAAATTTGACATCTTATGAGCTGCGTTTTGGGAGACAGCCCAAGGTTACTCATCTTCGAGTTTTTGGCTGTCGCTGCTTTATCCTAAAACGTGGTAACTTGGATAAATTTGAGTCGCGATCGTCTGACGGGATCTTTTTGGGCTATACTACACATGGTCATTCTTATCGTGTTTATAATTTGGAAACTAACACTGTCATTGAGTCATGTGATGTGACTTTTGATGAGTCAACCCCCTCTGTTAGTTCTGCTTTTGAACAGGCAAATGAACACGACATGGAACATACCTTATTTGAAGAAGAAGATCCAGGAGAATTCGAGGATGAACCCCTACTACCCTCGACATCGACCCCCGAAGCTGACCCCGTTTCAACTACTTCGGCATGAGGTCCCGGAGCGACTACCTCAACATCGGTCATCATGGACCACTCCAACGCACAAGTTGAGGGGGAGACTGCATCCCGCCGCGAGGCTCCACATCATGTTCAAAGGATGCACCCTCCCGAGCAGATCATTGGTGAGCTTGATCAAAGGGTAACTCGTTCTCATGCCCATTTCACTAATGCTGCTTTTGTTGCTTCTTTCGAGCCCTTAGATGTTAGTCATGCACTTTCTGATTCTAGTTGGATCAATGCCATGCATGAGGAACTTGAAAATTTTGAGAGAAACCAAGTCTGGACTTTAGTTGATCCTCCACCAAATGTTCAATTCATTGGAACAAAATGGATTTTCAAAAACAAACAAGGGGAGGATGGGACTATAGTTAGAAACAAGGCTAGACTTGTAGCTCAGGGCTTTTCTCAACTAGAAGGGATTGATTTTACTGAAACTTTTGCACTTGTTGCTCGCCTTGAGGCCATTAGGATTTTGCTTGCCTTTGCGACATCTCGGGGATTCAAACTCTATCAAATGGATGTCAAAAGTGCTTTTCTTAATGGCTTCATAGGTGAAGATGTTTATGTAAAACAACCCCCTGGTTTTGAAAACCCCAAGTACCCACATAAAGTCCTTAAACTACATAAGGCTCTTTATGGACTCAAGCAGGCCCCTCGGGCTTGGTATGATAGACTTAAGTCTTTTCTGCTTGAGCGAGGGTACTTGATGGGCTCTGTTGATAAAACTTTGTTTACTCTCAAGCATGGCAAAGATTTCCTCCTAGTACAGATTTATGTGGATGATATCATCTTTGGTGGCTCTTCTCATGCTTTGGTTGCCGAGTTTGCAGATACCATGAGTAGGGAGTTTGAAATGTCGATGATGGGTGAACTCACCTTTTTCCTTGGTTTGCAAATCAAGCAAAGCAAACAAGGTACTTTTGTCCACCAGACAAAATACACCAAGGACCTGCTCAAGAAGTTCGACATGACCGATGCGAAGCCCCTCGCCACTCCAATGGCTACATCTGTAGCATTGGACCCTGACGAAGATGGAGAAGCCGTAGATCAGAAGGAGTTTCGAAGCATGATCGGCTCCCTCCTCTACTTGACTGCCACGAGGCCGGACATACACTTCGCAGTGTGTCTGTGCGCTCGTTTTCAGGCTTCACCACGAGCTTCGCACCGCCAAGCGGTAAAGCGCATCCTAAGGTATCTCAAACATACCCTTGAATTTGGCATATGGTATTCAACATCTTCATCTTTATGTGTTCGAGGTTATTCCGATGTGGATTTTGCTGGGTGTAGAATTGATAGGAAAAGTACCTCTGGTACTTGTCATTTTCTGGGTACTTCACTGGTTTGCTGGTCTTCCTGCAAACAGTCTAGTGTTGCACAATTGACGGCTGAGGCCGAATATGTTGCTGCAGCTAGCTGTTGCTCTCAGATTTTGTGGATGGTTTCCACTTTGCGGGATTTCGGGTTAGATTATAAGAGTGTTCCACTTTTCTGTGATAACACTAGTGCTATTTGTATTGCAAACAACCCGGTTCAGCACTCCAGAACCAAACACATTGATGTGAGATATCATTTTCTCAGAGATCACAATGAGAAGGGTGATATTGAACTTCAATATGTTGATACCCAACACCAGCTTGCCGATATTTTCACAAAACCCCTTGATGCTTCTCGATTTGCTTACTTGCGTGGGGAACTTGGCATTTGTCACCCTTACGGCATTTTGTGAGGGGAGCTGTTTTAAGGTGGATGTGCTTTTGCTAATTGTGCTGAAATTGCATTTATATATTTTGCACTTATATGCCTGCTCATAATTCATGAAATCATGTCAGCTCAGCTCTTTTTAATTCATCTGGAACATTCATGTGCATGGTGTTTTATTTTCAAAATCAACTCGTGCTCACTGCTTAGTCTTGAATCTAGCATGTTTAGGCAGGACTGCTTTAGCTATCTTTTATCTGCTTGATAGCAAGACACATTTCTTTGGATGCTAAAAATTGCAACTTGAAAAATTGTTCTCAATTTTCATGGATGTTCATAAAGTACCAAACAATTGGTTCACTTGGTTAAAATCAAAAATTCCATGATTTGCATGCTTTAAGTGAAAAAGATCCAGGTGGGTTTGTTTGTCGCACTACCCTATTCTAGACTGCCTACCATCGCACATTGGTCTGAACTGGAATAGTGTAGTGTATACCAAAATCCTTGCCTTAAGCTTCTAATGGCTTTCATGCCTAGGCTTGGCCGGATTGGAAAGTATAAGGTGGACAACCAAATAACCCCTGTCACTAAGAAAAGAACAACAAAATTCATTGATTATCAAGTTTGCTTTTCAAGCTCCATTTGAACTGGACTTGTCTGTCTAGAGTAGAAATTGACTAGCTTCGCGCAGTCCTTGCTCTTACTTGTCTAGTTTCCTTGAGTAAGTGGTGATGCTTTTATTTCAAAAATGATCAAATCACATGCCTCATCATGATTTTAGAGAATATTAAATTGAGATGAGCCCATGATCATTGGTGTTATTGTTGGCATATTTTTGCTTCATCTGTCTTTGCAATTCTGCTCATTTCGAAGCTTTGCATCTTTACATGCTCCTTGATGCTTGCATTGCCAAAGGGGGGGAAATTTACTTGCTTTGTTCTCCGTCGCAAGGGGTATAATTTTCAAAGGGGGAGAACTTTTGACATAAAGGGGGAGAAGGTCCTGTATTGCCAAAAGGAAAATTTAACTCAGGGGGAGTTTTTATTGCCGAAGGGGCTTTTCACTCTTGTGAGAAAGGGGGAAGAAAATTATTTTGTCAAGTGACATGATTTGGCTCTTTTATGAGTTTTTATGGTCACTTGTGTGCTGAAAATTTTTGAATTTTCTTGAACTTGGATTTGGTTGGTTGTCAATGCACTCATCAAGGGGGAGATTGAGAAACCAAGGGTTGGTTTCGGTGTTTTGTGATGAGTGATTGACAGGCTTTTTACCTCTGTTCGAAGGGGTACCTCCGAAGGGGGTTCGGAGGTTAGACCTCCGAAGGTTGATCGGAGGTGATACCTCCGAAGGGAGTTCGGAGGTGGTTTTACCGGAGGATGTTCGGTGTTTGCTTGCTGCAGCTGTGCAGCGGAGTGTGCTCGTCGGAGGGGTCCGACAGTACGCGATGATTGGGTTCGTATCGAAGGGTTCGGTACTTTGGGCGGTACACCGGAGTGTGTGCCGGAGGTTGCTAACCCGGAGAGGTCTCCGGAGTACTGGAAACACTTGTTTGCTTGTCGGTGGTGCGCAGGGACTTCAGAGGCGACGGACAAGGTTCGCAGCAGGTGAACCTGGGTCGAGCGGGAGGCTTGATGCCAGGGGAGCGGGGAGCTCCGTCACGGTGGCTGCGAAGGTGGTCCGGGTCGGTTCTCGGGTCGAGGCGTGCCAGGTGAAGGCAGAGAGTGCGGAGCATGGCTCCGGGTGAAGGTACTCCGAGACAAAGTCCTCGGAGGTGAGGCACTTCGAAGGTACTCCGGATGGAGTGACTTCGGAGTATGGTGGAACAAGTCCTTTGCGGAGGCAAGGGTTCGAAGTGTGCTCCGGAGGGAGACACTCAAAGGTGCCCGACGAAGGTCTCAGAAGTCGAGGCGCATCGAAGGCATGGTGCGGGTGAGGCTCGTCGAGGAGTGTGCTCGGGGAGAGACACTGCGACGAAGTGCTCATGGAATGCTTCATGCGGAGGCCTTGGACGAAGGAGGGACTTCGAAGGGTGGTACTCCGAAAGTGGGGCTTCGGAGGGTGAAAGGCTTTGGAGCAAGGCTAGCTCCGGAGGAAGGTTGACTTGAGGTGCTTCGGCCTGCATGGCTTCGGTACACGGACTGACGGAGTTCGAGCTGGGTGTAGCTGCGAAGCCGTTGTGGTCCACTCCGAAGGTGTTGGTGCGAAGGCCCAAGGGCTTTGACGGCTTCAGCTCAAAACCGTCACTGTATCGAAGGCCATCTTCAGTGAAGCGAAGGCCACCAGGCTCAAGGCTTCTCGCCGAAGCTACCGCACCCTCGCGTGCGAAGGGAGGATTCCAGAAGGTCAAAGACTGCAAAGGCTGACACTGTCTGTTCTGTAAAAGGCTGACACTATCCCCTCTGCAAAGCTGACAGAGAAGCCTCCAGAATAAAGGTGGACTACCTTTTGTACCCCTTAGTTCTGTAGAGTCAAATCCTTTGTAAACCCTAGGGGTAAAGTAGTCATTTCCTTTGGGTGAACTGTGGGCTATAAATATGGGGGGTCGGTAGGTAACATTTAACACTTTGAGGATTTACTGTTGAGCTCCTGTAGCCACATACCTCGCTGTATTCATCCTGGGTTCAATATATTTGTGTTCCTTGTTCAAGCGGCGAAGCCCTGCTTCTTTGTGCTTTTTGCTTGAGCTCGCGTTACATACCTCGCTAGTTTAGTGCACCGAAGCCTGTCTAGGCGAAGGTTGTGTCTGTGCAAAGTGTGTTTTCAGTGCGCATTCGTTCTGTGTAACTTGAGGCCAGTCCTCACAGTTTACTAGCGAAGCCCTGATCAAGGCCCGTTTTGCTTCTTGTGTCGAAGCCCTTAGCGTAGTCCGTGTGTGTGCGTTTAGACCTTCGTGTACGAAGTGCAGCACCAGTTGCTGTTGCCAAGTACTTGGTCGAAGTCCTCAGAGGGCTGTCCACTCTTGCGAAGGGTGAAGTGCGAAGCCTGCTCGAAGCACCCTGTGTGCGGAGCCTGCACTAACTTAGCAGAGTAGATTTTCGAGGGTTGTAAGTAGAGCGAAGTCTTCTTGGCTTTGAACTTTTGCTCCTGCGAAGCCTGTGTTCGGAGCTGTCGAAGTACCTCCGAACCAGACCTTCGAAGGTTGTGTTCGAAGCCTGTTCCGCAGAAGACAGAACTGAACCTAAGGCTAAGTTTTAGCCCGAATTTTTAAAAAAACTCCCATTCACCCCCCCTCTGGTCACCGTTTCCGGTCCAACAGCTTTCTACACTCCTTATGCACTCCAGTTGAATTCACTGCATATCTTGAGGGGGAGTTGCATTTCAGGGGGAGTCTGTGTCTCTATTGAGTGCTTGATGAGTTCACTTATCAACAAGGGGGAGAAAATTTGGGATCAGAGTTTAAGGGGGTGTTATTACTCTGTTGATATCCTTGTTGATTCTGAAATCGCACTCACTTTGAGCTTTTACGTTTTGGTTAACCATAATGACCGCTTCTTGCTTTTGTTCGGCTTTTGGTCATTAGGGTTAAACTTTTTACCTTATTTTTATTCTTCTTTGTTTTCTTGTGTTTTGTTTTCGAGTTTCCACAGTTGTTCGCAGGTACTGAAGAGCTGAAAAAAAAGGAGTGTTGACAATGCACTCATCAAGGGGGAGATTGAGGAGCCATGCTGAATAGCGTGGGCCTCATGGCTCTAGAAGTGATGAGTCATTGTCAACAATAGTCAAAGAGGACAGAAGAAGAAGAGATCAGCTGTTTGATGGGCCGCGTGTGACTCAGGTACACGGGCAGCGAGCGACTGTCGGGCAGAGGAGGCTGCGAAGTCGGGCTAGCCCAATCCGGGTACATGGGCCAGAAGCAATAGAAGACCCACTGGGCTGTTGACCAGGGTTGACTCAGGTACACGGGCAGTGAGCGATTGCCGGGCTGAGAGAGCTGCGGAGTCAGGCCGGCCCAATCCGGGTACCTGGTGCAAAGCTGGTGGAGGCTTTGTCAGTTTCGGCGCAAAACTGACAACCGTTGATCTTGTATCCGACTGTCCAGAAGAGAAGCCGTAGTCTCTACGAAAACTTAGCTTCCGGATAAGTCATTTGTATCTCTAGGCCCACAGTCAGTCAGTCGTGTCTATAAAAATACCTAAGAGCAGTAGAGTCTTTTCCTTTATTCTTGCATCTGTAAAAACCCTAAGGAGCTGGTAGAATATTCCTAGTGTTGGGCAGCCTATAAATAGGGCCCCAATCCCTATGGTTTGGACTACCCCTTCCAGAATTCACTTTTTAATCTATTGGGTCATTTTGTTTCACGTTCTCTCTCCTGTGTGCGCCGCCAGACACTGGTTCGTTCCTTTTTGCCTTGCATTTACTTTGCTCCTGTGAGATTGAATCTTTTGTTCTTTGTTGAGGCGTGTGCATTGATTCCTCTGATTCAAGAAGCTTCGGTTTGTTATGCTGTGTTGATTTTATTCCTGAGGATGTGTTTTTGTTGCGTGTGTTCTTCACGCAAGTAGTACTAGTTCTTGCTGTTGCAAGTAGTACTACTTTTCTGTGGCAACAGTTCACAAGTACCTGCTCTGCTTTTTCCAGCGTTGTTTTTTGATCGAAGCAGACTGGATTGAATGCCTTTTTGACTGTTTCTGCGAAGCCACTTTTCTCTCTGTTCGAAGTCCCTCAGCTCCGTGAGGCAGGCTTCGACCTGACTTTTTCAGAGGCTTCATTTTTCAACTTCACTCCGTACTGCTTGCTTCGAAGTATGTTTCTGTGCTGTTTGCTAGCCTAAACATACTTCGACTATCCCTGTGAAGTTATTCTCTATTTTAAGCTGTTCCAAGGCTGTGCTTCAACTCAAAGGCCTTGTTTGAACTTCGAACTTCGTTGTGTGTCCTGAGTTGATAGCTTTGAAGTACTTTTTGAACCGACAGCGTCTCGTACTTCGAACGTCTGTGCGAAGGTACTCCGACTCGAGCTCTTCGAAGTCCACACATCGACTGGTTTCGAAGTTGGCTTCGAAGCTTGTTTTTTCTGTTAGACTTCGCCCAGTGTTTTGCTTCTATCTTCTTCGAAGGTCCTTGTTGTGTTCTGTTCGAAGGTAGAGTATAGGATTCGGTTTGGCTTCTCTGTCGCGTGTCAGCCTTCATTTTTCATTTCGAAGGTTGTTCACTCTGTGTGCTAGTTCGAAGCTGTGTTCGAAGCCTTGTCTTCGACGTACACACTTCGAAGCAGGCTCCGACCTTGTCATACTTCGCTTCGAAGCATACTTCGCTTCCTGCCACTTCGAACTAGGCTAGACCAAAACACCTTCGGCATTTTCACAACAGCCTTCGGCAGACTTCGACACCAACCTTCGAAGCAGACCTCGTCCAGCGAAGCAGGCTTCGCCGAGTTCCTAACAGGAGACAAAACTGAACAGTAACTTCTCATCTCACGTTATATATATACTTAGATCATTTCATTGAGAAGTCTAGCCTGACATGTCTAGTATGCTTTGTCCATCTGCCTAGTTGCACTGTTTTGGTATTTCTATGTTTAACCTCAGTTGCTTCTAGGATAGATACCTTTAGACTTAGGCTATCTGTTTATTTTCTGCTGCTTAGTCTTTTGAGGTGCGTTGGGTTTTGGGAACAGGCCATTGATTCGAAAGAATTTTTTAGGCGCCCATTCACCCCCCCTCTGGTCGCTACTTTCGGTCCTACACCTTCTATAGAGCATAACAGCTACTTGCGCAGTAACGGTTATAATCAAACGGCTCTTCACGACGTTTGGGCTTCGTAACGTTTCTCTTTCCCACGAAGCATTCACACGGCGGTTGGGGGCTCGAAGTCGTGGTCCGAATGCCTCGGATCAGAGACCCTCCGAAAGACTGTAATGTGTTCACCTTTCTCTAAGTCTCAGAATGTGAAAATGCTCCTTGCGTATACTGCCTTCCTTCTATACAGGTCAAATTCGGA
The DNA here is from genome assembly GCA_019279435.1 of Zizania palustris. NCBI lineage: Eukaryota > Viridiplantae > Streptophyta > Magnoliopsida > Poales > Poaceae > Zizania > Zizania palustris. Next base: position 16,031,052 of record JAAALK010000286.1, read on the forward strand.
GAGGCGTATTCAAGGGGCTACTGTTGGGGGAAAATGCTTCACTTTCAGGACTTAGAGATTAACAGCTCAAAAGGATTTATCAGCTTCAAAGCTGAGGGGCTCATGCTCGAAGGTGGAGGAGTAGTGAAGCCGAAGGGTGCTTTGATCTACAATCCGAAGGAACCCTCTGCACGATATGAGGCTTCGGAGCCAAACGACGGGATTGATAAGATGTTTAGCTTATCTACTCGCTTTGGATATATTTTACCATTTTAACCCTGTTCAGGGTACCGAATAGTTTCCACTATGTCGGTTGTAATCAAGGGGTAAATAGGTCTTTTCCTTAGACGTTTTTGCCTATAAATACCCCCCTCCTTACCCTGTAATAAGGGGGGAAGACTCAGCTATTCTAATAAACATATTCGGACTACTTAAGCTATTATCCAATCCGGAGGCTTGAGATAGTCCTTAAACACGAACTCATTGTTTGTCTGTTCTTGATCTCAGAGAACCTATTAGCGTAATCTTTTACGCCAACAGTAGTACTTTTTCAAATATCTGTCATTCAAAGCCCTACAAAATCGCTCTCCTTGAAGTAACTATAGCAAATACGCATTACCTGGAGCGATTCCAACAACTCTAAAAGGACCTTCCCAACTAGGCGACCATTTGCCAAATTTTGGGCTCTTAGTGCCTAAAGGCAAAATCGTCTTCCAAACCAAGTCACCAACTTGAAACGATTTTGCTCTTACATTCTTATTATAAGCTCTAGCCACTCTTCTTTTGTCTCTTTATATTGCTTCTAGAGCCCTTAACCTCTCATCGGTCACCTCTTCTAAATTATCCTACAAAAGAGTCTCATACTCACCGGCCGATAAGACGTCTTGCTTAAGTAATCTTAAAGAGACAAGATTCAACTCTATGGGTAAAACGGATTCTTATCCATACACCAACTCATATGGACTTACCTTGGTGGCACCGTGCTTTGCAAGTCTACATGCCTATAACGCTTCAAAAAGCACTTCATGCCACCTTTTAGAAAACTCATCAATCTTTTTCTTAACGACTTTAATCATGGTTTTATTACTAGACTCAGCCTGACCATTGGCCTAAGCATACTATGGTGAAGAGTTTACCAACGTTATACCATAAGATTCAGCAAAATCACATACTTCCTTAGAAACAAATGAAGCACCCTGATATGTAGTAAGAGTTTGAGGAATACAAAATCTATGTATACTGTGCTTCAAGATGAAATCGATTACCTAGTTTTGTGTCATGTTCTTGAGAGGCACGACCTTGGTCCACTTGGTGAAATAATATGTAGCCATCAACACGAACCGATGCCCTTTTGAAGAGGAAGGATAAATTTGGCTGATGAAGTCTAAGGCCCAACCTGAGAACGGCCATGGCTCGATAATGGGGTTAAGTAAAGATGCAAGAGCTAGCTGAATATTACCAAACCTTTGACAAGCTTCACATCCTCTATAGTACTTAAAATAGTCCTCAGTCATGGTCGACCAATAAAGACCCACTCTTTTGAGCATCCAACTCATTTTCTGGGCCGACTGATGAGTACCACAAAGACCTTTATGTATTTAACCCATGGCAAGTCTAGACTGATCGACATTCAAACATCTCAAAACTACTCTGTCAATAGTTCGGCGATACAACTCGTCGTCGAGTAACACAAATTTAAACGCTTGCCGCTGAACATTCCGATCAACTCGCTTTCTACGATCTCTCAAATATTGAATAATCTAAGTCCTCCAATCATCCCCATGATTTTTTGAAGTACTCGCCAAATCTTTGTTGGAATTGATGTTTAAATTGCAAACTTTGGCTTGCCCCCGTGTCTTAAAACCTCCTAACATAGTTCGGTCAGACTGGCCGTAGAGGGCCAGTCAGACAGGCCGTTGCCGGACGACTGGCACAGGGTAGTCATATCGGCCTAGCATGGCCGGTCAGACTAACCAGGCACCTACGGTCGGACCGGTCATATCAGACTGGTCAGACTGATATGTTTTGACTCGGTCACTGAAAAAGTTCCAAACATCGGCTTTTCTTGTGCGGAAAATTTACCTCTTTTAATTTGGTAGTTAGATGCTTGTTGAGCCAAGTCATTTGGTATTGAATTGGCTTCTCTAGATACATCTGAAATTTCAAAATATTCAAGAGTAGCAATGATGTCCAGACATTTATCCAAATAGCTATTTAGCAGACAATTAAAACATTGAGAAAATTTAGCTAATTATTGGACTACTAATAGTGAATCACCATACGCATGAACATATTTAATACCCATAGAACTTAGAAATTCAAGACCTAACAACAAAGAATCATATTCGGCTTGATTATTGGTACAAGGAAATTCTAATTGGGCCGAGGTTTCAAAACTCATACCATTAGATGATATGAGCACAACTCCAACACCTTGGACATTCTTGCAAGCCGAACCATCAAAATAAAGTTACCATGGTATTACCTCAATCAAAGCAGCGTCACTACTCCAATTGACGTATACATGGTGAACAACTATAAAATTAGTGACAACTTGGACTCTCATAGCTTTTAAGGGTTCATAAGTCAAATCATACTCAATCAAAGCATAAGCCCATTTTCCGATTCTACCACTTAGAATCGGCTTTTGCAACATGTATTTTATGACATCAGTCTGACAAGTAACAATGCATGTGCTAGATGGAAGATAGTGCCGAAGTTTGGTACATGCATAATAAAGTGACAAACATAAACGTTCTAAAAACACGTACCTTGTCTCGGCATCCAATAGGCAGTGACTCAAGAAAGTGATGATGTAGTCATTCCCCTCCACTTCCTAAGTTAGCACAACTCCTATCACGCTATCTTCTGCAGCAACGTATAGCCGAAAGGGAATCCCGGCTCTTCGTGATCTAACCACAGGCGGTAATAACAAGCACTCTTTAATCTTATAAAAAGTGTGTTGCTGACTTGCCCCCCAAGTGAACTCGATTTCGTTCTTTAGCCAAAGTATGGGGACAAAAGCATCAATCTTGCCAAACATGTTAGATATAAAGCGACGCAAATAATTATCCTTGCCTAGCAACTTTTGCACATCTCTCTTGCATGTCGGCGCTTCACAGTTTCTAATCTTCTCAAGCCTCTTGGGATCAATCTCAATACCTCTTTCATGGATCATGAATCCCAAGAACTTTCCCACCAACATGCCAAAAGCACACTTAAGCGGGTTCATTTTTAAACCATACTGACGCATCCTATCAAAAGCAACTCTTAAATCGGCTAAATGGTTTCCCATAGCATCCGATTTGACTAAAACGTCATCTATGTAGACCTCTAGCATAACTCCTAGCAAGTCATGAAAGATCAAGTTCATAGCACGTTGATATGTAGTGCCAGCATTCTTTAAGCCAAAAGTCATAAAACCCACTCAAATAAGCCGACAAACATAGGGCATCGAAAGGCTATCTTGTAGACATCCTCTTTGGCCATAAAGATTTGAGTATAACCAGCGTTGCCATCAAGAAAAATAAGTAATTTGTGTCCTGAAGCATCGTTGATCAGCATGTCGGCAATTGGCATGGGGTACTCATCCTTCGGAGTGGCCTTGTTCAAGTCCCTGAAATCAATACACACATGAATCTTGCCACTCCCTTTCTTTTCTACAGGCACAATGTTAGCGACCCATTCAGCATACCTATATGGCCTAATAAACTCATCCTTAAGTAATCGCTCTATCTCTTCTTTAACTAAGTCATACACGGCCGAATTAAAGCGATGAGGGGTAGTTTACAAGGCCTAAACCTGGGTTTGATAGGCAGCCGATGCTCCATGAGCTCACGGCTAAGTCCCGGCATCTCGCTATACTCCCATGCGAAACAATCGACATACGACCGAAGCAATTTCATTACCTCGGCCTTTTCATCACCCTGTAATTTTTTGTTTACAAAGGTCAGCCTTGGAATACTACCATTGGGTATAGCGTCATGTCGGTCTGACCGGCCCAGGGGCCAGTCTGACCTATAGGGTCATGTGGGACCTCTACCATGGATGGCATGGCCGAGGACGGGACAACCTTTCTAGTACACTAGCTATTGGAGTTGGGGAAATGGCCTCGAAAAAGCCGAATCTCCTAAACACCACCTCCATCCTCGTGTCGAATTTTGTGTCCAACATTGAGTCAACCATGGCTTCTACACGGTTTGCAAAAGTAGAACTAATGGCCTAGTCAACAATGTTGGCTATCTTTTGCTCGAGGTCCTAGGAGGACATTCGAGGAGACGATGGTGTTACCTTAGCCCCGGATAGGTCGGGGACGTCACCGTCGCGTTTGACGAAGCCTCCTCGGGTCTTGGTGAACTGGCCATGAAAAAGAGAGTGCAACTCCCTTGTCCTGGCCTCGAGCTATGCCCTATCCTTCTCGGAGAGGACCTCAATGGTGGGTACGATGATGTTGCTATCATCAATCTGTAAGCTTCCCACCCGATCCATCGGCGTCGAGGGTCCCGTCGATGTAGAGGTAATAGGTGCACCCATCGCCGATGTAGTTGTACTTGGCATGTTGATCCCCAGCGGAGTCACCAAAAAGTGTGTTGACATGAAACCATGCCCCGCACTTGGTCAGTTCAACAATCCAAAAACGTCATGAGACGTTGACGTCACGTTCTGACAATTCTTAAACTGTGGTAAGGGAATAACAGAGTCACTAGGCAAACAAATAATAATAGTTCGAAAATTACACAATTAACCGAAGTGTTGGAAAAAATAACTAAAGATGAATAAAATCTAATTAAACCCAACCGACTAGTACAAGGCCGGTCAGACCGAAGCCTACTGAGCGGTCGGACCGGCCAGGGGTGTCCGGTCGGACTGAAGGCACACTACCGGTCTGACCGGCAGTGTGAAGCCCTCGACGAAGGGGGCCTTCGGCACACAGATGCAAAGGGGTCTTCTACCCTTCGGCCGGTCGGACTGAGGCTATACCTCCGGTCAGACCGTAGATGGCCGAAGGGATCGAGAGACTCTAGCGCAAAGATGCCTCTAGTGTGAAATAAACTCCGACGTGAATACCTTCGGTGCGGAGGGGTCTTCGGAGACTCCTGCAAAGCCCAGTCAGACCAGCCTCATGCTGCTGATCGGACCGCGATGTGTCGGCGCGTCACATGACGGCATGGCACGGGTCGGTTAGACTAGGATGTGATCTCTAGTCAGACCGATTACTCCTGGAAAGCGGTCCCCGTGCTCCAGCGACCGTCCTCCCATGGATGGATCATGCCCAAACTTCTTGGGGAGTCAAGGGTAACGCAATACTGCAAAAAATACCAAGAGATCAAAGTAATTAGTCCATGAGACCGAATTACCACTAAAAAGCGATAAAACCAATAGAAATGCTTTACGTGGATGAAACAGACGATTCACGAGCGAACTGACAAGGAATTACCATGATTACGACACGGTGGACCGATGGTTTACAACGCAAAACAGCAAAGATGTACGTGCTAGGCTAAAATTAGGGCAAAGAAAGTAAATGTGATTCAAGGAAGATAATAGATTGGATCTATTAGGGTTTTGGGGGGCTTCTTGAATCGACCTTGCCTCTATTAATAGAGGTTGGGCATGACGTCCTGGCTTCTAATTGGAATTTGCATGAGTCCAAGTCATCCAAAATCAATTAGGGATAAAAATCCTCCGGAATGAACTAATTGGGCTCGGACTCGGGTTGGGCCTGTCTGATTGAGCCCATTTGGTCGGTTTGACCGGGCCTACATGGTCAGTCGGACTTCGCCTACATGGCCGATCGGACCGGCCTGTGCCAGGTCTCGGCATATTTTTTGTAAAACTACCAAAAAGTGATATTTTGATAATTTTGACCATTAATGCCATTTTTTGCTATCAATAGAAACAGATCACTATCACCTTGTTGGCCCGCTTGTGAACCATTCGTTAATCTATGTAACAGATTGCTACCCTTCATTTTGTACACTGCAATACCTGGTAATTCAGTCTCCAGAATAGTATCCCTTTTCACTGCTTCTTCTGATTGCATCTGTCGGGATTGACTTGAGTGTCAAATGGTGAACAGAATCCTCCATTTGAACTCCAGAACGCAACCACCAAACTAGTATTTCCTCTTTAATGTTTTTGATTCCTTTTTCATGCATGTTGTTTTTGTCTTCAATGATAGATACTGTTTCTTTTGCCGATCAGTATACAGGAAGCTTCAGTGTGCAGTCATGCTGAACACAAAACAACACTGTAGAGAGCTTTGTTGAATCGTTGTAGCAATCTAGAATTAGAACCTGTTGCCAAAAGTTTGTTGGTTCATTTGGCCACGGTTGATGACTTTTCTTGGAAAATATAGAGCTTCTGAGCAGTAAGTTTTGATATATTTTTTGGCTAGGTTAATTCCTGTGTGTTTAACCATTGCAAATGTTTGTATTGACCTGATTCCTGTATTCATTTTTACACTGCTTTACCCGATGTTCTTCATCATCAGTAAAGCTTCATTCAATGCTTCTATATGGAAATCACTCACAGCAAGTTTCATTTCCTTGAGTTTTTGTTCTGAAATTTAGGGCTAGATTCCTGTTCTTGAAAGCCTACTACCTTTCCTTGATAATAATCATATTTTGCAAAGTTTTTCATCCAGAGGATTATTCCCTTTTTCTCTGCTCCATCTGACCAACTCTAACGTCACTATACTGGTTGTTGGTTTATATACAGTATGCTCTGCTAACAACTTCTGTGCTGATGTCACCGCTAATCTGGTGCCTTACAACTATTTTATAGGTTGAGTGGTACTTTGCATTCAGATTTGGTTAATCATCAATTTGCCGTGACCTCTGTTGTTTGGTATAAATACCATGTTATAGCCTGAAGATTGCATCGGAAGGACTATGTTCACTAAAGCCAATTTTTCATGTTGCATGCATAAATATTAATTAATCTAAAGCAATGAGTTATTTCTGAAGCATGTATGTTGTGTACTTCATTTCAGTTGTGACTATATTTAGCAATCTTACTTGAGTTGGTGCTTAATTCCACTTGTGAAAGTTTTAAACTCAGTCAGTAATTCAGTTGTCGATACCTCTCTATTAGCACTTCATTTATTGAACTAGGCAGTCAATTTCTGAGATTCAAACTCCGACAGTTCAGATCGACTGTTCAAACTCTGATTTAGACAAAATTTTTATCTAGGGTTGTTTTCTGTTCTGAATTTGTACTGGTGATCTTAATTTTGCTTCTGAAATTTTTAGAGGATCGTTGGGTGTTCTGAACAGGCCATCTTATTCACAAAAATTTGTCGAGACGCCTATTCACCCCCCTCTACTAGCCTAATCTGATCCCACAATTGGTATTAGAGCCGGTTAGATCATAAGTTGACCTTAACGGTTTGTGATCCTTGTGGTGACATGGACAAGAATTCTAAGATTTTGATGTTTGATTGTTAAGACTATGCTTATTGGAAGGTGCGCATGGAGGCTTATTTACTCAGCCAAGGAAGTGCTATATGGGACATTGTTGATTCCCAATATGTGATCCCTGAAACTCACACCAAAGAGACTAAGAAGTTACAGTACAATTGTAATAGCAAAGCAAGAAACATATTGTTCATCAATCTAAGTCTCAATGAGTTTGACATGGTCCAGCACCTATGAACTGCACGAGAGATTTGGACTACTTTGAAAACCTTTCATGAGGCCACTACTCAGATTAAGGCTAGGAGAAAAAGCACATATAATCAAAAATATCAAATCTTTGTGCAAAGCCCCGGCGAATCTGTAGATGCCATGTCTGCTCAATTTGATGGAATTGTGAGCAACTTGCGCTCCACTAGGACTTTAGCTTATTCAGACCATGATAGGGCGATCAAACTTCTCTATGCTCTTGATCGTAGCATATGGGAGGTGGAGATCTCTAGTATTGAAGAGTCGACGAGCTTTGACACTTTGACTTGAGATGAACTTTTCAGTAAGCTTAAGTCCACCGAGATTGCCAAGGCATCTCGTTCTGGAATTAGGAACTCTTTGCCACAATCCATGGCACTAGTTTTTGGTTCTAGCAGTGGCACCTCATCTGGAGGTAACCTTTCTAGTGGTTCTGGAGTTTATGTTTTCTCTGGAGGTTTTGCCTTGTCTTCTTTGGTCTCTATCACTAAAGAACAGGTGGACACATTGGACGATGAAGAGCTTGCTATCATAGTCAAAAAGTTCACCAGACTCTACAATGATAGAAGGGATCAAAGGAGAGGAGCTCTCGAGGATGTTTTGACTATAGAGATCTTAATCATATCAAAGATAATTGCCCAAAACTAAAAGCAAAGAATGAACATGAACACAAACAAAGGAAAGCATGGAAAAGAGGCAAAAAGAGTAGCCATAGCTTTTGTAGCTGCTCTTAGCGATATCGACAACACTTCAAGTGAGGAGCCAAGCTCCGATGAAGAAGAGTCATCGAAGAATGAAGAAAATAAGGAGAAGACAGAAGACAGAAGACAGAAGACAGATAGACTACCTAAACTTGCTGCTAAAGAATGACATGAACTAAAATTGAAAATTGAATCTCTTTCTACTAAACTTGTCATGTTGAAGTCTAAGTCTGAAAAAGCCGAATGTGAGTTTTGTCTTGTTGTTATGAACGAACTTGCTCAGTTGCGTCTGATTCATGCTCAAAATCTTGAAAAACTTAAAATTGCTCAGAAACAACTTTTGGAGGTGGACTCTAATCCTTGTGTCATCAATGAATGCATGAATTGTTCTTTACTTGTTGAAAGCAATAATTTGAGAGATAAGCATGTTAATGAACTTAAGGCTACATTGGAGAGTGTTGAGTGTTCTAAGGATGTGCAGTTGACATGTTCCACCTGCATTATCCTTAAGAACCAACTCAACTTCTCTAGAGAGTAAGTTAAAAAACTTAAGAGTGAAAATTATTATCATCTTTCCATGGTGGATAAGTGTACCGAAGGGAAGGGTAAAAGGGATTGGCTTTTGGATAAAATAAAAATGTGTGCTGATAGGACAGGGTTAACTCTAGGGTTGGGTTATGAGAGAACTACATCAAATATCCCAAGCAAAAAAGTGTTGACTCCTCCTACTACCCTTGAGAAAGAGAGAGCCTAGTTAGACACCACTCAAACAGCCAAGAATCCTACCCATCCTACCAAGATAATCATTCCATCACCAAAGATAGACTCCAAGCAAAAATCTAGAAAAACTGTGAGGTTTGCACCTGAAATTTTTTTCCTACTCACAAGAAAGTTTATCATTGCTCTTATTGTCATTGTGTAGGTCATTTGATTCGGTTTTGTTATCGATGTATCAAGGATTAACGTCGTGCTCATGATATGAACTTTCATGACTTGTATTATCCATCTTTTGATTTGCATGAGTATGATTACGTTCTTATTCAGATTTTGAGGTTCCTGGTGGTTATATGAGTGACTATACCCATCAGGGTTTATATCATGCTTCATATGATGTTAGACCGAGTATTAGTGGTTTTGGTCCAAGTCATTTTAGGAGACCTCGACACTTTGCAAGAAGACCTAGCTTTTATCATGATTCATTTCCTACACAGTCTTCTGTTTTTCCTAACTATCGAGTTATTTAGTGCTAGAGACCTAAATGTTTTGTTACTAACCCCAGCAACGAGTACTCGATATCTTCTTGTTCTGTGTAGGGAAGGCATGAAAGCCTGGAGAACAAGTGGATCATGGACTCCGGCTGTTTGCGCCACATGACCGAAAAGTCATCATGGTTATCCAGCTTCACCTTGACCAAGCAACGAGAACACATCACTTTTGGAAACAATCGAATAAGTAGAGTGAAAGGCCAAGGTACGATTATAATCAATGAAAACTTCACTCTCTCAAATGTTGCTTTGGTTGAGGACATGGGGTATAACTTGCTTTCTGTCTCTCAATTGCTTGATGAGGGTTTTGAGGTACACTTTGGTCGTGATACCTCTCATGTGCTTGATTCTTCTGGCGCTTTTATTTGCAAAATTTTGAGAGTTGGGAGAGTCTTTGGAGCTAATTTCTCTAAATCATTTGGTTCTTCTCATTGCCTTTTAGCTGAACCTTCTTCTATGCTTTGGATGTGGCCTAGGAGACTAGGGCATATTAGCTTTGATTTACTTGCTAGATTGAGTGCCCTAGGACTTATCCAAGGATTGCCCCAGCTCAAAATTTAAAAGAACCTCGTTTATGATCCTTGTTGTCTTGGAAAAATGGTTGCCGCCTCTCATTCACCCATAAACATGGTGATGACTGAGCGACCCAGAGAGCTTCTTCATATGGACACTGTAGGTCCATCCCGGGTTAGTTCGTTAGGTCGTAAATGGTATGTCCTTGTTGTTGTTGACGACAACTCTCGTTACTCTTGGATCTTCTTTCTAGTAAGAAAGGATGAAGTGTTTATACACTTTCGGAGATTAGCATTGAGGCTATTCAATGAACTCCCCGATGCAATGAAAGCCATTCTAAGTGACAATGACACCGAGTTCAAGAATAGTTGTGTTGTGGATTTTTTCCTTGAACATGGCATTGAGCATTAATTTTCTGCTCCAAGTGCCCTCAACAAAACAGTGTTGTTGAGAGGAAAAATCGTACACTTGTGGATATGGCTACGACGATGCTCAACGAACATAGGACTCCTAGAAAATTTTGTGCTGAAGCCATGTGTACAACATGCTATATCTCCAACAGGATCTTTTTGCACTCGTTAAATTTGACGTCATATGAACTTCGCTTTGTGAGGAAGCCCAAGGTTACTCACTTAAGAGTATTTGGATGTCTGTGTTTCATCCTAAAGCGAGGTAACTTAGACAAGTTTGAGTCGCGTGCATCTGATGGAATCTTTTTAGGCTATTCCTTGCATGGTCACACTTATCGTGTCTTTAATCTTGAAACTAACATTGTTGTTGAATCTTGCGATATAACTTTTAATGAGACATCTCCATGTGTTAGTCTTGCTTTTGAACTTGCAAGTGAGCACGATATGAGTGAAATGATCTTTGAGGAAGAAGGTTCATCAGATGTTGAATATAATAAAAGTGTGCCACAACCTCCTTCTACGACATCTCTAGAAGCGTCATCCACATCTACAAGAGGACCTGAAGCATCTACTTCTGGAAGCATGGAGCAAACTTCGGCAAGAGTTGAGGGGGAGATTTTGTCGCAGAGAGAAGCACTGCTTCGTATACAAAGAATGCATCCTCCTGAGCAGATCATCGGTGAGCTAAATGAAAGGGTAACCCGATCTCATGCTCACTTCGTTGATTCTACATTTGTCGCTACTTTTGGGCCATTAAATGTTAGTCATGCTTTGTCTGATGCAAGTTCGATCAACGCCATGCATGAAGAGCTAGAAAATTTTGATAGAAATCAAGTCTGGATTCTTGTTGATCAACCCCCTAACATTCATATTATCAGAACAAAATGGGTTTTTAAAAACAAACAAGGGGAGGATGGGGCTATAGTGAGAAACAAGGATAGACTTGTGGCTCAGGGTTATACTCAAGTCAAGGGGTTTGATTTTGGAGAAACTTTTGCACAGGTGGCTTGACTTGAGGCCATTAGGATCTTGCTTGCTTTTGCATTGTCTCGTTGTTTTAAACTATATCAAATGGATGTAAAAAGCACTTTCCTTATTGGTTTCATAGGAAGAGATGTGTATGTCAAGCAACCCCCCTAGCTTTGAACATCCCAAGTACACCCATAGAGTCTTTAAACTTCACAAAGCTTTATATGGGCTCAAGCAAGCACCTAGGGCTTGGTACGACCGTCTTATGAACTTCTTGATTGAGCACGGGTACAAAATGGTCTCTATTGATAAGACCTTTTTTCACTCTCATGCATGGCAAAGATTTCTTACTTGTTCAGATCTGTGTCGATAACATAATATTTGGTGGTTCATCTCATACTCTTGTGGTCGAGTTTGCTGGTTGTATGAGCAGAGAATTCCAAATGTCGATGATGGGTGAGTTGACCTTCTTCCTTGGTTTGCAAATCAAGCAAAGAAAACAAGGAACCTTTTTATGTGAAACCAAGGGTGGTTTTGGTCTGGATGATGAGTGATTGACAAGGATGAGCGGTTGAGTGGTTGAGTGCATCGAGGGGTTCGATGTGAAATGGAGGTTTGGCTGCCGAGGGTTTCGGTGGTGCGTCGCGTTCGTGTCTTGTCTTGTCTTGTATGTGCTGGGAGGAGATGCTGACCAATTGTCGACGGCGGGTGATCCAAGGTCGAGTGTGGAGCTTGATGCCAGAGGATCAGGGAGGCCGGGTGAATTAAGTTGGAGAAGATCTCAAGAGTTCATGAAAAGATCGAGCAAGAACGGATGGACGGTTTGCGTGGAGTTGTCTTATGTGTACCGGAGGAGATGCTTTGTCGACTACCGATGGTGGGTGACCAGGGTGAGACAGGGAGTCAAGAGTCGGATGGTCAAGGATACCAGTTGGAATCGAAAAGCGATCTCAAGCGTACGCGTTGAAGACAAAAGGAGAGGCTTTGTCAGTTTTTGCTGAAAACTGTCGAAACGTTAAATGTTTTTCACTACTACAAACTGTCACTGTAGTGGCGTTGGGCATGGCCACTGTAGTGGCGGGCCATTAGATGCCTGCCACTACAGTTTCTGGTGCTGACGGCAGCACCAGCGCCCGCCACTATTATTGGTAAAGTAGTGGCGGTCGGTGCTGACATCATCCCAGACCGCCACTATTGTACCAATAGCAGTGGCAGGCGCTGGTGCTGCCCGCCGCTGCTAAGATGGCCGCCACTAAAGTATTGATGACATCACTTGCGACCGCCACTACTATTCTAGCTATAAATGCGCAACTTCTTCCTCCCCGAGCTCTACCGGAGTTCGCATTTAATTTTGTCCGTACAATGGCGACAAAAATCTAGATAAAGATGAGGGAGGCTTTGTTTTCGTTTCTTTTGAAGGATTTCATTCTAAGAGGTAAATCCATGCCGAATCTCACATTTATTTTGTATTTAATCATGTATACAATGATTTATTAGCGTTTTACTAGTTTAGGGTTTGTGAATAGAAATTTTCAAATAATCTTCCATTTACAGTGTTTCCTTCTCCCAAATGAACAAATATGACCCTCCTCACAATTATTCATCACTTGTATATTGATTTACGTCATTTTAATCTCTTTTTTAATTTGATTTATGATTATAGATCTAGAGTTATGTTGTTTGGAGAGAGAGAAACCAATATAGTTAATTTATTTAATAATTTTTTTCTGCTTAATAAATAGTTTGAATTAAAGCATTTTTAATTAATGTTGTTATGAGCGATAATAAATCAATATATTTTCAATTTGTAAGTTACTAAAATTAACAATAATGAATTTATTAATATTTTTCAAATAATATATGTTTTAGATGGAGCATAGGTCCTGGATGTACTCGTCCAACGACGGAGATGTGGTGGCATATTTTAACAGAGTAACTGAATTTACTGAAGCTGCCGCACAATATGCTTCCCGTCGGAGTGAAGAGGCAATATATTGTCCTTGTAAAGTTTGTAAAAACGAAGCGATGTATCCGTGTTCAGATCGTGAAACCATATGATTTCACTTGTTGAAAAATGGTTTCGTGAAGAACTATTATATATGGACCAAACACGGTGAGATGGGCCAAAATCCTCCGGAAGATTCTGATGTGCCGCAAGATGCTCATCAACATAGAAGAGGTTGTGATCATACATCCGACATAAACACATGATGATGTTGATCAACATGATGATGATGACGCCTTTGATGTGGAGGAACTGATGCGAAATGTTGCGCCTGCGGTGTTGTTGCAGAGAACTACAACCAAAGGATACGATAACTTTGAAGCACTTGACAAAGCATCAAAAAACCTTCTTTACGAGGAACACCATGGATGCGATAAGCAGTATACTATGTTGTACACAATTCTTGAGCTTATGAAACTGAAGGCCAGCAATCCTCATCATGTCTTTGCTTTGGGGTTGTCAATGCACTCATCAAGGAGGAGATTGTGAAACCAAGGGTGGTTTCAGTTTGGATGATGAGTGATTGACAAGGATGAGCGGTTGAGTGGTTGAGTGCATCGAGGGGTTCGATGTGAAATAGAGGTTTGGCTACCGAGGGTTTCGGTGGTGCGTCGCGTTCGTGTTTTGGCTTTGTCTTGTATGTGCAGAGAGGAGATGCTGACCAATTGTCGACGGCCGGTGATCGAGGGTCAAGCGGGGAGCTTGATGCCGGAGGATCAGGGAGGTCGGGCGAAGTTGGAGAAGATCTCAAGAGTGCACGAAAAGATCGAGCAAGAATGGATCGACGGTTTGTGTGGAGTTGTCTTATGTGTACCGGAGGAGATGCTTTGTCGACTGCCGATGGTGGGTGACTAGGGTGAGACAGGGAGTCAAGAGCCGGATGGTCAAGGATACTAGTGGGAATCGAAAAGCGATCTCAGGAATACGGGTTGAAGACAAAAGGAGAGGCTTTGTCGGTTTTTTGCTGAAAATCGTCGGAACGTTAAATGTTTTTGTTAATTCAATAAATAGGTGTGTAGTTTTAGTTTAAATTTTTTAGTTTATTAGTGTATCCTTTTGGTATAATTTTCAAGAGTGGGTCTACTCTGAAAATATATTAAAAGGAGAGTCTTTTTGTAATTTTTATTTTAAGTCTTAAAGGGTATTTTTCAGAATTGTTATTTCTTAAATACCTTAGGGGCTATGTGTGAAAAGGGGGCTTCTAGAACATGAGTTGGTGGGATTTTATCCCCTTGTGACTGTTGTACCGATCAGAACTTGAGAGACAATTATTCCAATGAAATTTCATCAAGAAAACTGGTTTTGAAGAAATGTTAGACGGGGAACAGTGATCGCCAGCGATTTTTGGATCTGATACAGTATTGCGCTGGAATTTTCCCAGTGGGCTGGACGCGCTACACGATGGATCTCTGATTCCAGCGCAGGTAATTTGTGTGGTTGAATTCAATTTTGTGATGCGATTTCTGGTGAATGCAGTGCAGAACTTGTGTTAGATGTCTATGTAACCTTTGTTGAGCATGAATTGAATAATCCATTTTTGAAAGTTGCGATTAATTTCTGGGATTCTTTCTTAATTGTTTTGCTGATCAAAGGAGGCACCATAACACTAAAAAATTTCTCTCGAAAACTGTTCCAGTTTTTGTTTTTCTTGCAACATGTTTGTTGAATTGCTGCTACCATTGTTCATCATCTAGGAAATTTGTTAGCTGAGATTTTTAACAGGATTTCAAATCAAAATTTGTTGAACAACCTTTTTGACCAGCAATTCCAATAAAAAATGTTTAGAAAACTCTTGTTGAGGAATACCTTGATATGATACAGTGATTGGCTGAAATGTTTCAAGATCTGCTACGGGAGTGCATACACAACTGTTGCGTGTAACTGTGTTCTTCAGTCAGAAATTGATTCAGTGTTCTGTTCTGTTAGTTATTTTGTTCAGAAATTTTGTGGCTAGGATTTTTTCAGAATCTCTGCTTTAAAAGTGTTATTCATCCTAAGTTGCATGAGCTATTAACTGAAGTAGTGTTCTGAATGTACTAAAACTGTGCAGTTGTGATTCTCAGGTTTTGAATCTTCTTCTGAATTAAGTTTGAATTGTTCTTCTCATTTAAACGGTTAGAGGTCAGAACAATTCTTGGTTGTTCAATTCTGAATTCTTTTGGGTGTCTAGTTGATGAACTGAAACAGTGTTTTCCGGAGTTTCACTTGTAGAATCTTAGTTTAATCTTCACTTCTGTTCTCTGATTTTCAGGGAAGTGTATTCAGTTTTGAACTGAACTATTTCAGATCAGTTTTGTCAGAAGTAAAATTCAATCTCTGATACCTATTTTGATTTTTCTGAAAAACTGCAACAGCTGGTCTGAGTTTGTTTCAACTGAAACTAGTTGATGTGTGATATTTGTGGGTGATGTGAATTGATCTGAGTCATTTGTTTCTTGATCTGTTTAAAAGTATTTCAGTTCAGAATGAAATCTGTTGATTCAAAATTGAGTTGTTCTGAAAGTTTAATCTCAATATTTGGTGTTACTGTTTCAATTAGCTACAGATTGGAGTCAGATTTTTTTGGACGGCTATTAGTTGCTAAAGTTTGTTCTTCAGAAATGGAAACTTGTTCTCAGTGATTCCATATTTAAACTTTCACTCTGAGTTCACTGATCTGCAGAATTGAATCTGTACTGTACTGAAATGGTGTGTTGTGAATTCACTCTATCTAGTCAAGATTGTTTCAGGATCTCAGTTCTTGTGTACGGAATTGTCAGCTGGCTGTGTCAATGCTTATGTTGCTGTAATTGATTGTTTTCAGTTTCAGGTTTGCTGTGTTGAACTAATTTGCACAGATGTGTTAAACAGCTCTTGTGTTCTGTGTTTAGAAGAAATTCAGTTTTAGAAGTTTTGGTCAAAACCTGAAGAACTTCTAGGTCTGTCTAAATTAATTGAGAAGACTGAAGTGAATTGATTTCAGATCTTGCTGTTTCTTGTAATTCACTGCTTCTGCAATTCTGATGTGATTTCTGTTTGATTCTGTGTTTGAATTGCAGTTTAATATTAAGTTTGAGTCAGCTGAGTATATCTGAGTTAAAATTTGCTGTTCTGAAGTACATGCAGAGGAGAAACAATTATTTTGCTTAGTACTTTTCAATCAAACCAGAAAAACATTCTTAGCAATGAGTCTTGACGAACAATAGTGATCGCTGGCATTTTTCAGAATTGCTATAGTCCCGTGTCGACAAGCACTGTGCAGCGTATTGTGCTCCGTTTTCCAGCAAGGAAAAACTATTTTTGGAAATTGATTTAATTGATGTATGCATATTGTTTTGTGCAACAAAATTCGGTGCTGTGAATCTGTGTTGTTTTAGCTGCTGAAGTTGTTGTTAGAAAGTTGTGCTAATCGTTCAATTCTTTAATCATCAAATTTGTGAGGAGCTACTGTATAGTTGTTTTTGAAATCCTAATCTGAGTATTCCAAGTCAGATTTTCTTTTCTGAATTAGATTGATTGGCTGAAATCTGTTTACAACTTTTAGTGAAAATCTTGATGCTCAGTATTAGTCTTTGAGTTGGACTGTTAGTTTGGTTCAGTTTTCAGTTGTACACAGTGTTAAGTTGTTCTATTGTGATCAGTACTAAACTTCACATGAAAATTCACAGACCTATTGTGTTAAGTATTCAAGTGTACTGAAGCTGTTGTCGGATCTGGTTAAAATCTCAGTTTTGAATCTGAATTGTGGTTTTCAATCTAGTGGAGCTCAAACCTTGTACTGATTGGTTTAAAACTTGAAACTGAGTTTGTGGAGGTGCGTTGGGTGATCTGAACAGGCCATCATATTTGAAAGAAAGTTTTGAGGTGCCTATTCACCCCCTCTAGTGGCCATTTCGATCCCACAATTGGTATCAGAGCTGGTTAGATCACCAGTTGACCTTAACCGGTTTGTGATCCTTGTGGCGACATGGGTAAGAACACCAAGATTACGATGTTTGATGGTCGAGATTATGCCTATTGGAAGGTGCGCATGGAGGCATATTTGCTTAGCTAAGGAAGTGCAATTTGGGACATTGTCACAACACAATATGTGATAGCTGACACTCGTACCTTAGAGACTAAGAAGGAACAATATGAATGTAATAGCAAGGCTAGAAACATTCTTTTTATCAGTCTGAGTCGCAACGAGTTTGATAGGGTCCAGCACCTTCGGACTGCACGAGAAATCTAGACAACCTTGAGTACTTTTCATGAGGGCACATCGCAGATTAAGGCTAGGAGACACAGCACATATAATCAAGAGTACCAAATGTTTGTGCAAGGCCCTGGAGAATCTGTAGATGTCATGTTTGCGCGTTTTGATGGAATTATGAGTAATTTGTGCGCCATTGGGATTTTGGCTTACTCTGACCACGAAAGGGCGATCAAACTTCTCTATGCTCTTGATCGTAGCATATGGGAGGTGAAGATCTCTAGTATTAAAGAGTAGGCTAGCTTTGACACTTTGACTTGCGACAAACTCTTTAGTAAGCTTAAGTCCACCGAGATTGCTAAGGCATCTCGACTAGGAGCTGGAAAATCTTTGTTGCCTTTGATTGCTTTGGTTTCTAGTCCTGGCAGTGGCACCTCATCTGGAGGTAGTGTGTCTGGAGTTTGCGCTTCTTCTGAGGGTTTTGCCTTGTCTTCATTGGTCTCTATCACAAAGGAACAAGTGGACACATTGGACGATGATGAGCTTGCTCTTATAGTCAAAAAGTTCACTAGGTTCTACAATGATAGAAGAGATCAAAAAAGATGAGGTTCTCGAGGGTGTTTTGAGTGCGGTGATCTTAATCATATTAAAGCAAATTGCCCAAAACTGAACTCAAAGAATGAACATGAACTCAAACACTAGAGAAGAGACAAAAAATCCTTCTTCATAGGCAAAAGAGGAAAAGTGGCAAAAAGGATGGCTAGAGCTTTCGTGGCTGCACTCAACGACATTGACAACACATCTGTAGGACCGAAAATAGCGACCAGAGGGGGCTGAATGGGCGCTTAAAAATTTCTTGCTAAACTATGATCTAAACCCAACACCCAAACAAACTTAACTAGACAAATAATATTAGCAAAGTAAATTACTGAAATTAAATTTATGTAGACTAAAAATGATCGATATCTTAATTTAACTGATATTAAAGATAAACTAAATAAAATTACTTCAGTAAATAAAAACACCTAGATAAATCACGAGGTATTTATATTGCAGTTTAGAAATAAAATACTAATTAACTGAATAAAAACATGGATTGTTCAAAAATTAATTCAGATATATACCTAATACATTGTGCGTAAATAAAAATATTATTTCGACTAATAATATCTTAATTAATTCCCCCCTTTATTTATACTAGCAGATTAAAATTGTTTAAATAAATAATAGTACTAATACGATCTAGCAGATAAAAAAGATAATATAACAATGAATTAACTAACAGATTTGTATTTTAATTAAAGATAGACAATTATTTATTTAATTAATCTAACTGCAAATTAAGAATTTAGATCAAATACCTGCATCTATCAACGTCACCGCGAACCGTCCGCGAAAACTCGCGATGCTCATCGCCATGAGATAAAACCTGTCGTGGGGCCCGCTGACACGCACAGCTGATGCCGCTCAGCCGTGCTGCATGCCCGTGGAAAGAAAGAAAAAAGAAGGCCAGCGGGTCCCACGCTGGAAGACCAATTCAAGCGCTTGGCTTCATGTGTCAACAGTGCTCCTCGGTGTCTGTGCGTGAGTAGTACAATCCGCAGGAATCTATGCCATGCTGTTGCTTCCGGCTATCCACTGTTCTGCACAAAAAGCTGTCTGTGGAGAGAAAAAAATGAAAAGCTGAGCTGCTTTACCTTGCAGCCGTGCTAGATAGCTGTTGCGAGCCGCACATCTAAGCACACAAATTTCTTCTGCCGACGAGGGAGATTTGCTCCAAGAATAAAATGCACGAGGATGCACAAATGAACAAGGAACCGGAGAGAAACAGAAGAGATGGCAATCAATTTTTTTTCGGGACTGTAGATTGATCTTTGGAAAAAAAATAAAACAGTCGTCTATCCCTAGGGGGATAGGGGCCTATTTATAGGCGACTCTAATACATAAAAAGACTAATTTACCCCTAAGGTAAATTAAACTGACTATAAAATAAATTCCGAAAATTACTAAAATATTTTTAGAAAAATCACTTCGCTCAAATAAAAATATTATAAACTTAAAAACTAAATATTAATATCCTAAAACAAATTAATCGTAGATTGTCAGTTTTGCGCCGAAACTGACAAAGCGTGCACCGTCTTCGCACCAGGTACCCGGATTGGGCCGACCCGACCCCGCAGCTTCCTCAGCCCGGCAATCACTCGCCGCCCGTGTACCTGAGTCAAACCTAGTCAACAGACCAGTGGATCATCTGCTGCTCCTAGCCATGTACCCGGATTGGGCCAGCCTGACCCCGTGGCTCCTTTGCCCGGTTGTCGCTCGCTGCCCGTGTACCTGAGTCACATGCACCTCAAACACGGCAGATCTTCATATCTTCCTTCCTTTGACTTCCGTTGACAAACACTAATCACATCTGGAATATCAAAACCATATTTTCTTCAACATGGTTTCTCAATCCCCCCCTTGATGAGTGCATTGTCAACACCCTCTTCAGCTCATCATCCGAACCTGCAAAACATGTGGAAAGAGGAAAACAAAGACAAAAGAAAATAGAATAAAGAAAATAAAAGTTTAACTCTAATGACCAAAAGCCAAACAGAAGCAAGAGAATGGTCATTATGGTTAACCAAAAATAAAGACTCAAAAACAAGTGCAATCTCAAAATTACCAACAAGGATAAACTCCCCCTAAAATAAATCCCAGATCAAGCCAAAAAAAATATATCCAAAATTTCTCCCCCTTGTTGACAATTGGACTCATCAAGTGAGACTAAATGCACTCTAAAGAGATATAGACACAAACTCCCCCTGAAATGCAGCTCCCCCTCAAAATATGCCATGAATGCAAATGGGGTGCAGGTGGAGTGTGAAAAGCATGCTTCTTAGATATGATTGATTGCAATTACAACATCTAACAGGTATAGCGAAAGATATATTGTCTAAGATACATGACATGATCAGTGCAAAAATAATATCTAAAGAGAGTCATTAGCACACTTTTTTCGATTTTTGCAAACAAAAGCATCACCATATTTTCTAGTTGACAAGCAAAGTAAAGCATGAGATGCAAAAGCTAACTGATATCTACCAAGATGAGCATTGTCCATAGCAAAGTGCTTCAGCAAACTTGTCATCTTTTTAAAAAAATTTCAAACTTTTTCTTTTTCCTTTTTATTAAATTTTTTTATTTCTGTCAGGGGTTATTTGCATGTCAAATCTTATGCTAACCGACCAAGTCAAGCCTAGGCAAGAACTGGACCATCAGAAGCTTAAGACATTGGTCTTGGCATACATTACACCGTCCTAGTTCATACCGAAATGCTATGGTAAGCAGTCCAGAACAATGCAATGCGACAAAGCAAACCCACCTGGATCTTTTCTGATAATCATAAAAATGCAAAAATTTTAAGATTTCTGAATTTTTTATCATTTTCATAACACATTTTTCATATTTAAAGCATATAGATGTCCAAGTTGCATATCTGCATCTAAGTAAGAATCTAGCTACAAGGCATGTAAAACATAGCGAAAGCATTCAGCCTACACATGCTAGTTACCAGAAGCAATGGTGATCATTTTTCAATTTTAAAACATAAAAGCCATGCATATGATAAATATCAGATATATCATGTGAACTGAAACAAAAACATGATCATCGACAAGTAATCAAAAACATATACTAGCTAGAGAAAGTAAAGCAGATTAATCATATAGCAGAAGCAAGCTCAAAATGTGATTGATGATTATGCATGATATGAACGCACACAAAAAGACTCAAATAAAAAAATAAAGAAGAAAAGAAAAACTGACTCAAAATATCCCAAAAAGGATACACAACTCCCAAATCAAGATCAATAATCATGAGTGGGAGCAAACGGTCCACCGCCAGGTTTAGCAAAAGTTCTAAACAGTGTCGAGCCATTTGCTCGTATGTAGGAAAGCGGAAGGAATCATATGAATCTGGACCAAAACGCGGATCAAAGCGCGGTCCTCTATTCTTCCTAAAATCACGGCCACGAGGTCCAATGTCGTATCCATAATGAACTGGAACTCTGCCGGAATGAAAACCACCCTCTAGAGCACAATCATAAAAACCGTCTCCTCTACCACCACCTACATGACTTGGCCTGGCCTCTAGCCTCTCTCTACGTCGAGGAACTCTCTGTCTACCACCCTGCTGGTAGAACTACTCCGGCCCACCTCGAGCTCTCTCTGCACGCTCAACCCGCTTCCTCCTGAAGCAAAACTCCTCAAGATGCCCGTCTCTCTAACAAAACTCACAGTGATAGGTAGGCTTCTTGGCATGTTGTTGAGGCTTGGAACTCTTGGGCTTGGTGGTGTTTGGTGTATCATCTTTGGTGTGAGAGGGTTCAGGTAAAGAATCAAGATAAGTGTGAAGAGTTTTAGGCTTTGGGACCCAGATCTGCTTCTTAGGTGGAGCTTTAGGTTGTTCTTGAATCACTCCATCCTTTGGCTGACTATCCTTAAAGGACTCAGTGGAGTGAGTCTTGGGATGTCTCTGTTCGGGAGTCATCTTACTCCACTCCACTGCACGGCTAATGGCGCTCTCAAAATCAGCCTTGGTATAGGTGTAACCTATCCCAAACCCATCCTGTCTCATGAACTGCTGGATCATCATGCCGAGTTGTGGCTCTCTAGCACTAATTCAACTTAGGATCTGACGGAGGTAAAAGTTCTCATTCTGAACATCAGCTAGCTCCTCTCTCAAGGAAGCTAACACCTCCACCTGAGACAAGCAGATCTCACACTCTTTATCAACTTCGGCAGACTTCTCAACTTTTAGTTTGATCAACTCCATTCTAATGGACAAGCAGTTCTCAAAAACAGTGGGTGGAACTAATAAGGTCTCAAGCTCTAGCTTAGTCTGCTCCAACTTAGCTCTCACTCCATCTAACTCGCTCAACTGCTCATCACTCTTGGCTCTTAGCTCAGCTATACTAGCTAAATGGGATGGGTAGTCTACACAAGGTGCGACGACAGTGGCATGAACATCTTTTAGCTCCTGCTGAGCACTTTCAAGCTCAGTGGCCAAAGCATCTCTCTCATCTACTCTCTCTGTGTACCTGTACTTAAAAGTCGTCAGGTCACACAACAACACCTCATACTTAGGGCACTCACCACTATCACCCAAGCAAGGGGAAGACGATAGACTCTCAATCTTGCCATTCGCCATGGCAAGCTCACTCTCAAGCTCATCTATCCTCTTCTTAGCCCCTCTAAGCAGTTTCTCCCGATACTTCAACTCCTGACTGTTCTGTTCTAGTAAATTAACAACTTCTTGTTCATAGGAAGATGCCTTCCCATCGTCGTCGTCGTCGGAGTAATCGGAGGAGTCCTTCTCTTTCTTCTCCCCAAGAGCCATTGAGTAGAAGCTCTTGTAGGGTCTTCGGCTATGATGTGAGCGACTCTTCGGCTTGTCCCCGAAGGTCATGAAACAGAGGCCCGCCGGATTGTCCCTGTCCTTCCTCTTCCTGATCATGATCTCTTCATCACTTGAACTTGAAGACAAGGAGGAAGACGAGGATCTCTTGGAGTATCTTTTCTCCATCTCGGCGAAAAAGGTCTTGTCTCGCTTCTTGTTCTCAAGCCTGTAATCCTTTAGAGCCTTTCGAAAAAATCTTGTCTTGGGCTTGCCCTTTGTGGAGTTGTCATACTTGCCGGAGTTGTAGGAGTTGCCGCTGGTGCCCTTCTTGTAATTCTTCTGCTTGGGGCAGTCGGCGATGAAATGACCTGGGTCACCACACTAAAAGCATCCGGATTTTGTGTCGTGTCTCTTGAACATTCGCTTATCATAGACACGTCGCACCCAGTTGTTAAACAAGCATAGATCATCATCTCCTAGAGTATCAAGTTGTTCCTCGGAGATAGACATCAAGGAAAAGGCGGTACAACTCATGGCATTAGGATCAGCAGACGGTGTCGCAAGTGCCAAAGTCTTGGAGCCAGAATCAGTGAGATTTGATCTCAACTGAATATCGACCTCTGAGGCCTTGAGCTTACTAAAAAGCTTTGCGACGGTCAAGGTATCATAAGACGCGCTCTCAACAATAGAAGAAACCTTGATCTCCTAGATCTTAGGGTCCAAGGTATGGAGTACCTTAAGCGCCTATTCATGATCCGAGACCAGCTGATCACGCTCGGCCTTGTTGACGCGAAGCTTGTTAATGATCGATTGAAAACGACCAAACAACGCCTCAACCGTCTCACCCGGCTTCTGTGAGAAATTCTCATACTCATGCCGATAGGTCTGATATAGCCTAGCCTTGACCTGAGCTATCCCCTCATGGTGTGCCTGGAGGGTAGCCCAGATCTCTCGAGTAGTGGTGAGATGGCTAACACACTCAAACTCACTAGGACCTAGACCAGAAAATAAAATATTCACCGCCTTACTATTATTTTGATGCTGGGTAACTACATCTGCAGCAGTATCGGCAACAATAGTCCTTATGGTAAAAGTAGGATGAACACAAATCTCCCATATGTCCGAGCTCTGGCTCATAAGGTATGCTCGCACACGAGTCTTCCAATAAGTGTAGCCAAAAGCTTCTAAGGACGGAATTTTACCAGAAGACGTCATGGTCACTACCTAGGTTTAGAAATGGTTAAGATATTAGAAAAACCTAACCTAGCTCTGATACCACTTGTAGGACCAAAAATAGCGACCAGAGGGGGGTGAATGGGCGCTTAAAAATTTCTTGCTAAACTATGATCTAAACCCAACACCCAAAAAAACTTAACCAGACAAATAATATTAGCAAAGTAAATTACTAGAATTAAATTTATCTAGACTAAAAATGATCGATATCTTAATTTAACTGATATTAAAGATAAACTAATTAACTGAATAAAAAAATGGATTGTTCAAAAATTAATTCAGATATATACCTAATACATTGTGCATAAATAAAATATTATTTCGACTAATAATATATTAATTAATTCCCCCCTTTTTATTTATACTAGCAGATTAAAATTGTTTAAATAAATAATAGTACTAATACGATCTAGCAGATAAAAAAGATAATATAACAATGAATTAACTAACATATTTGTATTTTAATTAAAGATAGACAATTATTTATTTAATTAATCTAACTGCAAATTAAGAAATTAGATCAAATACCTGCATCTATCAATGTCACCGTGAACCGTCCGCAGAAACTCGCGCTTCTCGTCGCCATGAGATAAAACC
Organism: Zizania palustris; assembly: GCA_019279435.1. Taxonomy (NCBI): domain Eukaryota; kingdom Viridiplantae; phylum Streptophyta; class Magnoliopsida; order Poales; family Poaceae; genus Zizania; species Zizania palustris. Next base: position 16,055,941 of record JAAALK010000286.1, read on the forward strand.
AGCGGTGGGGCCCGCTGACGCGCACAGCTGACGCCGCTCAGCCGTGCTGCACGCCGGTGGAAAGAAAGAAAGAAAAAGGCCAGCGGGTCCCATGCTGGAAGACCAATTCAAGCGCTTGGCTTCATGTGTCAACAGTGCTCCTCGGTGTCCGTGCGTGAGTAGTACAATCCGCAGGAATCTATGCCATGATGCTGCTTGGGGCTATCCACTGTTCTGCACAAAAAGCTGCCGATGGAGAGAAAAAAACGAAAAGCTGAGCTGCTTTACCTTGCAGGCGTGCTAGATAGCTGTTGCGAGCCGCACATCTACGCACACAAATTGCTTCTGCCGGCGAGGGAGATTTGCTCCAAGAATAAAACGCAAGAGGATGCACAGATGAACAAGGAACCGGAGAGAAACAGAAGAGACGACAATCAATTTTTTTCGGGATTGTAGATTGATCTTTGGAAAAAAATAAAACAGACGTCTATCCCCAGGGGGGATAGAGGCCTATTTATAGGCGACTCTAATACATAAAAAGACTAATTTACCCCTAGGGTAAATTAAACTGACTCTAAAATAAATTCCGAAAATTACTAAAATATTCTTAGAAAAATCACCTGACTCAAATAAAAATATTCTAAACATAAAAACTAAATATTAATATCCTAAAAACGAATTAATTATAGATTGTCAGTTTTGCGCCGAAACTAACAAAGCGTCCACCATCTTCGCACCGGTTACCCGGATTAGGCGACCCGACCCCGCAGCTTCCTCAGCCCGGCAATCGCTCGCCGCCCGTGTACCTGAGTCAAACCCGGTCAACAGACCAGTGGATCATCTTCCGCTCCTAGCCATGTACCCGGATTGGGCCAGCCCGACCCCATGGCTCCTCTGCCCGGCTGTCGCTCCCTGCCCGTGTACCTGAGTCACACGCGCCTCAGACACGGCAGGTCTTCATATCATCCTTCCTTTGACTTCCGTTGACAATCACTCATCACATCTGGAATATCAAAACCATATTTTCTTCAACATGGTTTCTCAACATCGAGTGAAGAGCCAATCTCTGATGAAGAAGAATTTTTCAAGAGTGAAGAAAAGAAGGAAAAGACGAAGGACTTCCACAGCCGTTGCTTCATGACCAATGACAAATACAGCAGCGATGAGCCTGACTCATCTGAGGTTAGTCTATCACATGACCAATTACTTGTTCAAAACAATGAATTACATGATGCAATTATTTCACAAGATCGACTACTTAAACTTGCTGCTAAAGAACGAAAGGAACTAAAGATTAAAATTGAATCACTTTCTACTAAACTTGTTGTGTTGAAGTCTGAGTCTGAAATTGCTGACTATGAGTCTTGTCTTATTTTTATGGATGAACTTGCTCAGGTGCGACTAATACATGCTCAAAACATTGAAAAAATTTATAATTTTCAGAATAACTTTTGGTGGTGGAGTCTAGTCCTGGTGCCATCAATGAATGCTTAAATTGCACTTTACTGATTGAAAGCATTAGTTTGAGAGATAAGCATATCGATGAGCTTAAGGCTAGATTGGAGAGTGTTGAGTGTTCTAAGGATGTGGAGCCGGCGTGTCCCACCTCCATCACCCTTAAGGACCAACTCAGCTTTGCTAGAGAGCAAGTAGAAAAACTGAAGTGTGAGAATGATTATCTGCTTTCCATGGTAGACAAATGCACTGAAGGTAAAGGAAAAATGGATTTTCTTTTGGATAAAACAAAAACGTGCGCTGACAGGGCAGGGTTAGCTCTTGTGTTAGGTTATGAGAGGACTTCATCTAATACCCCAAGACAAACTATGTTCGCTCTACCTACCACCCTTGAGAAAGAGAGAGCCCAGTTAGACACACCTCAAAAGGCCAAAAATCCAACCCAACCCAAAAAGATAATCATTCCATCACTCAAGACGGACTCCAAGCAAAAACCCAGGAAAACTGTGAGGTTTGCGCCAGAAACCTATAAACCTACACCCAAGAAAGTTTTTCATTGCGCTTATTGTCAGCATGTTGGTCATTTGATTGGTTTTTGCTATCGATGCATGAAAGATGAACATCGTGCTCATGGTTTGAACTTTCATGATTATTCTTGACTTGATTTGCATGATTGTGGTTATCATTCTTACTCTGATTTTGAGGCCCCCCATGGGTTTGTGAGTGAGTTTGCCCCTCCTGGTGTACACCATGCTGCATATGGTGATAGATCACATGTAAGAGGCTTTGATGCTCGACAAGTTGGGAGACCTCGTCGTTTTCCAGGTTCGCGCTTTATAGGTAGACCACGAAATTTTTATCATGGCTTATCTCATGTGCATGGTCAGTCTACTACTTTGCCTTGTTCACGGGTTTTGCGCTGCTGGATTCCAAAACAATTTTTAGCTCACCCTCTCACTGAGCATCCGAGAGATACTAGCATGTTTTGAGGGGGAGCTGTGTAGCATTACATGAGCTTCTGTCATATGATTAATTGCTTTTACAAGTACATGCTTTGTTATTTCTTTGAACTGTTGTCTTTAATACTGTTGACTACTTGGCATGTCTTCATCTGATAATTGTCATGAGCATATCTTTTATTTGTGAAAAATTGAAAATGATTACTGCTTAGTTTGGAAACTAGCTTGAATGGGTTGAGTAATTTTGCTATATTTTACGCACCTGATAGCTAGGTCCTTTTTACTTGGATGCTAATATGCAACATGATTTCATGAAAAATGAATGAAAATGAAAATGAAAATGAATGATATTCATGTTGTTGTGTGTTGAAATTTGAAAAGATCCAAGTGGGTTTGCTTTGTCACACTACTTTGTTCTAGACGGCTTACCATATCACTTTGGTATGAACCGGTACATTGAAGTGTATACCGAGATCAATGCTTTAAGCTTCCGATGGTCGTTTTCTTGACCTAGGCTTGGCTTGGTCGGTTAGCATAAGGTTGACATGCAAATAACCCCTGGCACAAAAATGAAAAATTTAAAATTCATTGCATATCATGTTTGCTGAAGCACCTTGAAGTGGGATACGCTTATCTAGTGTGTGCTTGTTTAGCTTTTGCATCTCATGCCTTGACATGTCTAGTATACTAGTCTGAGTGGTGATGCTTTTATTTGCTAAAATCTGAAAATGCTTGCTCATGCCTTTTGATTAGATGGTATTCATTTGATATTGTCATACAGTACTTTTAGATGATATTCAAGTCGAATGCTTGGTTGTACTGTAATTGCAGGTGCTCATGTATCAGAAGCTCACATCTCTGCTTTACCCTCATTCCCCTCTTTGCATCTTTTTATCTCCTTGATGCTTGCATTGTCAAAGGGGGAGAAATGACCTACATGATGCTTTTGGAGCTTTTTGGATGATTGCTTGATTAAGGGGGAGTAATGGGGAGAGTAATGGCTTTCATGTTGCATTAAGTTGTTTTTGATGCTTTTGCCTTGCCTTGCATAAGGTTTTTGCCCAAGCGGGGAGATCTTTTACCAAGTAACATGTTTTGCTCTTTTATGAGTTTTTATGGTCACTTGTGGGCGTAACTTGCAATCCTCATCATGTCTTTGCTTTGGAGTTGTCAATGCACTCATCAAGGGGGGGATTGTGAAACCAAAGGTGGTTTCAGTCTGGATGATGAGTGATTGACAAGGATGAGCGGTTGAGTGGTTGAGTGCATCGAGGGGTTCGATGTGAAATAGAGGTTTGGCTACCGAGGGTTTCGGTGGTGCGTCGCGTTCGTGTTTTGGCTTTGTCTTGTATGTGCAGGGAGGAGATGCTGACCAATTGTCGACGGCCGGTGATCGAGGGTCAAGCGGGGAGCTTGATGCCGGAGGATCAGGGAGGCCGGGCGAAGTTGAAGAAGATCTCAAGAGTGCACGAAAAGATCGAGCAAGAACGGATCGACAATTTGCGTGGAGTTGTCTTATGTGTACCGGAGGAGATGCTTTATTGACTGCCGATGGTGGGTGACTAGGGTGAGATGGGGAGTCAAGAGCCGGATGGTCAAGGATAACAGTGGGAATCGAAAAGCGATCTCAGGCGTACGGGTTGAAGACAAAAGGAGAGGCTTTGTTGGTTTTTGCTGAAAATCGTCGAACCGTTAAATGTTTTTGTTAATTCAATAAATAGGTGTCTAGTTTTAGTTTATATTTTTCAGTTTATTAGTGTATCCTTTTGGTATAATTTTCTAGAGTGGGTCTACTCTGAAAATATATTAAAAGGAAAGTCTTTTTGTAATTTTTATTTTAGGTTTTAAAGGGTATTTTTCAGAATTGTTATTTCTGAAATACCTTAGGGGCTATGTGTAAAAAGGGGCTTCTAGAACATGAGTTGGTGGGATTTTATCCCCTTGTGAATGTTGTACCGATCAGAACTTGAGAGACAATTATTCCAATGAAATTTCATCAAGAAAACTGGTTTTGAAGAAATGTTAGATGGGGAACAGTGATCACCAGCGATTTTCGGATCTGATACAGTATTGCGCTGGAATTTTCGTAGTGGGCTGGATGCGCTACACGATGGATCTCTGATTCCAGCGCAGGTAATTTCTGTGGTTGAATTCAATTTTGTGATGCGATTTCTGGTGAATGCAGTGCAGAACTTGTGTTAGATGTCTATGTAACTTTTGTTGAGCATGAATTGAATGATCCATTTTTAAAAGTTGCAATTAATTTCTGGGATTCGTTCTTAATTGTTTTGCTGATCAAATGAGGCACCATAACACTAAAAAATTTCTCTCGAAAACTGTTCCAGTTTTTGTTTTGCTTGCAACATGTTTGTTGAATTGCTGCTACCATTGTTCATCATCTAGGAAATTTGTTAGCTGAGATTTTTAACAGGATTTCAAATCAAAATTTGTTGAACAACCTTTTTGACCAGCAATTCCAATAAAAATGTTTAGAAAACTCTGGTTGAGGAATACCTTGATATGATACAGTGATTGGCTGAAATGTTTCAAGATCTGCTACGGGAGTGCATACACAACTGTTGCGTGTAACTGTGTTCTTCAGTCAGAAATTGATTCAGTGTTCTGTTCTGTTAGTTATTTTGTTCAGAAATTTTGTGGCTAGGATTTTTTCAGAATCTCTGCTTTAAAAGTGTTATTCATCCTAAGTTGCATGAGCTATTAACTGAAGTAGTGTTCTGAATGTACTAAAACTGTGCAGTTGTGATTCTCAGGTTTTGAATCTTCTTCTGAATTAAGTTTGAATTGTTCTTCTGATTTAAACGGTTAGAGGTCAGAACAATTCTTGGTTGTTCAATTCTGAATTCTTTTGGGTGTCTAGTTGATGAACTGAAACAGTGTTTTCAGGAGTTTCACTTGTAGAATCTTAGTTTAATCTTCACTTCTGTTCTCTGATTTTCAGTGAAGTGTATTCAGTTTTGAACTGAACTATTTCAGATCAGTTTTGTCAGAAGTAAAATTCAATCTCTGATACCTATTTTGATTTTTCTGAAAAACTGCAACAGCTGGTCTGAGTTTGTTTCAACTGAAACTAGTTGATGTGTGATATTTGTGGGTGATGTGAATTGATATGAATCATTTGTTTCTTGATCTGTTTAAAAGTATTTCAGTTCAGAATGAAATGTGTTGATTCAAAATTGAGTTGTTCTGAAAGTTTAATCTCAATATTTGGTGTTACTGTATCAATTAGCTACAGATTGGAGTCAGATTTTTTTGGACGGCTTTTAGTTGCTAAAGTTTGTTTTTCAGAAATGGAAACTTGTTCTCAGTGATTCCATATTTAAACTTTCACTCTGAGTTCACTGATCTGCAGAATTGAATCTGTACTGTACTGAAATGGTGTGTTGTGAATTCACTCCATCTCATCAAGATTGTTTCAGGATCTCAGTTCTTGTGTACGGAATTGTCAGCTGGCTGTGTCTATGCTTATGTTGCTGTAATTGATTGTTTTCAGTTTCACGTTTGCTGTGTTGAACTAATTTGCACAGATGTGTTAAACAGCTCTTGTGTTCTGTATTTAGAAGAAATTCAGTGTTGGGGGGGTAAGTTCCCCTTGAACAGGGGCCAAATGACATCAGCCTCCGACAGCCTTCGGCTCGGAGCCCAACACTGTCGAAGCCTGTTCATTCATGAAGAAGCTGATTCCAAGTCTCCAGGAGCATTTCGAAGCCCTCCGGAGCGAAGCCCCCAAACCCCTTCGGAGCCCTCCGGAGCGAAGCCCTCAAGATCCCTTAAAGTTTGCCAGAAGCTAAGTCTCAGGCTAACTTCGAAGTTAGCCTCCGGGCTTTGTTCGGAGTTAGCCTTCGAGCCTCATTCGAAGTTAACCTTCGGGCTCCCTTCGGAGCTCCTCAGAGCTAGTCTCCGGACTCTTTCCAGCCAACTCAAAGCTAAGTCTCCGAGACCCCAGTTCGGAGCCCCAGTTCGGAGCTCAGTTCGGAGTATACTTCGAAGCCCACTTCGGAGTGTACTTCGAAGCCTCCCTTGCAGCCTCCGCCTGAAGAGCTCTGGCCCCTACTCCGAACCTAGAAGATATTTTACACCTCGCTACAGTGTAGAAGTCATACCAGGGGCCCCTCTGCCCCCAGTATGTCGTTTAGCTGGTCAAAGAGTGACGTTGTCTGGCACGTCTGTAAAGCTGTAAATCACTTTTGTACAGTAGCTAGCTCCTTTTCCCTTTCTGCCCCTATGAGCCTAGGACTTATAGAGGGCATGTTGGTCTTTTCCTTTGGCCTGCGTGCCTATAAAGTAGGGCCAAGCCCTTGTAACAGGATAGCTTAGCCAGGGCCATGAAACCCTGAAGTTCACTACACCACATCGAGGCATACCATGCCAAATCCACCACAAACTGGACGTAGGGCTATTATCCCCTAGGGGAGGTCCGAACCACTATAAATCTTTTCTCCCTCTAAGAGAACCCTTCGAGGTTCATTTTACACACCGTATACACACATACAAATCCTGTGTTGTAGCTAACACAATTGTTACAACATTCAGTTTTAGAAGTTTTTGTCAAAACCTGAAGAACTTCTAGGTCTGTCTAAATTAATTGAGAAGACTGAAGTGAATTGATTTCAAATCTTGCTGTTTCTTGTAATTCACTACTTCTGCAATTCTAATGTGATTTCTGTTTGATTCTGCGTTTGAATTGCAGTTTAATATTAAGTTTGAGTCAGCTGAGTATATCTCAGTTAAAATTTGCTGTTCTGAAGTACATGCAGAGGAGAAACAATTATTTTGCTCAGCACTTTTCAATCAAACCAGAAAAATATTCTTAGCAATGAGTCTTGATGAACAACAGTGATCGCTGGCATTTTCAGAATTGCTACAGTCCCGTGTTGACAAGAACTGTGCAGCGTATTGTGCTCCTGTTTCCAGCAAGGAAAAACTATTTTTGGAAAATGATTTAATTGTTGTATACATATTGTTTTGTGCAACAAAATTCAGTGTTGTGAATCTGTGTTGTTTTAGCTGCTGAAGTTGCTGTATAGTTGTTTTTGAAATCCTAATCTGAGTAATCCAAGTCAGTTTGCTTTTCTGAATTAGAGTGATTGGTTGAAATCTGTTTACAACTTTTAGTGAAAATCTTGATGCTCAGTATTAGTCCTTGAGTTGGACTATTAGTTTGGTTCAATTTTTAGTTGTACACAGTGTTAAGTTCTTCTGTTGTGATCAGTACTAAACTTCACATGATAATTCACAAACCTACTGTGTTAAGTATTCAAGTGTACTGAAGCTGTTGTCGGATCTGGTTGAAATCTCAGTTTTGAATCTGAATTGTGGTTTTCAATCTAGTGGAGCTCAAACCTTGTACTTATTGGTTTAAAACTTGAAACTGAGTTTGTGGAGGTGCGTTGGGTGATCTGAACATGCCATCACATACGAAAGAAAGTGTTGAGGCACCTATTCACCACCCCTCTAGTCGCCATTATGATCCCACATTTTACATCAGAAAAAATACACTAAAGACCTACTAAAACGCTTTGACATGATAGATACAAAACCACTTGCTACCCCAATGGGTACCTAAGTTGCACTAGATCCAGATGAAGATGGAGAAGAAGTGGACCAGAAGGAGTTCCGGGGCATGATCGGGTCCCTCCTCTACTTGACGGCTATGAGGCCGGACATACACTTTGCAGTATGTCTATGCGCTCTTTATTAGGCTTCTCCAAGAGCTTCACATCATCAAGCTATCAAGCACATACTAAGGTATCTTAAGCACACTCTTGAATTTGGCATTTGGTACTCTACATCATCTTCATTATGCATGAGAGGTTTTTCAGATGCTGATTTTGCTGGATGTCGAATTGATCGAAAGAGTACGTCTGGGACTTGACATTTTCTAGGTTCTTCTCTTGTGTGTTGGTCTTCTCGCAAACATTCTACAGCCGAGGCTAAATATGTAGCTACCACAAGTTGTTGCACATAGATTTTGTTGATGGTTTCTACTTTGCAGGATTTTGTGTTGGATTTTAAGGGTGTTCCACTAATTTGTAACAACACTATTGCGATCAGCTTAGCAAACAACCCAGTACAACACTCTTGGACCAAACACATTGATGTGTGTTATCATTTCTTAAGAGATCACAATGAGAAGGGTGATATCGATTTGCGTTTTGTTGATACCCAAAACCATCTTGCAGATATTTTTACCAATCCTCTCGATACTTCACGCTTTGCATTTTTGAGAGGAGAGCTTGGCATTTGTCATCCTTATGGCATCATGTGAGGGGGAGTTATGTAGCATTGCATAAGCTTCTGTAATATGATTAATTTCTTTTACCCGAACATGTTTTATTATGCCTTTACAATACTGACTTTTACTACTATTGATTATGATTGGATTGAATGCATCTAATACCTGTCTTGAGCATGGCTTTTATTTGTCAAAACTTGAAAAAGGTCAGTGCTAAGTTTCGAAACTAGCATGAATAGGTTAGATTTCATTTGTTATCTTTTACATACCTCGTAGCTAGGTCCTTTTTCACTTGAATGCTAATACGCAACTTGATCATATTATGCTTAAAATTAAAAAAAATGAAAAATGAAAATTAAATAAAAATATTTAATACTCTTGCTATCTTGTGCTAAAATTGAAAAGATCCAAGTGGGTTTGCATTATCGCACTACTGTGTTCTAGACTGCTTACCATAGCACTTTGGTATGAACTGGGACATTGAAGTGTACACCAAGACCAATGCTTTAAGCTTATGATGGTTTCAACCTAGGCTTAGCTTGGTCGGTTAGCATAAGGTTGACTTGGAAATAACCCCTGGCACATAAATGAAAAATAAAAAGTTTAAATTATTCATTGCATATCAAGTTTGCTGAAGCTCTTTGTAGTGGGATATGCTTATCTGATTAGTATTTGATTAGCTTTTGCATCTCTTACCTTTCCATGTCTAGTATGCTAGTCTGAGTAGTGATGCTTTTATTTGCTAAAAATTGAAAATGCTTCCTCATGCTTTTACTTAGATTGTATACATCTGAGATTGTCATACAATATGTTAGGACAATATTCGAGACACAATACTTGTTTGTACTGTAATTGGACTTAATCATGTTACAGAAACATTGCATTTACACTTTATCCTCACATCTCATGCTGCTATCTTGATGTTTGAATTGCCAAAGGGGGAGAGTTCATGTGCTTTTGCTCGCTTGATGTCTATTGAGTTATTTTAGAGTATTTTAGTTTGATTTTTGTTCTACCACCAACTTTATCAAGTGACATGCTTTTTTTGCTCTATCTAGAGCTTTCATGGTCACTTGTGATGGAGGAGGGGGTGCTCGATCTTCCGTCAGGTGGGGGATAAACAACGATTTGTGGAGAACTCAACATTGACGATCCGGCTTCCAATCCACGAGATTGGCCCTTGCAATTGCTACCCCAATGCTTCGTTGGTTATCAAACAAGCACAACCTGATTGACCTCACCAAGAAGGCTAATTCTTGCCTATGAATCGAATAACACAAGCAAGAACGCAGAAAACGCTATCGAATTGAAATTCTATTGGAATCTACGAGTTGGGGTTCACTTATAAATCCGGTGAAGCGGTGGATATCAGAGAATCATGTAAACTAAACCCCAAAACCATAGATGGCTGTAGAAACACCTTATATAGTAGTCTGGGATGCATCCCTAATGGGCTCAACTGGATACATGGCCCAAAGGACTAATAACGCGGAAAACAGCATACTGACAGATTCTAGACTCTATCTTGTTTTGATGATTCCCGTTGATCTATAGGGAATTTTGAGATGAAACCTATGGCATTTGAAAGTTTCCAAAGTTATCATTCCGTGTCTGGGTGAAACGTCAAAAACGGAGTCCGTATGTGGCTTGAGCTATGATTTTAGTGCACGCTGCTCCTGGAATCCGAGTTGGACACGAATTGTAGTTGGATTGGACCCTCAAATTGGCTTGGACATCCTTCATGTTTCTTCTCCAACTCTTTGTTTATCTCCAAGTGATTTTCATTATCTCCATGGTACCTAACGATAATAATAATATTCGGTAGTAATTTATTCCCAAGATAATATACTAAGATACTTAGAAACGAGTTGACCTGGAGATTTAATCGTTGTGCTCGAACTCGAATAATTGGATCTTGGTATTCATATATGGTTGTATCATTGGTAGGGATGTCCTTATCATCCTCCCCTTCTTGATTTGAAGTCATCCTCGACTCAACGTCTATTGGTCCGCAATCAACTTCCATGATAATACAAGAGTTCCATATACATGAATCTCTTCTATTGATCCAAGAAAGTACTTCTGAAATTGAAAATGAACGTATCTAATGGTGTAGCATGTGAGGTTCAAATATATAAAAAGTAAATCTAACATAGAAAGCATGCACCTTAACTTGTTTCATCCCAATCATGATCCTATCCCAACTGGTGATGTTCTCATCATTCTCTCCCTCGTGAAATAGAGTCGTACTCGACTCATACTCATGTTTTGCTCCCAAGGTTGGTTTCAATTCTGCAACGTTAAATGTGGAACTATCCCAAGACTTGGGAGGCAAGACAAGTTTATAGTTATGTAACTCAACAGAAGATAAAAACTCGGAAGGCATATAATTTATACTTATGTAGCTCAATATGAGATAAATACTTAGTGATAACTAGGGGCAAAGTATAAACTATATTAGTAAGAGAATAATAAGCACTTTCACAAATCACAATGTAGCACACATCTTGACTATGAATTTCAGTTTGATCTGTTTTATGTGCAAGGATAGAAGAATCTTTTTAATTGATTTCATGCTGAATTTTAGATGTAATATCAAGTTGTTTGCTCTCATTAGTTATTTTCTCGTTATCATCCTTAACAATTTCATCAAAAGTTAAAAGTAACAAAGTAGATTTCACATCCTCATGCACAACGGTATAGTTATTAGTCCTATCACGGTGAAGTGCATCATTATAAAATTTCAAAGGGTGTTCTATTATTTTAGCTGATGAAGCAACCTCAACGGATACCTGTAAGGACTTTTTACCTAACACCTCAACTCGTACAGAGATGGAAGGCCATATTCTTGTTGATGTTTGTGCAGGTACATGTGCAGGTGCAAGACGAACACTTGAAGGAGAGAAATGCTTGGTTAGTACCGGTGTGCTCGTCACTCGTGGTGGATAGGAGTATTTTTCCTTGTATTGTCATTCCTGCAATTCTTTCTCTGCAATGATGGTAAGATGGAACAAATGACTAAAAGTATTAAATTCTTTATAATAAATGATATCTTGAATCTCATGCGTCAATCCATCATAGAAGCGCCACATCGTGTCCTCCGAGTGCTCCACAATACCACAATGGGTCATGCTCTCTTGAAGCTCAGCATAATACTCTCTCACAGACATGTTACCTTGATCTAAGTATTGTAGTTTCATACACAATTCACGATGATAAGAAGGAGAGACAAATTTACTACGCATAGATCTTTTTAAACGACCCCATGTATCAGGTGGTAATTGAAGTTCACTTATATCTTCCCACCAGATTAAAGCACGATTTTTAAACATAACAATTGCTTGTTTAACTTTATGTTGTTTAGGAACTAGATATAAGTTAAATTTATTCTCTACGGTCATCTCCCAATCTAGGTATTCTTTAACATCATATTTACCATAAAAGATGGGATGGTAAACTTACTTTTGATATAAGAAACATTGTAACCATGATTATGATTTGTCGTACCTCCCATACTTGCCATGGTGAGTAGAAAAGGAAAAACACTAGAAAAAATATTAGCCCTATCAACTATTAGGTAGTGGAAGGTGCTCTCGCTCACACTCAAGCGTCTTACCATAATTTTACAATATTCTTACCATCGTAGGGCAGTGGATTGCACAATCTTGGTCGTGGCACAATTCTTGCCTAGTTGGTGACTTCCAAAGAGAGTGGTATACGATTGCAAAGACTCAAGCTGCATCGATCATAAGTATATATGTGGAGTCTAGGCGGTTAAACAAGATTATTCTACATGGTGGAACATGATTCAGAAACAGATAGTATTATTAAATAAGTGTCCAGAGTACTCGTACTAATTGTTGGTCCAAATGTGATCCCTATGAAAACAAGGCTTATATGAGAGAGTGGTTAAGGCTCAAAGGATGACTTATGTATTGACAAAATCAGCACAAAATAGTACCAAAAACAGCACCACACAACACTAATATCTTCCAAACTTGTCCCTGAGTGCTCCCATTTTTTGATATTTTTCTCTTTTTTCGATATTTTTTAACTCTGTTTTTGAACTCTTTTTTACAATTATTTTTTCGGATAAGGAGCAAAAAAAGACAAATCAAGAAGATGTGATACAATTTTAAGTGCTATGTAGGTAAATAAAGAAGAGCTAAAAAATCTACGCAAGAAACTTCAGGGCTGGAAAACTCGATTTTCCCTGCAGAATTTGGAAAAACTAAATTCGGCGAACCTAGTTAGCTAGGAAAACTTATATCTAACTTTTTTGTAGATTTCGAAAATGTATTTATTTGCCTTATTTGGAGTCTGCATGTAAAAGATATGACTGTTTTATCAGAGGCAGTCGGAATCAGGGTTTTGAGGTTCTAGTTCGAACGCGAATTACAAAGCAAAGGGGATTTATGGATGGTAGCTAGTATAAGGGATTTAAAAAAGGAATCACAATACTAACCAGCAACCAGACTTGACCAAGGACACAAACTCAATACTACGGACTCTGAAACCAAAACGTGCAAAGGCTAGGGATTGTCTTGGACTGGAGAAAACCTATGACTACAAATTTTTTGTTGGCTTTTTTGTGGACTATGGGATGAATTTGAAATCAATCTAATCTAAGATACACGAACCTGATGGTAAACCAAGCTTTGATACCACTTGATAGAGGAGGGGATGCCCGATCTTCTGTCAGTTGGGGGATAAACAACGATTTGTGGAAAACTCGACGTTGACGATCCAGCTTCCGATCCACGAGATCGGCCCTTGCAATCACTACACCACTGCTCCGTTGGTTATAAACCAAACACAGCCTGATTGACCTCACCAAGAAGGCTAATACTTATCTGCGAATCGAAGAACACAAGCAAGAACGCAGAAAACGCAATCGAATTGAAATTCTATTGGAATCTGCGAGTTGGGTTTCACTTACAAATCTAGTGAAGCGGTGGCTATCAAAGAAACATGTAAACTAAACCCCAAAACCCTAGATGGCTGTAGAAACACCTTATATAGTAGTTTGGGATGCACCCCTAATGAGATCAACTGGATACACAGCCCAAAGGCCCAATAACGCAGAAGATAGCATGCTTACAGATTCTGGACTCTATCTTGTTTTGATGATTCCCGTTGATATACATGGAATTTTGAGATTAAACCAGTGGCATTGGAAAGGTTCTGAAGTTATCTTTCCGTGTTTGGGTGGAATGTCAAAAACGGAGTCCGTATGTGGTTTGGTCGATGATTTTAGTGCACGCTGCTCCTGGAATCCGAGTTGGACATGAATTGTAGTTGGATTGAACTCTCAAATTGGTTGGACGTCCTTCCTGGTTCTTCTCTAACTCTTTGTTTATCTCCAAGTGATTTTCATCATCTTCATGGTTCCTAATAATAATAATAATTGGTAGTAATTTATTCCCAAGATAATATACTAAGATACTTAGAGACGAGTTGACCTGAAGATTTAATCGTCGTGCTCGAACTCGAATAATTAGATCTTGGTATTTATGTATGGTCATGTATGGTTGATTTCTTGATTATTCCCCTCAGTTTTTCATCAATTTGACTAAGAATGTACTCTAGAATAGTATCCCTTTTCACTGCTTCTTCTGATTGCATTTGTCGGGGCTGACTTGAGCATCAAACGGTGAACAGAATCCTCCGGTAGAACTCCAGAATGCAGCCATAGAACTAGTATTTCCTCTTTGCAGTTTTTTATTCCTTTTTCATGTTGTTTCTGTCTTCAACGATAGATATTGTTTCTTTTGCCGATCAATATACAGGAAGCTTCAGTGTGCAGCCATGCTGAACACAAAACAGCACTGTACAGAGCTTTGTTGAATCATTGTAGAAATCTGGAATCAGAACATGTTGCCAAAAGTTTGTTGGTTCATTTGGCCATGACTATTCTTTGAAAATACATAGCTTTTGACCAGTAAGTTTTGATATAAGTTTTGGCCAGGTTAATTCAGGTGTGTTTAACCATTGCAAATGTTTGTATTAACCTGATTCCTGTCTTGATTTTTACACTACTTTACCCGGTATTCTTCATCATCAGTACAACTTCATTCAGTGCTTCTATATGGAAATCACTCACAACAAGTTTCATTTCCTTGAGTTGTTGTTCTGAAATTCAGGGCTAGATTCCTGTTCTTGAAAGCCTGCTACCTTTTGTTGCTGATAATCATCTTTTGCAAAGTTTTTTCATCCAGAGGATTATTCCCTTTTTCTCTACTACATCTGACCAACTCTAACGTCAGTATACTAGTTGTCGGTTTATATATAGTAAGCTCTGCTAACAACTTTTGTGCTGATGTCATTGCTAATACGGTGCCTTACAACTATTTTATAGCGTGTGTAGTACTTTGCATTCATATTTGGTTAATCATCAATTTGCCTAGACCTCCGTTGTTTGGTATAAATACCATGTTATAGCCTGAAGATTGCATCTGAAGGACTATGTTCACTAAAGCCAATTTTTCATGTTGCATGCCTAAATATTAATTCATCTAAAGCAATGAGTTATTTTTGAAACATGTATGTTGTGTACTTCATTTCAATTGTGATTATATTCAGAAATCTGACTTGAGTTGGTGCTTAATTCCATTTCTGAAAGTTTTAAACTTAGTCAGTAATTCAATTGCCGATACCTCTCTACCGGCACTTCATTTGCCGAACTAGGCAGTCAATTTCGGAGATTCAAACTCCGACAGTTCAGATCGACTTTTTAAACTCCGATTTAGACAAAAATTTTATCTGGGGTTGATTTCTATTCTGAATTTGTACTGGTGATCTTAATTTTGCTTCTGAAATTTTTATAGGAGCGTTGGGTGTTCTGAACAGGCCATCTTATTCACAAAAATTTGTCAAGGCGTATTCACCCCCCTCTAGTCGCCTAATCTGAACCCACACAAAGATGAAAGAGTTCCAAGATCTCATGCTCGGGAGCTATGTCAAGACATGCGTGGGATTCATCAAGCGTGATGTCAACATCCTCAACCTCACCCGGGCTCAGGTAACACCAGTATCGCCTCCTTTATCTTCTCTAGAGATTGAGCAAAGGATAGCCACATCTGTAGATCAGGCTGTTAGCGCTTCGCTATCCAACCGTCTAGATTCAGCAGTTAGCTCTCGGGTAGAGGCAATGTTTAGAAGGTTCAGCTTTACTAAAGTCGTTCCTCCAACTCCAATCGCTAGCGCACCTCCAGTAAATCGCATTCATAGCAGAACCGACGGTAGTACTGGCAAAGCTATCACGTCTCTGGCCTCAACATCTATGGCCGAGACAAGCCACTGCATTTACGGCCAAGCTAACCCTGTTTATTATGTGTCGCCTCCACCTACGCCAGCGCCAGCTTTTCCCACGCTTCTTGCGCCGCACGGTCCTATGCACCCACATAGACCCGAGCATGTCATATACCTTGAGGCAGGTGTTGATAGCAAAAAATGGTATTAATGGTTAAGATTGTAAAAATTTTAATTTTGGTAATTTGGGCCAAAAATACACATGTCCCGGGTTCAGCCGATGCCCTACGGGGCCAAAAGCCCACGAGGCTATGGGCTTCGAAAGCTTCCAGCAAGCCTGCAAACTTCCGCCCAAAGGCCTTCGGAGGACCACCGCGTCGAAACTTCGGTGAGCCTAGCCGAAGGCTCACTTCGGGTAGAGATAGAATTGAATCTGATTCTGGCTTAGTGTTTATCTATACGTGTGATTCAACCGAGTCATAACAGATTAGACATAGAGATTAAAAGTCTAGCCCCTATATATATAGGGGTGAGGCCGGTTCAGAACCCCCCAACACAAATCAACACAATGCCCTAGCTTTGAACCATACCTTTATTTTACCTTTATTTTCTGCAATCTTTGTTGGTTTGCCTGGAAGCCCTCCGACAGTCACTTCGGAATAGTGGTAATCCTTGCTACTTCGCTTGCGAAGTATCCGTTAATCTACATAATAGATTGCTATTGCCTTGTTACTTCGCCTGGAAAGTATCCGCTAATCTACGTAACAAATTGCTACCTTCGCCCCTAGTCCAACTCTTAGCAGAATTAGGTCCTCAGGCTGAATTGGTACTCCGAATCTATTCTGTTGTAAGTTTCATTGTTCAGAGTCACTTCGCCGAAGTTGTCCGGAGCCGTCACGCTATTATCGGTTTGACCAAGTCCCGCACGCCAACACGCTCCACAATAGGCTTTGTCACGACAGGGCTCGCCACGCTTGTACCCCGCGTCAGAGGAAGTTACGCCCGAGCATTGCGTCTAAGTCATTATTCTGTATCTTACTGTATTAGAGACATCGCGACGAACCCCGCTGTTCGGAAGTGATTGTCGTGGCCAGATCGGGTCGGAGTTCATCTTCGGCCAGATCAGTCCGAACGCCGAAGGTACCCTTCGGTGAGACACTTCGCACCAGACGCTGAAGGTACCCTTCGGCGACACCCTTCACACTATACTTCGAATCAGTCAGGCTCCGCTCGGCTTGCTGATTTGTCCTGTTTAATACATTTCTTTCGGCTAATTGGATTATTTTGTGTGATCTGATTACCTGGCGACTCCACCCCCCTTACCACGGTTAAGGTAGTCGAAATGCGACGTCGGTGTTGTGTTACGCTTAGGCTTGACCCTAAGTATTCGCACACTTTTGGATCGTCGAACTGACCCAAGTGTGGGGGCACATTTCTATGTCAACACACTTTTTGGCGACTCCACTAGGGACCACTACGCCAACATGACGGGTACATCTACGTCGGCCACCAGTACGTCTACAACGACTACGACGTCTACACCACCGATAGATACCATGAGAGGCGTGGATATCGACAACCGCAACATCATGGTGCCTACCCTTGAAGATATTCCCGCAGAAGACTGAGCAGAGATCGAGGCAAAAATGAAGGCACTCTAGGAACTGATGCTTGGGAGCTACGTCAAGACACGCGCAGGCTTCATCAAGCATGACATCAACGTCCCCGACCTTGCTCGGTCTAGGTAACACCAGTATCGCCTTGTTTATCTTCTTTAGAGATAGAGCAGAAAATAGCCGCATTAGTAGACCAAGCCGTTAGCGTTTCGCTAGCCAACCGTTTAGATTCGGTAGTTAGCTCTCAAGTAGAGGCGACGCTTAGGAGGTTCGGCTTTACTGAGGCCATACCACCAGCCCCTATTGCTAGCATACCTCCGGTAAATCATATTTACAGAAGAATTGACGGTAGTACTGGCAAATCCATTTTGTCTCCAACCTCAGTATCCATGGCCGAGACAAATCTTTATGCTTACACCCAAGCAAGCACCGCGTACCATGCACCGCCTCCACCTGCACCGGCACCAGTTTTACCCACGCTGCCTGCACTGCATGCACAAACACATAGGCTCAAGCACGATGTACAGCTAGCGCATGAGTAGGGGACCCATGGCCGACACACAAACATCTCACCATGTGTCGCGCCCCCACATGGGAGGCGTGCGTAGGTAGCGGGTCAAGATGACATTGAGGAGCGAATTCACACACTATTTTGGGAGTGCACTGGCTTTGTGCCTAGGGGTCGAGCTAGGGTTTACCGGAAGTCGTACCCCAATCATTTTGATGTCGTACCTTAACCTCGCGGCTATAGAGTTCCTGAATTCACCAAATTCGATGGTGATGGTAACAAAACCACACTAGAGCTTGTTAGTGATTTTTTAGCATAGTGTGGAGAAGCTAGTGGGTTGGACGCTTTAAAACTTATACTATTTTCTCTCTCGCTGTCTGGCACCACTTTCACTTGGTTTTCGGCACTCCCGCCGAGCTCCATCCAAACGTGGGCTGAATTAGAACAAAAATTCCATGACTACTTTTACATAGGTGAAACAGAACTTAGGCTTTCACACTTGACTTTTGTTAGACAAAAATCTAGCGAGAGCATCTCTGAGTATATCAAGCGGTTTAGGGATACCAGAAACCGATGTTTTAGTCTTAATATTTCGGAGAGGGATTTGGCGGATCTAGCTTTTAGGGGTTGTGTTGTGAGATTAATGAGAGACTTGACAACTAGCACTTTTTAGATGTTTGCCAAGTCTTGCAACAGGCTCTGGTCTAGGAAGGCCGAGCTAAAGATAAAAAGTTTATTAAGAGATTTAACAAGCCTAGAGCTGAAATCCACGTCATGGAACACTCCGATGAGGAGGAATCAAAAGAGGAAGAAGATTCAGCCAACATGTAGGCAACCGAATGTGTTTGGAACACTAAGAGTAAGCCTGTTACTTGCTCCAAGTTACGGCCGTCTCCCACCAAGAGTCAGCCTAGCGAGGTCAAATACTCATTTGATATAACTAAGTGTGATAAAATATTTGATTTCCTCTGGAAGAACCAGCTTCTCAGATTTCCTAAAGGCTAGGTCATTCCATCTGCCGATGAGTTAAAGAAACATTCATACTTTAAGTGGCATGATTCGCATTCGCATAATACTAATGACTGCAATGTTTTTCGACAACAGGTTCAATCGGCCATAGAAGAAGGACGATTGAAAATAGACCACAATCCAAAGATGAGGCTAGACAAAGACCCCTTCCCCGTCAACACCATCGATCTCGATGAGAGGAGAGTGTTGGTTCGGCCAGAATAGGCCGAGTCCACTAAAGGGAAGGCAGTGGTTGTTGGAGAACCACGCACACACACACTCATACCTAAAAATCCCAAAGTGGAAGTATGGAAACAGAATGTTAGCACATCCCCTTCAGCTAGGGCTCACAAGAAGCCGAAGGTAACTTATCAAATGTTGTTAAACAAACACCGAAGAAAGGATAAGGAAATAGGCTCCCACGCTAAAAGCTTAAGTCAGCCGAAGAGGCCAAGGCATTCGAAGGGTGTCTTCAGACCACAGTGACCAAGCCCTCCACATAGTGACCTCGGGCCACAGTGGCTGTTGGCGTAAAAGATTACGCTAACAGGTTTCTGTAGAAAAGAAACTAACAAACGAAGTGTTTGCGAAGCAAACTGTTCTAAGTCTCCGAAAGGATAATAGCTTAGAATAGTTCGAAAGTGTGTATTGAATCACTTGTAATCGGTCCCTATTACAGGGTGAAATGGGGGGTATTTATAGGCTTAAACATTAAGGAAAAGACCTATTTACCCCTCTATTACAACCGACATTAAGGAAACTATTCGTTTTCCTTAATAGGGTTAAAATGGTAAAAGACTAATCTAATAAGATAGAAGATAAGTCTTCCATCTTAGCTGGCAGAAAAGATCCTGAAGGGCTTTGGTTCGAAGACATACTTCGAACCAGTGTCTGTCTTCGGGCTTCGAACCAGGCTCTGGGCATCTTCGAAGATGGTCTTCGGACAATCTTCGAGCTGGTTGACTGTCTTCATGCTGCTTTGGCAATAACCCAGAAGATGAGATATTTTCCCCCAACAGTAGCCCCTCGAATACGCTTCTCCGTTCGACCTGTAACGTTAGGAGAGCAGTATACGGAAAGAAAAGATAACCAATCATAGGGGTTATTGATTTTCGTTTTATCTCCGAAATGCATGAAGATATGAACTTCGAATCAGTCATAAGGTAATTACTTTTCGAACTATCTTAGAACTGACTCAGGAAGTTCGAAAGTCTTTTTAGACTTAGAAAAAATAGCCGTTAGTTTCTGTTTCTAACGGAAGTTATACGAGGCGTTATTTTCGGAGGAGAATAACAGGCGGGAATGTGAAAGGGCAGAGCCCAAACGGTAACAAACGGAAAGATTAGGCTATAAATAAAGAGCCCAAAACTTACCCGATTACCTTTTCACCGCTTTCTCTCAGTCAAAAGCTTTTTGAGCCCTTTGAGTTCTTGAGCCCTAGTCTCCATTCCTTCAGATCAATCCGGCAATCGCGATGGTGAAGACCAAGGGATCTGCGCCTCCTTCGGCCTTGGCTCGGCAACAGGCGGCCGCAGCAGCAGCAGCAACAACATTGGCAGCGGCACCCTCGATGCAGGCGGCAATATCCATGGCGGCAGGGGGGAGAAATCCCCAAATCCCCGATGACCAAGGTCTGTGCCCACCATCGACTAAATACTTGGATCAATCTTTTGAGTTGGGGCCGTCTACCTGCAAGAAAGAATCTTTGGCAATCACAGCAGGGGGGAAGATTAGTAATGGGGTTATGATTCGGAAGCCGGGCAAAGAATCGATTCCATCACCAAGACCCGGAGAGGTTGTAGTGTTCGAAGCTTTTTTCGAAGCAGGCTTAGGCCTCCCTGCTGTGGATTTCTTGGCCGAAGTTCTTGATCTGTTTCATGTAACCCTCCCCCAGCTATCTCCGAATGCTGTAGCTAGATTAGCTATCTTCGAGTGGGCACTGAGAGCCGAAGGTTGTGAGGGGAGGGCTGAAATCTTCGCTGCGCTTCATAGAGCAACTTGTCAGCCGAAGACCTTCGTAGGCTCCGGAGGCGAGAAAGTGGTGGTTTCCTTTGGAAGCATTAATTTTAGGCTTCGTGATGCATATGCCCTGCAATTCCCTGCTAAGGCCATCAATGCTAGATGGTACACCGATTGGGTCCTGAGGTGGTTTTATGCCGAAGTTGGAGTGAGCAGTCCTCTGGCCGGACCCCTCAAAGAAATCCAGTTCCGGAAGGAAGCCTTAGTGCAACCTGACGAAGGCTAGCTCGAAGCTCGCCTCAACTTGCTTCAGAAAATCAGCCGAAGATTGAGCATGCGGGACTTAGCCGAAGAATTCCTCGGACTGCAAATTCCTCCGTTGATGGCCAACTGGCCTATCGTCTTCGAGGATGATTCGGAAGGCGGTCTTCGCAAGATTAGCTATACTTCGAGCCCTGCAGGTAACTTCGAAACCAACATGCATAGTACATATTTACTTCGAAGAAAGACTAACTCGAATTATTTTTTAGCTTCTTCAGCCCCTATTACTTCAGAACAAATTGTAAGGGCTTCGGAGAAGATTCTTGGTGCCCCAACTCCGTCCGAGAAAGAATGGCGAGTTAAATTAGTCGGGAGTTGGGAGAGATTTAACAGAGTATGGGGAATGTTGAAGTTAACTCCGCCCCCTCTGATGGACTGGGTGCCTCAAGAGAAAGGACCCAAGAAAAGAGTAGCTGAAGCCGGAGCCTCCAGCTCCGCAAGGACTCCGGTGAAGAAGGTGGCTCGGAAGCCGAAGAACCTCGCACCTTCGAGCTCAAGAGCTTCAATTTCTAGTTCTAAAGAAGACGAAGGTATATTTTTAATGAAATTGATTGAGGAAGATGCAGCTCAACGAAGTATTCACATTGAAGATACTGCAGGTATACCGGAGCCCCAAGCTAACATCGAAGAAGTAAGTGCTCCGGATACCCAGGAAGAACAAATCGAAGCCCCTATGGGTGTAGATGAGGCCGAAGTACCTGCGAACGTACCGGAGTCTGGAGACAATGTTGATCAACCAAGGACTTCGGTAGTTCAAGAAGATGTAACTCAGGACGGAGTTCCTGTGAATGAGAGTGGGGTCGAAGTCACTATGACTTCGATTCCTGAAGAAGCAACGAGGACTCCCCAAGACGATGCTCCTGTAGTCCAAGATTTAACGGCTGATTCGGATGAGGACTACACTTTTGATCCTCCGATCAGTCCGGTGCTCGACCTTCCAGAGAATGTCGAAGGTAAATTTTGCATAATTTTTATCAATTTCTGCAAAATTATACAATGTATAATATTTCTATTTTTGCAGAGCCTCCTATTGTCGAAGTATCCCTCGAAGATACAATTCAAAGACCTTCGACAACTTCGGAGCCACAACCGGAGGTTACTCTACCGGGGCCTGGAAGAGGAAAAAGACACATTGAGCCTCTCCCTACTCAAGGATCGACTTCATCTGAATCATCAGATGAAAGTGAATCGACTGAGGGGGGGCCATCTTTAGAAGTTCCAAGGGCCTCGGAAGAACTCTCCGGACCTTCGCTAAGCAGAGCTGATCAGAAGGCTTCAGAAATGCTTCCTCTCATAACTCCTTTTTTGGAGGAGAAAACCGGACTTGGGACATTGGTTAAACCTTTGGGCCAAGCCAGTCGCCAAGTCGGGGAAACAGAACTGGTAGCCCTTTTAAGCAGAGCGAAGGGTTCGGAGCTTAACCTTGCTGTAGAAAGAGCAGCTTATCAGGTATAAAGCATCTTCAAACCAAATAGCAAATTATATATGAATAATTTCTTATTTCAGTTTTTCTTTTTTCTTAGCAAGCAGTCTTAGCCCGCGCTGCGGCTTTATCGAGCGAAAATGAAATTGCTCAACTTCGGGAAGAGAACGAAGCTCTTCAAAGAAATTTTAACCTCTCCGAAGGTCGAATAGCTCAGATGGACAATGTAATATTAGCAACCTCCTTCGAACCCGCAGGTTTAGGAATATTTTAGGATTTTTTGATTATGTAAAGCTCATGCTTGTAAACATTTATCAATGAAAGTCTTGTTTGTCATATTTTTAGGCTTTGCCTCTTATGGAAGATATCGAAGTGTTAGAGTTTAACAACGAGCTTCGCTCACTGTGGAACACCTTCGAACTTCTAAAGAGTTATAAGCGTCCTCGATTTCTTATTCCTCGAGATGACTCCGGCGTTATTGCGCCCGAAGTAATAAAAGACATATTGTCTTACATTAAAGAGGAAGATAAAGAGATTGACGCAAACACCTCGTCTTCTGAAGACACTAATTGGTCCGAAGACGAAGGTGAAGCCCAAAATAAAAGATCTGAGGATCTTAGAAGCTGGGAAAGAAGCCCCGAGCGGCTTCGAACTTGGGCCGAGCTTCAACAAGAGTAGAAGGATTTTAGAGCTTCGAAGGGGAGGAAGAGAGTTAAACGTAAAGTTCTTAGAACTTCCGATGTTGGAACTAGTCGTTCCACCCCTAGCTCTCGGGACCGAAGAGGTCTCCGATTCCTTCTTGGTATAGATACCAATTTTTCATAATGTAATCTGTAAATACATTTATTTCAATAATGAATGCCGATTTAAAATTGTCTCCATATTACTAGCCCCTCTTTGGGTATAAGCAACTTCGAACTGTATTCAAAGATGGTTATGCGCAAAGAAAAGATTTCGGAGTACAATTTTTTGGGGGTTCGGAGCCCCTCTGTCATTTAAAGATCTTTTGAAATCTTATGAAATGTCTTCGACTTTTTGTAGTCAGAAGAATGGTAACTTGGTACCTTTGTTTAACGAAAGAAATCAATTGAGATAACTTCCAGGACACTTTAGTGTCTTAAAAAATTTGTCACTTTGGACTTATATGAACAGACATTCGAAGCTCATGGCTCAAATGTTGTCTTGCTTTAGCCACCTTCGGCTCTTTTTTGCAGAAGTCTACCAGCCGGAGCTTGGACTTCGCAGAATTTGGCCACCTTCGGCTCTTTTTTGCAGAAGTCTACCAGCCGGAGCTTGGACTTCGCAGAATTTGGCCACCTTCGGCTCTTTTTACGGATGTCTGCAAGCTGCAGCTTGGACTCCACAGATTTTGGCCACCTTCGGCTCTTTTTACGGAAGTCTACCAGCCGAAGCTTGGACTCCGTAGAATGTGGTATTGGCTCTTTTACGGATGCCTACAAGTCGAGACTTGGGCTCCGGATGGATTTCAGCCACCACACCGGAGGCTTCGACTTTATGGGTACGAAGTCCGGAAATACAGCCCAGCTTAATGAAACTTCCCTCTCGATCGACTTCCGTTCCAGCGCGTCCGCTTGGGAAGCTAGGAGTCTCAAGGGGAAGGCAACTATCAGGGTGTATGCTTTATTAATTTAGAGGTGATTACAAGCGAATTACAAGGAGCCTTTATGCGAAGTATCGCTTTAGGTGCTCCGCATGCCAAGTATGTGCTAACTCTTCACCTTCTAAATTAGCTAATTTAAATGAACCAGGGCGTCCTGAGCGGACAATTAGATATGGACCTTCCCATTTATTGCCTAACTTCCCTGGTGCTATAATGCTTCGTAGAACAAGATGACCCGGCCTTAACTCGCTGAGCTTAACCTTCGGGTCATACCAAGTCTTCGTCTGCTGATGATACTTTGATAAATTAGCTACAGCCCGAAGTCTTGTTTCTTCTGACAAATCTAACGAAGCTTGTCTTTCTTCTTCAATGTCTGGTTCGGTGCTGCGAAATGACCCCCCTTTGAGCTCCGTTGGAGTCATAGCTTCATCTCCGAATAGTAGTCTGAACGGAGTAAAACCTGTGGACCTTGTTTGCGTAGTCCGAATGGACCACAGAATCTTCGGAAGCTCTTCGGTCCACAGTCCCTTTGATAATCCTACTATTCTTCGATTTAGCCCTGATAAAATATTTCCATTGGCTCGCTCAACGACTCCATTCGACTGAGGATGTCTCACTGCAGCAAAACATAGTTGAATGCCTAGGTCTTCGCAAAACTTCCTGAAGGGTTCTGCGTCGAACTGTGTTCCATTATCAACTGTGAGATATCTAGGCACTCCGAACCGGCAAATAATGTTCTTCCAGAAGAATTTCTGTACATTGTTCGAAGTGATAGCTGTTAAGGGCTCTGCTTCTACCCACTTAGAAAAATATTCAATAGCTACCACTGCGAACTTCAGATTTCCCTTTGCTAACGGAAAGGGACCAATTAGATCCATACCCCATCTGGCCATAGGCCATACCGGAGCTATGACTTGAAGAGCTGTTGGTGGGCGATGACTCCGTCGACCCATCCACTGGCATCCTTGACAAGTGCGGACCAAGCTCTCCGCATCAGCTGTTATTGTGGGCCAATAAAGCCCCTGGCGAAGTGTTTTTCCTGCCAGAGCTCTAGGGGCTAAATGGCTTCCACAAAGGCCTTCGTGAATTTCTCGAAGA
Organism: Zizania palustris; assembly: GCA_019279435.1. Lineage (NCBI taxonomy): Eukaryota > Viridiplantae > Streptophyta > Magnoliopsida > Poales > Poaceae > Zizania > Zizania palustris. The sequence continues at coordinate 16,081,392 of JAAALK010000286.1, forward strand.
ATTTCTTGGCCTTCGGCTTGAGATATACATCGGAGTAGAGGGGAACATACTCCGGCCTTGTATAATATACCGTTGATTAACTGATAGTTTCTTGCTCTGAGCTTTAATCTTGACAATTGGGGTTCTTCGGGCAAATTTGTTCCTCCTTGCAAGAGTTCTATGATTGAATCTTTCCAATCTGCACTAGGAATGCAGAGAATCTCTGCAGAGGCAATTTGTGGCACCGAAGGTACATTGAGCTCCTCATAGAAAGCTTCGTCAGGCACATCCACAGCTCCGGCTGCAGCCTTCGCTAAAATGTCCGCTTGCACGTTTTCAGCTCTTGGTATACTCCGAATGGAAATACCCTTGAAGTGTGCTTCGATCTTGCGGATTTCTTCTAAGTACTTTGCAAGCTGTGGATGTCGGACTTGAAAACTTTTGTCTACGTGCCCTGCTACTATCTGAGAATCTGTTTTTATAATTATCCTTGTAGCCCCTAGAGCACGTGCTTTCCTGAGTCCCAATAAAATTCCTTCGTACTCCGCTATATTATTGGTAGACTTAAAGTTGAGTCTTGCGGAGTACATTGCTCTTTGCCCTGACGGTGAAATCAATACTGCCCCAATGCCTGCTCCGGAGTAAATAGTCCAAACTCCGTCATCTGATTTCTCTGGAGTCAACTTTGCAGGTGGAGTCCACTCTGCTACGAAGTCTGCTAGGACTTGAGATTTGATAGCTGTCCTTGCCAGGAAAGATATGCCGAAGGGTGCTAGCTCTACTGCCCACTTTCCAATCCTTCCAGTGGAATCTTTGCTTCGGAGCATATCTCCTAAAGGATACGAAGTTGGTACAATTACATTATGAGCCAAAAAATAATGTCTTAGCTTCCTCGAAGCCATTATCAAAGCATAAACGAACTTCTCAAGTTCGGAGTATCTTGTCTTCGCTCCTAACAATGCTTCGGATACAAAATAGACAGGGTTTTGGACCAACTTCCCATTGATATCCACTTCTCTGACAAGGACTGCGCTGACAGCTGAACCTGTAGCTGCAAGATACAGGAGTAGGGTTTCGTCCGCAATAGGCACCGTAAGTGTAGCAAGATTGCTGAGATAATCTTTAATATCTTCGAAGCTTCTCTGACACTCCGGTGTCCATGCAAAATCTTCGGACCCTTTCAAAGCTTTAAATATCGGCAAACTCCTCTCCGCAGACCTTGATAAAAACCTGCTAAGTGCGGCCAGACGTCCAGTCAGCTTTTGCACTTGCTTTAAATTCTCCGGAGGAGCCATCTTCTGCAGCGCAGTTATTTGAGTAGGGCTAGCTTCAATTCCCCTGCTTGAAACTAAGTACCCTAACAACTTTCCAGCCTTAGCTCCGAATACACATTTTTCGGGGTTAAGACGGATCCCACATGCCCGAAGGCTATTGAGTGTTTCTGCTAAGTCTAGGCTATGTTGGTGCTTTAAAGCACTCTTTATTACAATATCATCCATATAGGCCTCTACATTACGACCTAGTTGATGACCTAGAGCCTTAGCAACTAATCTTGAAAAAGTAGCCCCGGCATTTCTTAGGCCGAAGGGCATTCTTACATAGCAGAAGACTCCCGAAGGAGTTACAAAGCTCGTCTTGATTTCATCTTCGCGCTTCAACCATAGTTGATGATAACCAGAATACGCGTCGAGGAAGCTTAGTAACTCCGAACCTGCAGTGGAGTCAACTAGTTGATCAATTCGGGGCATGGGGTAGGGGTCACGTGGGCACGCTTTATTCAAAGATGTGAAATCAATGCACATGCGCCACTTTCCGGAAGACTTCTTCCTGACGAAGACTGGGTTGGCTAGCCATTCTGTATGGGCCACTTCTCTGATAATCCCAGCCTTCAACAGTTTTTCAACTTCGTCCTTAGCTAGAGCAGCTCTCTCTGCGGACATCTTCCGGAGCCCTTGTCGAACAGGCCGGGCCTTCGGGTTTACAAGCAAACTGTGCTCAATAATATCCCGATCGACTCCGGTGATATCTTCGTCAGACCAAGCGAAGACATCCAAATTTTCTTCTATGACCTTTTCCAAGGAAGTTGCAACTTCAGGAGTTAAATCTTTACCAAATTGAAAAGTGTATTCTTTACCATCTTTAACAATGATCTTCGTTGCAATCTCTCCTTCGGGACTTGGTCTTGGAAATGACTTCTTCGAAGCTTCGGAAGAGGCTGAAAAAATTTCTTCATCATTTTGAACGCTGTTTACTTGCCTCGGATCAAGAGGAGGACCGTGACCATATTCTGCCCTCCGAGCCATGGCTTGATCTCCGAAGATTGTCAGGACTCCTGATTGTGTGGGCATCTTCATGCACAAGTAGTTGTGATGCGCCACAGCTCCGAACTGATTCAACATGCCTCGTCCGAAGATGACATTATAAGCATACGGGGCATCTACCACATCAAAGATAACTTCTTCAGTTCGGGCTAGTAAACCTTCTCCGAAGGTTACTTCCAGGCCTATCTGGCCAAGTGCATCAAGCGGAGGTCCTGCGAAGCCTTGCAGAGGACGAGCCGCTAGGAGGAGATGCTTCCGGGAAATGCATAACTGATCGAAGGCTTGTACAAATATGATATCTGCCGAGCTACCTCCGTCAATTAGCACCCTTCGGACTTCAGTCCCTGCAATATCAGTAGTAATAACCAATGGATCTGCATGCGGGAACTTGATACCAGCTGCATCCTCCGCAGAGAAAGATATTGGAACATGAGACCACTCCGGCATTGCAGCTGCAGATGACGAAGTCCCAATGTGGCCTACTTCTCGAACGTACTCTCTTCGCTGTCTCTTGGACATGCTTCCGAGGGTACCTCCTCTGGAGATAGGGAGAACTACTCTCTTCCCTCTATCTTGCCCTTCTTCTTGCTTCGGAGGTGGCATAACATTGGCCACCGGAGGATGCCTTGCAGCATCAAAATTTTCTATCCGCGCCACAGCCTGGACCGGCTCCGGGCGCACTGCTGCTGCTGGACTTCGGTCGGTACTACCTCGACCCGAAGTTCTCTCCAAATACTCTCCCCTTAGGGTAAGGATAGCCTTGCAAGTGTCAGTTGCATGGCTTCGATTCTCTCCATGTATACAGCAAAAAAGGGTCTGGCCCTTGCCAGCCGTTTTCCCTGGCGGCCTCCAGCCGCTGGACTTGTTCCCCACAGACTGTGGAGCTCTTGGTGCAAACTTCTGTGGGGGTGCAATGTTCAAAACTTCAGAGCGAGGGTGCTTTTGCCCTCTTCTTCTATCATGTTGCACTTCGAAGACTGGTTCTTGCGGGTGTGCCGAAGTCTTCACCTCTGCTTTAACTTCTGTCAATACTGTCGAAGTAGCAGTAGTCCTCCGAAGCCAACCTTCTTCTGACTTCGAGTACTCCTCGAAGTACGACATCAGCTGTGATACTGTGGTGATGCTCTTCCGATGCAGTTTATCCAGAAGGCCTTTATGACTGACGCCTTCCCGAGCCGCATCAACCACCGAGGATGTGGACAGCCCCCGAATTTGCGACTTCGTGTGAGCGAAGCGCTTGAAATACTGCCTCAATGTTTCTCCGGGGAGCTGTTTCACTTGGAAAAGGCTTCCTGTCGACATGGGGGGCACGAAGGTGCCTTGAAAGTTACTTATAAACTTCCTCTTCAACTGTGACCACGAAGTGATTGATCCTGGCTTTAAAGACCAGAACCATCTCAACGCCACTCCTTGAAGAGCTAACGGGAAGCACTTCGCCATAGTTTCTCTGTCTCCGCCACTAGCCTCAATCGCTAGGGCATAAGAACGTGCAAACTCACTAGGATCTTCGTCTCCGGCATACTTGGAGAGCTTCGAGGTTTTGAACTTCGGATCGAAGCGAACCTTTTGCAGCTCAGGATGCAACGGAGATTCATTGTCGTAAGAAGCGTTCTCCGGGGCTTCGGGATAACCAAGATCGTCGTCTTCGGGCACTTCGGGGATAGCTGGGGTGGCTTGAGAGCGAAGCCTGTTCGCAGCCTCTTGTCGCCACCTCGCTACCTCAGCTTGAAGGTTGGCCATTTGAGTGGCCATATCTCCAAGGCTATCTTCATCTCCTCCGGAAGGACCTTCCGGGTCTTGAGAACTGGTATGATCAGTTCGAATCGGAATGGAGGGTGGTGGAGTGGCTCCGGGCGATCGGAGTATGGAAGGGGTTGGCGGAGAGGTTTCGTATCCTCGAGGGATAGAAGCCCCTTGCGGAGTTTGAGGTGGAGGGATAGTCGAAGACCCTCCGACTTCAACTGTGTCGAAGGGTATCTCTCCGGAGATCCGAGAGGACCTCCGAGTGGGATTGCGAGGTGCGCTCCGTTTAGGAGGCATGATGTAAAAAGTTGGTAGAGAACGAAGTTTTTTGGACTAGGTTCCCCACGGACGGCGCCAACTGTTGGCGTAAAAGATTACGCTAACAGGTTTCTGTAGAAAAGAAACTAACAAACGAAGTGTTTGCGAAGCAAACTGTTCTAAGTCTCCGAAAGGATAATAGCTTAGAATAGTTCGAAAGTGTGTATTGAATCACTTGTAATCGGTCCCTATTACAGGGTGAAATGGGGGGTATTTATAGGCTTAAACATTAAGGAAAAGACCTATTTACCCCTCGATCTATTACAACCGACATTAAGGAAACTATTCGTTTTCCTTAATAGGGTTAAAATGGTAAAAGACTAATCTAATAAGATAGAAGATAAGTCTTCCATCTTAGCTGGCAGAAAAGATCCTGAAGGGCTTTGGTTCGAAGACATACTTCGAACCAGTGTCTGTCTTCGGGCTTCGAACCAGGCTCTGGGCATCTTCGAAGATGGTCTTCGGACAATCTTCGAGCTGGTTGACTGTCTTCATGCTGCTTTGGCAATAACCCCGAAGATGAGATATTTTCCCCCAACAGTGGCATAATGCTCCCTATGGTGGCTTCGGACCTCAGTGGCCGAACCCCCCATAGAGTGCCTTTGGACCCTAGTGTCCAAGCCCCATGCAGAGCGAGTTCAGCCCCCAATGGCCGAACCATGCACTGCTATGGACGAGCCCTTCGCCAAGAGGCTTCGACCCATACTGACCGAACGTACCCCTGGTCTGGCAGGATCCTTTGTTGATATGGTCTGAGACACCGTCGACTTTGTCGAGCCCTCATCTGAATAACGGTTTCGGTTGATAGTGGGCGAAGCCACTGGAGCCTCCTCCATTCAACTGTGTAGGGACTCCGTGGGCTCCGTACGTATCACAAATGGAGTACCCTATGCAACATAACACTATTCCTTGTTTTCCCTCAAAGTATTATGACTGGTAGGGACAAGCAGACACAGCGGAGAGAGGCATCATCCACAGGATATTCGTGGTACCTGTAAATCAACTCACGCAGAACGGAGTCAAAGAAGGACACGAAGAGGCAAAGGACAGGGAGTCCGAAGCTATCATGGTCAGAGTAGGGTCTCAGGAAGTCCCAATCCTGAAGGCTCCTTCACCGAAGCCTGGCAGAGGTATGTCTCCTACTCCGGATAAAGCCTGCGCTGGAGCTCGGTCCGATCAGCCGAACGAGGCTGGTCTGATTGTCGAGGTCCGCAGCAAAGGCCCCTCCGATTACAGAACGTGCGAGGCCGAACTGGACAGTACCACTTCGGCCAAAATTAACAAGAACCGGGCAGTGGCATCTAGTACCAAGCCACAACCGTCTTGGGCACCTCTAGGTATGTCCAATGCCTATGGGCACAGGAGATGCGCGAGAAGAAAGCCAAGGACGAGCGAGATGTTATCTTTGAAGAAATCTGCCCTTGACCAACTACGAGATAGGTATGGAGGGTTAAGCCGATTGAGATGACCAATCCGGCTCCTGGTCCGAGCAACGACGAAGACGGCATGATCGATGATGACTACTCACCAATCTCCGAGGGGCCCAAGCCCCAGGCAATGGACATCAACGTCGTCATGCTGCCCATTGAGTTCGCCCTATCGCAGGATGAGGCCGAGGCCGCTTAGTTGAACCTCGGCCCGCACAATGCTATCTTTGAGAAACTCGAGGGCTTGGCTCGCCATCTAAAGCATCTCTACGTCAGGGGTCACATCGATGAAAAGCCAATCTCCTAGATGCTTATTGACGGTGGTGCCACTGTTAACCTAATGCCTTACTCGCTATTGAAGAAACTTGGCAGGGATGAGGATGACGTGAATAAAACCAACTTGATGCTCAATGGCTTCAACGGCGAGAGTTCCAAAGCCAAAGGCGTGCTCTCCATGGAGTTGACAGTAGGCAACAATACATTGCCAATAGCATTCTTTGTCATCGATGTGCAAGGTAACTATAGTGTGTTTCTTGGGCATGACTAGATTCACGCAAATTGTTGCATTCCTTCTACTTTGCACCAGTGCCTAATTCAGTGGAACAGTGATGAAGTAGAAGTCATACCCACAGACACTTCGGCCCAAGTTGCATTGGCAGATGTTTCCATTGACGCCGTTCACAATAAAGTAGAGTGTCTATCAGGTAGAGATCTTTCGGATTATGACTTTGTTAGCGTATCCGGAGGATGTTTTGTACCAGTGCCTGTAAAGTCAGCTGGTGTAGCACATCTATTTCTAAATTAGTGGTCATGTCCAGTAAGAGTAATCTAGATTGGCTAAAGTCTCGTGTAGAGCAATATCGGTCTACTAAAGACAGTATTGCCGAAGCCACCGAGGACTTTAGCAAAGTAGAGAAATTTGAACTGGGTTTTGCGTCGACTGATCCCTTAGAGGAGGTTGACATAGGTGATGGTAGCGTCCCGAGGTTGATTTTTGTAAACCAACAGTTACAGTCTGATGAGAAGGCCGAAGTAATAAAGTTGCTTCGGTCGTATGTCGATTGTTTCGCGTGGGAGTATAGCGAAATGCCACGATTAAGACGCGAGCTTGTAGAGCATTGGCTACCTATCAAATCCGGATTTAGGACTTATAAACAGCCTCCTCGATGCTTTAATTCGGCCGTCTATGACCAAGTTAAAGAAGAAGTGGAGCGACTTCTCAAAGCTGAATTTATTAGGCCGTGCAGGTACACTGAATGGGTCCCTAACATTGTGCCTATAGAAAAGAAGGGGAGCGGCAAAATACGAGTTTGTATTGATTTTAGGGATCTAAACAAGGCCACTCCGAAGGACGAGTATCCAATGCCGATAGCCGACATGCTAATCAATGATGCTTCAGGACACAAGGTACTAAGTTTTCTTGATGGCAATGTTGGTTACAATCAAATCTTTATGTCGGGTTATTCGAGTGGGTCGTTATGACTTTTGGTTTAAAGAATGCTGGCGCTACATATCAACGTGCTATGAAATTGATCTTTCTTGCTAGGAGTTATGTTAGAAGTTTACATTGATGATGTTGTAGTCAAACCGGACGCTATGGGAAACCATCTAGCCGATTTGAAAGTTGCTTTTGATAGGATGTGACAGTATGGATTAAAAATGAACTTGCTCAAATGCACTTTCGGCATATCGGTAGGAAAGTTCTTAGGTTTCATGATTCATGAAAGAGGCATAGAGATCGATCCTAAGAGGCTTGAGAAAATTATAAACTCTGCAGCACCGACATGCAAGAAGGATGTGCAGAAGTTGCTAGGCAAGATGAATTTTTTGCGTCGCTTTATATCTAACTTGTCTGGCAAGATTGATGCCTTTGTCCCCATACTCCGGCTAAACAATGAAGTCGAGTTCACTTGGGGGGGGGGCAGTCAGCAACGCGCCTTTGAAAATATCAAGGAATGTTTGTCATCGCCACCCGTGGTGAGAGCACCCAAATCTGGGATTCCATTTCGGTTGTACATCCCTGCCGAAGAAAGCATGATTGGGGTCGTGCTACCCAGGAGTCGGAGGGAAAGGAGTACATCATAATGTTTTTGAGTCGCTGCCTGTTGGACACCGAAAGTAGGTAAGCGTTTGTGGAACGTTTATGTTTATCGCTTTACTACGCATGTACCAAATTGTGCCACTATCTTCTCCCTACTACACGTGTTGTCATCTGCCAAACTAATGTTATAAAACACAAGTTGAAAAAGCCGATTCTAAGTGGAAGAACCAAGAAGTGGGCGTACGCTTTGATTGAGTATGATTTGGCCTATGAATCCCTAAAAGCTATGAAAGGACAAATTGTCGCTAACTTTATAGTTGATCACCACATAGATATCAGTTGGAGTGACAATGTTTCTCTAATTGAGGTAGTACAATGGAAACTCTACTTTGATGGTTCATCTTGCAAAAGTGGCCAAGGTATTGGAGTGGTTCTCATATCACCCAGTGGAATGTTGTTTGAAACCTTGGCTCATTTTGAATTTCCCTCTACTAACAACCAAGCTGAATTGAGGCTTTATTGCTAGGACTTGAATTGTTGGAATCCATGTGTGTTAAACATGTTCATGCGCATGGTGATTCCCTGTTAGTAGTGCAACAAGTAGCTAAGAGTGCTCAATGTTTTAATGGCTTGCTAAACAACTACTTGGATAAATGCCTAGACATAATTGCTACTTTTGATGAATTCAAAATTTCTCACGTGTAAAGGGAGGCCAACTCCATTGCAAATGATTTGGCCCAAAAAGCATCTAGCTATCAGGTCAGGAGAGGTAAATTTTCTGTACGGGAAAAGCCGATGCTTGGTCTCACTACCGAAGCTAGGAGCTTCGGGCAAGCGCAAGGGTTTTCGAACCCTCCGGGTCGGACCCCTCGGCCACAAGAAACTGCCGCGCGCCAGAGCCCCAGGGCCGGAGCATTCCGCCCACCGAAGGGTCTAGCATGCAAGAGCCCATGCGTCGAAGTCCACTAGACAGTGAGGGTTTCCGGGAACCTAAACCCTCCGGCAGGAGGCTTTGGCCTGACCCACTTCGCGCTGCCATCTCGAGCAGGCTTCAGCAGAAGCAGGAAGGGCTCGGGGGGCACTCCGAAATTATTAGCCTGGGCGTCACTCTAGTGAATAAGAAAGCAAACTGTTCAGGAGCCCATTAGGGCAATTGGAGAACTCCAATTGTCCAGTATTTGAGGGACCCTACTCCAATTGCTAGATGATACTGTTGACACGAAAACGTGCCCCTGCACTTGAGTCAGTTCGATGATCCAAAACTATGCGGATACTTAGGGACAAGCCTAAGCATAACAAAGCACCGACGTCGTGTTCTGACTACCCTTAGCCGTGGTAAGGGGGGTGGAGTCGCCAGGCAATCAGATCACACAAAATAATCCAATTATCCGAAAGAAATATATTAAAACAGAATAAATCAGCAAACCGGTCGAAGCCTGTCTGCTTCGAAGTATGGTGCGAAGGGGCCGCCGAAGTATACCTTCGGCGTGTGGTGCGAAGTGTCCCACCGAAGAGTACCTTCGGCTTTCAGACTGATCTGGCTGAAGATGAACTCCGAACAGATCCGGACACAACAATCACCTCTGAACAGCGGGGTTCAGTGTGAAGTCCCCGATACAGTAAGATACAGAGTAATGACTCGAGCGCAATCCGCAAGCGTGACTTCTTCTGGAGCAGAGTACGAGCGTGGCGAAGCCTATTGTGACGAAGTCTATTGGCGAAGCGTGCGGTCGGAGCAATCAGTCTCGCCGAAGGGTGTTCTGTCAACCTCCGAAACCGATCTCTCAGCTCCGGACACCTCTGACGAAGTAGCTCCGAATGTAGGTAACCTGCAACAGATAAGATTTGAAGTACTAATTTGGCCTGAGGACCGAATTCTGCCAAGTGTTGCACTTGTAGAGAAGATAGCAATCTGTTACGCAGATTAGCGGATACTTCATAGGTGAAGTAACAAGGCGATAGCAATCTATTATGTAGATTAACGGATACATCACAAGTGAAGTAACAAGGGTTACCACAGTTCCGAAGTGGCCGTCGGAGGGCTTCCAGGCAAACCCACGAAGAGTACAGAAAAGTAAAGATAAAGTAAATGTGATTCAAAGCCAAGGCTTTGTGATTGATTTGTGTTGGGGGTGCCTCTGAACTGGATTCGCCTCTATATTTATAGGGGCTAGACCTCTGATATAATCTGCTATAATTCGGCTGACTAGAGATAAAAACTTAGTCGGAATCGTGTCCAACTCTATCTCTATCGAAGTGGGCCTTCGGCCAGGCCCGTCGAAGCCTTCTCCTTGGGCCAAAGCTTCGGCGGCGTGGGCCTGCGAAGGCTTCCTGGCCGAAGGTCGTGGGCTGGCTGGAAGCTTCCGGAGCCCATAGCCCAATGGTCCTTCAGCCCTATAAGGCTTCGGCCTGACCCGGGACATGTGTATTTTCGGCCCAAATTACCAAAATTGATATTTTTACAATCTTAGCCATTGATGCCATTTTTTGCTATCAGCAGATACACTGTATCGCCGAACTATTGATGGAGTATTGTTAAAGTGTTTAGACAATGAACGGTCCCAGGTGGCTACGGGAGAAGTCCATGATGGGCTTTGTGGTACTCATTAGTCGACCCAAAAAATGAATTGGATGCTCAAAAGAGCGGGTTTCTACTGGCCGACTATGACTGAGGATTGTTTTAAGTATTATAGAGGGTGTGAAGCATGTCAGAAGTTTGGCAATATCCAGTTAGCTCCTTCGTCGGTTGGGGTTTAGACTTCATCGGCCATATTTACCCTCCTTCGTCAAAAGGGCATTGGTTCGTTTTGATGGCAACAGACTACTTCACCAAATGGACCGAGGCCATGCCTCTGAAGAATATGACTCACAACGAGGTACTTGACTTTATCTTGAAGCACATCATACATAGATTCGGAATTCCTCAAACTCTCACTATAGATCAATGCAGTTCATTTGTTTCTAAAGAGGTGATGTAATTTGCCGAATTTTATGGTATTAAGCTGATAAACTCTACACCATACTATGCTCAGGCCAATCATCAGGCCGAGTCTAGTAACAAAATTGTGATTAAGCTTATTAAGAAGAAAATTGAAGAGTTCCCTAAGAGGTGGCATGAAGTGCTTTCCGAGGCACTATGGGCTTGTAGAATAGCGAAGCACGGTGCTACCCATCTTAGTCCATATGAGCTGCTGTATGGACAAGAAGTCGTTCTACCTGTAGAAGTAGATCTTGGCTCTTTAAGAGTTCTAAAGCAAGATGGCTTATCGGTCGACGAGTATGAGACTCTTTTGAAGGATAATCTAGAAGAAGTGACTGATAAGAGGTTGAGGGTTTTAGAAGCTATAGAGATAGACAAAAGGAGAGTAGCTAAAGCCTACAATAAGAAGGTTAAACCAAAATCGTTTCAAGTAGGTGACTTGGTTTGGAAGACAATTTTGCCCCTAGGAACTAAGAGCCCCAAATTTGGTAAATGGTCACTTAGTTGGGAAGGTCCTTTCGAAATAGCCGAAATCGCTCCTAGCAATGCCTATGTGCTAGAGTCTATGCAAGGAGAGCAGTTTTGAAGAGCTTTGAATGGTAGGTATTTGAAAAGGTATTTCCCAAGTGTGGGGCAAACAACTTGAAAAGTGTCGAAAGGCCGATATGAAGAGTATTGTCCTTGGCCCGTTATGCTTTTAGTTCACTTAGTTCACTAAATGGAAGGGGGGATGTGTTGATAGCAAAAAATGGCATTAATGGTTAAGATTGTCAAAATATCAATTTTGGTAATTTGGGCCAAAACTATACATGTCTCGGGTTGGGCCGAAGCCCTATGGGGCCGAAAGCCTACCAGGCTATGGGCTTCGGAAGCTTCTAGCAAGCCTGCAGCCTTCGGCCCGAAGGCCTTCGGAGGCCCACCGCATCGAAGCTTCAGCCCGAGAAGCAGGCTTCGGCAGGCCTGGCCGAATGCCCACTTCAGGCAGAGATAGAATTGAATCTGATTCTGGCTAAGTGTTTATCTCTACATGTGATTCGACCGAGTCATAATAGATTAGACTTAGAGATTAGAATTCTAGCCCCTATAAATATAGGGGTGAGGCCGCTTCAGAACCACCCCAACAAAAATCAACACAAAGCCCTAGCTTTGAACCGTACCTTTATTTTACCTTTACTTTCTGCAATCATCATGGGTTTGCCTAGAAGCCCTTCGACGGCCATTTTAGAACAGTGGTAATCCTTGCTACTTCTCTTGTGAAGTATCTGTCAATCTATGTAACAGATTGCTATAGCCTTGTTAATTCGCTTGTGAAGTATCCGCTAATCTGCGTAACAGATTGCTACCTTCGCCCCTAGTGCAACACTTTGCAGAATTCGGTACTCAGGCTGAATTGGTACTTCGAATCTATTCTATTGCAGGTTTCGTTGTTCGAAGACACTTCGCCGAAGTTGTCCGGAGCCAAGAGATTGGTTTCAGAGGCAGCCAGAGCACCCCTCGGCGAGAGTACTACTTCAACCGCCCGTGCTAGACCGTCACGCTATTGTCGGTTTTACCAAGTCCCGCACGCCAACACGCTCCACAACAGGCTTCATCACGATAGGCCTCGCCACGCTTGTACCCCACGTTAGACGAAGTTACGCCCGAGCTTTGCATCTAAGTCATTATTCTGTATCTTACTGTATCAGAGACTTCGCGCTGAACCCCGCTGTTCGGAAGTGATTGTCGCGTCTAGATTGGTTCGGAGTTCATCTTCACCTAGATAAGTCCGAACGCTGAAGGTACCCTTTGGCGGGACAGTTCGCACCAGATGCCGAAGGTACCCTTCGGCGACACCCTTTGCACTATACTTTGAATAAGTCAGGCTCCGCTCGGCTTGGTGATTTGTCCTGTTTAATACATTTCTTTCGGCTAATTAGATTATTTTGTGTGATCTTATTACCTGGCGACTCCACTCCCCTTACAACGGTTAAGGGTAGTCGGAACGCGATGTCAGTGTTGTGTTACGCTTTGGCTTGTCCCTAAGTATCCGCACACTTTTGGATCGTCGAACTGACCCAAGTGTGGGGGCACATTTCTGTGTCAACAACAGCATAGGAGGAGGATTCCTGCGGCCGACACGCCGACATACCACCACGTGTCGTGCCCCCTCATGAGAGACATGCACAGGAAGGAGGCCAGGACGACATTGAGGAGCGGATCTGTGCGCTGTTTAGGTAGTGTACCGGCTTCACACCTCAGGATCAGGCTAGGGTTTTCCGAAAGATGTACCCCGATCACTTCGATACCATACCCTACCCTCGTGGCTATAGACTCCCTAAATTCAAACAATTCGACGACGAGGTTAACAAGACCACACTAGAGCATGTCAGCCAATTCTAAGCACAGTATGGAGAAGCTAGTGGGTTGGACGCATTAAAACTTAGATTGTTTTCTCTTTTGCTATTTGGTACCACTTTCACTTGGTTTTCAGCACTTCCGCCAAACTCTGTCCACACATGGGCTCAATTAGAACAAAACTTCCATGAATATTTTTATACGGGCGAGACAGGACTTAGGCTTTCACACTTGACATCGGTCAAACAGAAGTCCAGCAAGAGTATCTCTGAGTATGTCAATAACTTTAGAGATACCAGAAACCGATGTTTTAGTTTCAACATTTCAGAAAGTGATTTGGTGGATCTGGCTTTTAACAGGTTGCGTTCTGATATTAAAGAAAGGCTAGACAACCAAAACTTTTTAGAGGTCAGTCAAATCCTACAGTAGGCTCTGGTCTAAGAAGGTCGAGCCAAGGATAAAAAATTTATTAAAACGTTTAACAAACCTAGGGCTGAAGTTCACATCATGGAACACTCTGACAAGGAAGAGTCAGAAGAAGAGGATGATTCAGCTGATATGTATGCGGCCGAATGGGCTTGGAACACTAAGAGCAATCCTATCAATTGTTCTGAGTTACGGTCGTATCCCACTAAGAGTCGGCCCAGTGAAGTTAAATACTCTTTTGATGTTACTAAATGCAATACAATATTTGATTTCCTCTTGAAAAGACAACTTCTCAGGTTGCCCAAGGGCTAGGTCATCCCGACCACCGATGAACTTATGAAGCGCCCATACTTTAAGTGGCACAATTCACATTCTCATTATACTAACGACTGCAATGTTTTTTGTCGGCAAGTTCAATTGGCCATAGAAGAAGGACGATTGAAAATAGATTCTAGTCTGAAGATGAAGCTAGACAAAGACCCCTTTCCCGTGAACACTGCCGATCTCGACGAGAAGAAGGTACTGATTCGGCCAGAATAGGCCAAGTCATCTAAGGGGAAAGCGGTCGTTATTGGAGAATCATGCGCGTGCACACTTGTACCAAAGAACCCTGAAGTGGGAGTGTGGAAAAGGAATATCAATGTGTTTTCTTTGGCTAGGGCTAGCAAGAACCCAAAGGTAACGTACCAGATGTTGTTGGGTAAACACCAGATGGAAACCAAGAAAGGAGGCCCCCGGCCAAAAATGCCAAGACAGCCGAAGGGACCAAGACAGCCAAACCCTTCGGAGAAGGAGTTTGGACCCCAACACTAAAACACCCATAGGGTGGGTTCGGACCCCTGTTGGCGTAAAAGATTACGCTAACAGGTTTCTGAGGATTAGAAACTAACAAACGAAGTGTTTGCGAAGGAAACTATTCCAAGCCTCCGAAACGATAATAACTTAGAATAGTTTGAAAGTGTGTATTGAATAACTTGTATTCGGTCCCTATTACAGGGTAAAACGGGGGGTATTTATAGGCCCAAACATTAAGGAAAAGACCTTCTTACCCCTCTATTACAACCGACATAGTGGAAACTATTCGGTACCCTTAATAGGGCTAAAATGGTAAAAGACTAATCTAATAAGAAAGAAGATAAGTCTTCCATCTTAGCTGGCAAAGAAGCTCTCGGAAGAGTCCACGTTCGAAGATATACTCTGAAACCAGAGTCCGTCTTCATACTTCGAACTACCTTCAACGTACATCTGAGAATATACGTCGGAATCCTTTGACTTGATTTCTTGTCTCTGTCTTGTTACTGCGATAATCCTGAAGATGGAATATTTTCCCCCAACAGTAGCCCCTGGAATACGCTTCTCCGTTAAATCTGTGATGTTAGGGAAGCAGTATACGCAAGAAAACATATCCATGTGCATGGATTAGCAGACTTAATACACCTCCGAAATGTATGGAGATGCGAACTTCAAATTATTGTCTAAGTGAATTATATTCGAAGTATTTTAGAATTAACTCGGGAAATCCGAAAGTCTTTTTAGGCTTGGAAAAAATAGCCGTTGGCTTTTTCCTTCTGACGGAAGTTACGCAATGCATTAATTCTGGAATAAAGTAACGGTCAAGAATGCAAAATGGCATAAGCAAACGGAAAAAATTGGGGTCTGGGCTATAAATAGAGGGCCCGACCCTTTCTTGTACCTTTCCACCGCTTTCGTGCAAACAGACCAACTCTCGAGCCCTAGTCTCCTCTTTTCCTTCAAAGCAATCCACGAGATCTAATGGCGAAAACCAGCTTCAAGGGTCCTAGAGAGACTTCAGCCTTGGCCCGGCAGCAAGCGGCAGCGGCTGCATCATCGGCGACGGCAACTCCGAATCCTCTAGTGGCGGTAATGGCGCCGGTGGGTGGAAATCCCCAAAATGCCGATCCTCAAGATCTATTTCCGGCGTCGACGAAGTATGTGGACCAGTCTTATCAACTGGGACCATCAACCTGCAGAAGGGAATCGCTTGCGGCTGCAGTAGAAGGCAAGATTAGTTCGGGGGTGATGATTCGCAAACCTGGGAAGGAAATTATTCCGTCACCAAGACCCGGAGAAGTGGTCGTCTTCGAAGCCTTCTTCGAAGCTGGCTTGGGACTTCCGGCGATCGACTTCTTAGCGGAGGTATTGGACTTGTTCCATGTCACTCTCCCCCAACTCTCTCCGAACGCAGTAGCGCGCCTCACCATCTTCGAATGGGCGTTGCGAGCCGAAGGTTGTGAAGGAAGGGCGGAGATCTTCGCAGCACTACACAGAGCATCATGCCAACCGAAGACCTTCGTTGGTTCCAGAGGTGAGAAGATAGTAGTGGCCTTCGGAAGTATCAACTTCAGACTCCGAGACGAATATGCCCTCCGGTTTCCTGCCAAGGCCATCAATGCCAGATGGTATACTGATTGGATCTTGAGATGGTTTTATGCCGAAGTTGGGGCGAGCAGCCGCCTAGTTGGACCTCTGCAAGAAATCCACTTCCGAAAGGAACCTTAGTCCACCCGGATTTAGGCCAACTCGAAGCTCGCCTGAGCTTGCTTCAAAAAATCAGTCATCGCTTGAGCATGCGAGACTTAGCTGAAGAATTCCTCGGACTTCAAATCCCTCCCCTGATGGCCAACTGGCCGATCAACTTCGAGGAAGATTCGGAAGGCAGTCTTTGAAAAATTTCTTCAATTTCGAGTCCTGCAGGTAACTTCGAAAACAACATATTTTATGTATATTTATTCGAAGAATTAACAAACTTAACTCGTTTTTCAGGTTCTTCAGCCCCTATAACTTCGGAGCAAATCGTACGAGCTTCGGAGAAGATTTTGGGCGTTCCAACTCCAACCGAGAAAGAATGGAGAATCAAATTTGTTGGTAGTTGGGAACGATCCAACCGAGTATGGGGGCTACTCGAAATTGTTCCACCCCCTTTGGTGGATTGGGTGCCTTCGGAGAAAGGGCCTAAGAAGAGGAAAGTCGAAGCTGGGACTTCGAGCTCTGCCAAGACTCCGGTCAAGAAGGTAGCTCGAAAGCCAAGAATTCCTGCGCCTTCAAGTCCAAAAGCTTCAATCTCCGATTCTCAAGAGGATGAAGGCAGGTTGCTCGTGAGGCTGATTGACGAGGATGCAGCTCAACAAGAAGCACATATTGAAGACGCTGCGAGTGTGCCAGAGTCTCAAGTCAACCTTGAACAAGAGAGGACTTCGGCTGCTCTAGAAGATTTACCTCAGGAGGGAGTCCGAGATGGAGCCCCTATGGATGAGAGCGGAGTCGAAGTCACTGCAGCTTCGATTCCGGGTGAAGCAACAACGGCTGTTCAGGAAAATGCTCCGACAGTTGAAGATTTGACTGCTGACTCCGACGAAGACCTTGCCTTCGACCCGCCAAGCAGCCCAATGCTTACCCGCCGCCAAAATGTCGAAGGTAAACTTCGAATAATTCTTTTATCCTTTTTTTCTGCGAAATTATACAATGTATAAAACCTTTGTTTTTCCAGAGTCCACTTCTATGGAAGAGGTCCGTCCCGAAGATACAATTCCTGGACCTTCGACGACTTCGGAGCCAATTCCAGGAGCCACTCAAATGGGGCCTGGAAAAGGCAAAGGGAAGATGGACCCCCTCCCTGCTCTGAGCTCAGGATCAACTCCGTTTGAGTCAACAGACGAGAGCCAATCTACTGAGGGGGGCCATTCTACTGGGGCTCCGAAGACCACAGCTCAACACTCCGGGCCTTCGCCAAGCGAAGATGACAAACAAGCCTTAAGCATGCTCCCCCTTCTAGCTCCTTTCTTGGAGCGAAGAACTGGGCTTTGGACTTTGCTCGAGCCTTTGGATCGAGCTAGTCGCGAAGTCGGGGAGACGGAGTTGGTGGCTATCTTGAGCGAGGCGGAGAGTTCGGAGCTTAACGCTGCCATGGAACGCGCAGCATACCAGGTACGAAGTATCTGCAAAACAGAATCAAATTTATAAACAAATAATTTCTCACCTTGGTTTTTTCTTTTCGCAGCAAACAGTCTTTGCCCGAGCTGCGAACATCTCCAATGAACGTGGAAACATTCGCCTTAGAGAGGAAAATGCAACTCTTCAACGAAATCTGACTATCTCCGAAGGTCGAGTGACCCACATGGACAACATGGTTTCAACGGAGCGCAGGGCCAGACAAGGCTTGGAGGCTGCGAACAAGGAGCTCGAAGCAGAAAAAATTGTGCTTCGAGCAAAAATTGAAAATATGCGTGCGGAGCACGCTACTGCGGGGGCCGAGCTTGTTAGACTCCGAGAAGAAGCTAGCCAGCTACTGAATCAAAAGAATTCTTTGGCTACGGAGGCTGCTAGGCTCTCTGGAGTAGTAGAAGAGCTAACTTCGATGAAGGATGCATTGACTGAAGATAAGCTGAAGTCAGAGAAGGTAGCTTCGGAGGTCATGGACCAATTGCTAGGCATTCTGGAGTACTTCGGTACTACTAGGACGCTTCCTTTGGATGACAACATCTCTCTGCTGCACCGGCTGAAGAGGATCCAAGGAGCAGCGAAGCAAATGAAGACAGCAGGCATTCAGTACGGAGAAATCTCCGGACAAGTGGCTGCTGTCGGCATACTTCGTTACTACGAAGATTTGGGCCGATCAATAACTCCGAGCGGAGGAGAGGGTCCCATTACCTTCGACGACGACCAGCTTCTCACTCCCTCCGAAGGTGTGGTCGCTGCTTGGCAAGCCTTTCAAACATCATGGAGAGCCGAAGGTCATTCTGCGATCAAGGCCTGGATTGACGAAGGACAACGCTAGAAGCAGGCTCGATCCCAAGCTTCGAGCAGTCAGCCTCCTCCAAACCCGCAAGTTTAGAATTACCTTAGGATTTTAAACTATGTAAAGCACTATGCTTTTGTACATTTATGAATGAATATTTGTTTATCATGTTTTTAGGCTTTGCCTCATATGGAAGATGTCGAAGTGTTAGATGTTAATGATGAACTTCGCTTATTATGGGCTACCTTCGAAATCTTAAAACTTCACAAGCGCCCTCGATTTCTAATTCCTTGAGATAGTTCCGGAATGATTATGTCCAAAATAAGCAAAGATATATTATCTTGCATTAAAGAGGAAGAAAAAGAAGTTAACTTGGAAACTTCATCTTCTGAAGACATTATATGGTCCGAAGACGAAGATGAAGCTCAAAGTAAAAAACCTGAAGAACTTGGAAGCTGGGAAAGGAGCCCCGAACGGCTTCGAACTTGGGCCGAGCTTCAACAAGAACAAAAAGAGTTTAGAGCTTCGAAGGGAAGCAGAAGAGTTAAACGCAAAGTTGTTAGAACTCCCGTCACTGGAACTAGTCGTTCCAACCCTAGCTCTAGAGATCGAAGAGGTCTTCGATTCCTTCTTGGTATAGATACCAATTTTTCATGATGTATTCATATTTGTTCGAATAATAAATATCGATTTAAAATTGTCTCCCTATTTATTAGCCCCTCTTTTGGCGTAAGAAAATTCGAACTGTATTCAAAGATGGTTAGGCGCAAAGAAAAACTTAGGAGTACAATTTTGGGGTTCGGAGCCCCTCAGTAATTTAAAGATCGACTAAAATCTTATAAAATGTCTTCGACTATTTGTAGTCTGAAGATTGGCAACTTAGTACCTTATGTTTTTGAAAGAAATCACTTGAGATAACTTTCCGGACACTTTAGTGTCTTAGATAATTTGTCACTTTGGACTTTCTTAACAGACATTCGAAGCTCATGGCTCAAACTCTATTTTGTTTTGGCCTCCTTCGGCTCTTTTTTGCGAATTCTGTCAAACCAGTGGTTTGGAGTTCGCAGTGGTCTCTTTGGACTCTTTTTACGGATGTCTACAAGCCGCTGGCTTGGACTCCACATGATTTGGTCTCCTTGGACTTTTTACGGATGTCTACCAGCCGATGGCTTGGACTCCGTATGGTGTGGTTTTGGGCTCTTTTACGGATGCCTACAAGCCGGTGGCTTGGACTCCAGATTATGTCAGCCCCCACATCATAAACTTCGAACCAATGGTTCAAAGTCCGAAAATATGATTCAAATTAATGACACTTCCCTCTCGGTCAACTCCATGGTTCCAGTGCGTCCACTCGGAAGCTAGAAGTTTATGAGGGGTAGGCACTATCTGAACCATATGCTTTATTAATTCTGAAGATGATTACAAATGATTACAAGGAGCCCCTATGCAAAGTATCGCTTTAGGTGCTCCGCATGCCAAGTATGTGCTAACTCTTCACCTTCCAAATTAGCTAATTTAAAAGAGCCAGGATGTCCTGAACGAACAATTAAGTATGGGCCTTCCCATTTATTTCCTAATTTTCCTGGCGCTATGATGCTTCAAAAAACGAGATGACTCGGTCTAAGCTCATTGATCTTAACCTTCGGGTCAAACCAAGCCTTCGTCTGCTGATGATACTTTGATAAATTGGCCACAGCTCGAAGTCTTGTCTCCTTTGTTAAATCCAGCGAAGCTTGTCTTTCTCCTTCAATCTCTGGTTCGGTGCTGCGAAGTGATCCTCCTTTGAGCTCCGTTGGAGTCATAGCTTCATCTCCGAATAGCAATCTGAATGGAGTGAAACCTGTGGACCTTGTTTGCGTAGTCCAAATGGACCATAAAATCTTCGGAAGTTCTTCGGTCCACAGTCCTTTTGCCAATCCTACTATCCTTCGATTTAGCCCTGACAAAATATTTCCATTGGCTCTTTCTACAGCTCCATTAGACTGAGGATGCCTCACTGCAGCAAAACATAACTGGATGCCTAGATCTTCGCAGAACTTTCTGAAAGGTTCTGCATCAAACTGTGTTCCATTATCAACTGTGAGTTGTCTAGGCACTCCGAACCGGCAAATGATACTCTTCCAAAAGAATTTCTGTACATTGTTCGAAGTGATAGCTGTTAAGGGCTCTGCTTCTACCCACTTAGAAAAATATTCAATAGCTATCACTGCGAACTTTAAATTTCCCTTAGCTACTAGAAAGGGACCAATCAAATCCATACCCCATCTGGCCATGGGCCATACCGGAGCAATAACTTGAAGAGCTGTTGGTGGGCGATGACTCCGTCAACCCATCCACTGACATCCTTGGCATGTGCGGACTAAGTTCTCCGCATCTGCTACTATCGTAGGCCAATAAAGCCCCTGGCGAAGTGTTTTTCCTGCTAAAGCTCGAGGGGCCAGATGGCTACCGCAAAGCCCTTCATGAATTTCTCGAAGAATATCTTGGCCTTCGGTTTGGGATATACATCGGAGTAAAGGGGGACATACTCCGGCCTTGTATAAAATACCATTGATTATTTGATAATTCCTGGCCCTGAGTTTCAATCTTGCAAATTGTGGCTCTTCAAACGAATTTGCTCCTCCTTGCAAAAGATCCATGATTGAATTTCTCCAATCTGTACTTGGAATGCAAAGAATCTCTATAGAGGGAATTTGTGGCACCGAAGGTGTACTGAGCTCCTCATAAAAATCCTCTTCTGGTATATCCATTGCTCCGGCTGCAGCTTTTACTAAGATGTCCGCTTGCACATTTTCTGCTCTTGGTATACTCCGAATGGAAATACCCTTGAATTGTGCTTCGATCTTACGGATTTCTTCTAAGTACTTTGCAAGCTGTGGATGCCGAACTTGAAAACTTTTATCTACGTGCCCTGCTACTATTTGAGATTATGTCTTTATAACAACTCTTGTAGCCCCTAGAGCACGTGCTTTTCGGAGTCCCAGTAAAATCCCTTCATACTCGGCTATATTATTGGTAGACTTAAAGTTGAGTCTTGCGGAGTACATTGCTCTTTACCCTGAAGGCGAAATTAAAACTGCTCCAACACCTGCTCCAGATGCTTGAAAAGCCCCATTAGAAAAAACAGTCCAAATTCCTTCGCTTGACTTCTCCGGAACCCACGTTGCAGGGGGAGTCCATTCTGCTACGAAATCTGCTAAGACTTGCGATTTGATTGCTGTCCTTGCCAGAAAGGATAAGCCGAAAGGTGCTAGTTCGACTGCCCACTTTCCAATTCTTCCAGTGGAGTCTTTACTTCGGAGCATATCTCCCAAAGGATACGAAGTTGGTACAATTACATTATGAGCCAAAAAATAATGTCTCAATTTCCTCGAAGCCATTATCAGAGCATAAGTGAACTTTTCGAGCTCGGAATACCTTGTATTCGCTCCTGACAATGCTTCGGACACAAAATAAACTAGATTTTGTACCAACTTCCCATTGAAATCCATTTCTCTGACAAGGACTGCGCTGACAGCAGAGCTTGTAGCTGCAAGGTAAAGGAGTAGGGTTTCATCCGCAGTAGGCACCGTGAGTGTAGCAAGATTACTGAGATAGTCTTTAATATCTTCGAAGCTTTTCTGACACTTTGTTGTCCATGCAAAATCTTCGGACCCTTTCAATGCTTTAAAGATGGGCAAACTTCTCTCCGCAGACCTTGCCAAAAACCTGCTAAGTGCTGCCAGAAGACTAGTCAGCTTTTGCACTTGCTTTAAATTTTCTGGAGGAGCCATCTTCTGCAGCGCAGTTATCTGAGTAGGGATAGCTTCAATTCCTCTGCTTGAAACTAAATACCCTAACAATTTCCCAGCCTTAGCTCCGAAGATACATTTTTCGGGGTTAAGACGGATCCCACATGCCCGAAGGCTATTAAATGTTTCTGCTAAGTCTAGGCAATGTTGGTGCTTTAAAGAACTCTTTATTACAATATCATCCATATAGGCCTCTACATTACGACCTAATTGATGACCTAGAGCCTTAGCAACTAACCTCGAAAAAGTAGCCCCAGCATTTCTTAAGCCAAAGGGCATTCTTACATAATAGAAGACTCCTGAAGGAGTTACGAAGCTTGTCTTGATTTCATCTTCGCGTTTCAACCATATCTGATGATAACCGGAGTACGCGTCAAGGAAACTTAATAACTCCGAACCTGCAGTGGAGTCGACCAATTGATCAATTCGGGGCATGGGGTAGGGGTCACGAGGGCATGCTTTATTCAAGGATGTGAAATCAATGCACATGCGCCACCTCCCGGAAGATTTCTTCCTGACGAAGACTGGGTTGGCTAACCATTCTGTGTGAGCCACTTCTTTGATAATCCCAGCTTTCAGCAATTTTTCAACTTCGTCTTTGGCAAGAACAGCTCTTTCTGCAGACATTTTTCGGAGTCCTTGCCGAACAGGCCGGGCCTTCGGGTTTACAAGTAAACTGTGCTCAATAATATCCCGACTGACTCCGGTGATGTCTTCGTCAGACCAAGCAAAGACATCTAAATTTTCCTCAACTACTTTCTCCAAGGAGGTAGCAACTTCTGGAGGCAAATCTTTACCAAATTGAAATAAATATTCTTTGCCATCTTTAACAATAACCTTCGTTGCAATCTCTCCTTCAGGACTTGGTCTTGGGAAGGATTTCTTCGAAGATTCGCAAGGAGCAGAAAAATTTTCTTGATTATCTTGCACACTATTCACTTGTCTTGGATCAAGAGGGGGGCCGTGACCATACTCCACTCTTCGGGCGGTAGCTTGATCTCCGAAGATAGTGAGCACTCCCGCTTGTGTTGGCATCTTCATGCACAAGTAATTGTGGTGCGCCACAGCTCCGAACTGATTTAACATGCCTCTTCCGAAGATGACGTTGTATGCATATGGAGCATCCACGACGTCGAAGATTACTTCGTCTGTCCTGGCTAACAGCCCTTCTCCGAAGGTAACTTCCAGGCCAATTTGGCCGAGGGCATCAAGCGGAGGTCCTGCAAAGCCTTGCAAAGGGCGAGCCGTTGGAAGAAGGTGCTTCCTGGAGATGCATAGTTGATCGAAGGCTTTAACAAAAATAATGTCTGCCGAACTCCCTCCATCAATTAGCACTCTTCGAACCTCAGTTCCTGCAATGTCGGAAGTAATGACAAGTGGGTCTGGATGTGGAAATTTAATGCCAGCTGCATCCTCTGCAGAAAAAAGATATTGGTACATAGGACCATTCTGGCATAGCAGCTGCAGATGAAGAAGTTCCTATATGCCCCACTTCTCTGACATACTCTCTTCTCTGCCTCTTTGACATGCTTCCGAGAGTCCCTCCTCCGGAGATTGGGAGGACTACTCTTTTTCCTCGATCTTGCCCTTCCTCCTGCTTCGGAGGTGGCATAACATTGACCACCGGAGGGCGCCTTGCTGGATCGAAGTTCTCTATTCGCGCCACAGCCTGGACAGGCTCTGGACGCACTTCGACTTGAACTCGGTCAGTAGTACCTCGACCCGAAGTTCTCTCTAAATACTCTCCTCTCAGAGTAAGTATAGCTTTGCACGCGTTAGTTGCGTGACTTCGGTTCTCACCATGAATGCAACAGAAGAAAGTTTGGCCTTTTCCGGCCGATTTTCCTGGAGGCCTCCAACTGCTGGTTTTACTTCCCGAAGGTTGTGCAGCTCTCTGGGCAAACTTTTGCGGAGGTGCAATGTTCAGAACTTCTGAACGAGGATGCTTTTTCCCCCTTCTCCTATCATGCTGAGCTTCGAAGACAGGTCCCTGCGGTTGTGTCGAAGTTTTCACTTCCAATTTTACTTCCTGCAGTATGGACGGAGTAGCTGCAGTTCTCCGAAGCCAGCCTTCTTCTGACCTTGCATATTCTTCAAAATAGGACATCAGCTGAGAAACAGAAGATATGCTTTTCCGGTGAAGTTTATCAAGTAGGCCTGGATGAATGACTCCCTCTCGAGTTGCGTCAACTACCGAAGATGTAGTTAACCCTCGAATTTGTGACTTCGTATGAGGGAAGCGCTTGAAGTATTGTCTTAGGGTTTCTCCAGGGAGCTGCTTCACCTAGAAAAGACTTCCCGTTGACATTGGAGGCACGAAGGTGCCCTGAAAATTACTCACGAACTTTTTCTTCAATTGCCCCCATGAATTGATTGATCCTGGTTTTAAAGACCAGAACCATCGTAAATCCACTCCTTGAAAAGCGAGGGGGAAACATTTTGCCATGGTGTCCCGCACTCCTCCACTGGCTTCAATCGCCAAAGCATAAGATCGGACAAATTCTCCAGGATCTTCATCTCCGGCATACTTGCAAAGCTTCGAAGTCTTAAACTTCGGGTCGAAGCGTACTTTCTGCACTTCGGGATGCAACGGAGAGTCAGTGTCAAAAGAGGCGTTCTCCGGGGCTTCAGGATAGATAGGTTCATCGTCTTCAGGCACTTCAGGAATAACCGGGATGGCTTGAGAGCGAAGCCTATTTGCAGCTTCTTGCCGCCATCTCGCTACTTCGGCTTGGAGACTGGCCATCTGAGTGGCCATATCGCCAAGTCTGTCTTCATCTCCTCCGAAAGGATCTTCCGGGTCTCGAGAACTGTAGGGATCGGTTTGAAGTGGAACTTGGGGTGGAAGAGGGACTCCGTCGGGCCGAAGTATAGATGGAGTTGGTGGAGGAACTCCGTATACTCGGGGAAGGGGCGTCCCTTCCGGGGTTTGAGGTGGAGGAAAAGTCGAAGGTCCTCCAACCTCGACTGTATCTGTGGATCTAGCTCCGAAGGTCCGATGAGACCTCCGAGTAGGATTACCAGCTGAACTCCGCTTAGGAGGCATGGTTTGGAAACTCGGTAGAGAACGAAGTTTCTTGGACTAAGTTCCCCACGGACGGCGCCAACTGTTGGCGTAAAAGATTACGCTAACAGGTTTCTGAGGATTAGAAACTAACAAACGAAGTGTTTGCGAAGGAAACTATTCCAAGCCTCCGAAAGGATAATAACTTAGAATAGTTTGAAAGTGTGTATTGAATAACTTGTATTCGGTCCCTATTACAGGGTAAAACGGGGGGTATTTATAGGCCCAAACATTAAGGAAAAGACCTTCTTACCCCTCTATTACAACCGACATAGTGGAAACTATTCGGTACCCTTAATAGGGCTAAAATGGTAAAAGACTAATCTAATGAGAAAGAAGATAAGTCTTCCATCTTAGCTGGCAAAGAAGCTCTCGGAAGAGTCCACGTTCGAAGATATACTCCGAACCAGAGTCCGTCTTCATACTTCGAACTACCTTCAACGTACATCTGAGAATATACGTCGGAATCCTTTGACTTGATTTCTTGTCTCTATCTTGTTACTGTGATATCCTGAAGATGGAATATTTTCCCCCAACAACCCCAATGGCCGAACCCTCCGTGTAATGAGTTTGGACACCAGTGGCCGAACCCTCCGCATAGTGAGTTTGGACCCCAATGGTCGAACCCTCCGCATAGTGAGTTCGGACCCTAATGGCCGAACCCTCCACATAGTGAGTTCGGACCCCAATGGCCCAACCCTCCGCTCGGTGAGTTCAGACCCTAGTGGCCGAACCCACCTCCGCTCTCGGCAAACCCCCCGGTGGGAGAGTTCGGCACGCAATGGCTGAAGATACCTCCGACCTGGCAGGACCCTTCGCTGATATGGTCCAAAGTACCTTCGACATGGCTGAACCCCCCTCTGGGCAATGGGTTCGGCTCGCAATGGGTGAAGCCACTAGAACCATAGATGCCTCTGCCATACTACTGGGCAGGATCCCCATGGGCTCCAAACTACACCTCACCGCCGGGGCACCCTTCACAAGATAATGTTGCCCCCTGTTTTCCTTCGGAGTGTTATGATTGGCAGGGTCAAGTGAACACGGCGAAGGGGAACATTTTCCACAGGTTGTTTGTGGTACCTCTGAATCGGCTCACGTAGGATGAAGCCAAGGAGGATGTGCGCAAAGAGGCGAGGGAGACGGAGTCCGAAGCTATCATAGTCAGAGTAGGGTCTTAGGAAGTCCCAATCCTGAAGGCCCCCTCGCCGAAGCACGATGGAGGTAAGTCCCTTAGTCTGGCCGAGGCCATCACCGAAGCCTAGTACGATCGGCCTAACGATGCCGGTCCGACCGACAGGGTATAGAAAAAGGTTCTCACCGAGCGCAAAGAATACGAGGCCGACCTGGGTAGTTCCCATTCGGCCAAAAATCACAGGAACAAATTCGTAGCACCTGGTACTAAGCCGCAACCACCTTGGGCACCTCTGGGCTTGTCCAAATCATAGAAGAGGGGCCTACAACATCTGCGATCATAAGAGATGCGTGAGAGGAAGGCCGAGGATGAGCAAGACGCCATCTTTGAGGAAATCCACCCTCGGCCAGTCATGAAGCAAGCATGGAAGCCTAAGCTAGTTGAGACAAACAACCCGGCTCCCTCTCAGAGCGACGATGACAATGACATGCTCCACGACGACTACACGCCCATCTCCGAGGGGCCTGCACCTCAGGCAATGGACATAAACATCGTCATGCTTCATGCTGAGTTCGCACTACCACGAGATGAGGTCGAGGTCGCTCAGTTGAACCTCGGGCCACGAGATGCTATTTTCAAGAAGCTCGAGGATACGGATCGTCACCTAAAGCCTCTCTATGTCAAGGGGCACATTGATGGAAAGCCGATCTCCATGATGCTTGATGATGGTGGTGCCACCGACAACTTAATGTCGTACTCTCTTTTGAAGAAGCTCGGCAGAGGTGAGGAAGATCTAAAGAAAACCAACCTTATGCTCAATGGCTTCAACGGCGAGAGCTCCAAAGCAAAAGGCGTACTCTCCCTAGAGTTGATGGTGGGCTACAAGACGTTGCCAACGGCGTTCTTCATCATTGATGTGCAAGGTAACTACAGTGTGCTACTTGGGCGTGATTGGATTCATGCAAATTGTTGTATTGCATCTACTTTGCACCAGTTCATAATGAACTAGGACAGCGATGATGTGGAGGTTGTTCCAGCAGATACTTCGGCCCAAGTAGCATTGGCCGATTTGTCTATCGATGTCGTCCATGATAAAGTAGAGTGTATATCATGTAGGGATCACTCGGATTATGACTTCATTAGCGTGTCCGGGGACATTTTCTACGCATGTTTGTAAATATGGCTGGTGTAGCATGGCTATTTCTAAACTATTAATCATGTCTAGTAAGAGTAATCTTGATTGGCTACGGTCTCGTGTGGAGCAATATCAGTCCTCTAAAGACGGTATTGTCGAAGCCATTCAAGATTTTAGTGAAGTAGAAAAGTTAGGTCAAGGTTTTGCGTCGGTCGATCCTCTAGAAGAAGTCGATATAGGCAATGGTAGCATTCCAAGGACGACTTTTGTAAACAAAAATTTACAAGCTAGCGAAAAGACTGAAGTGGTAAAGTTGCTTCGGTCATGTGTTGATTATTTTGCATCGGAGTATAGTGAGATGCTCGGACTAAGCCATGAGCTCGTAGAGCATCGGTTTCCTATCAAACCCAGGTTTGGGCCTTATAAACAACCCCCTCATCGCTTTAATTTGGCCGTGTATGACCGAGTTAAAGAGGAGATAGAACGATTGCTCAAGGCTGAATTTATTAGGCCATGTAGGTATGCTAAATGGATTGCTAACATTCTGCCTATATAGAAGAAGGGGAGTGGCAAAATACGGGTTTATATTGATTTCTGGGATCTGAACAAGGCCACTCCAAAGGATGAGTATCCCATGCCAATAGCCGACATGTTGATCAACGA
Organism: Zizania palustris; assembly: GCA_019279435.1. Classification (NCBI taxonomy): domain Eukaryota; kingdom Viridiplantae; phylum Streptophyta; class Magnoliopsida; order Poales; family Poaceae; genus Zizania; species Zizania palustris. The sequence goes on from JAAALK010000286.1 coordinate 16,109,502, forward strand.
TGCTTCAAAACACAAGGTACTAAGTTTTCTTGATGACAACACTGGTTATAATAAAATCTTTATGGCCGAAGAGGACGTCTACGAGACAGCCTTTCGATGCCCTAGTTTTGTCGGCTTGTTTGAGCGGGTTGTCATAACTTTTGGTTTAAAGAATGATAGCGCTACTTATCAACGTGCTATGAACCTGATCTTTCATGACTAGCTAGGAGTTATGCTAAAGGTCTATATAGACGATGTTGTAGTCAAATCAAATGCTATGGGCAACCATTTAGCCGATTTAAGAGTTGTTTTTGACAAAATACATCAGTATGGATTAAAATGAAACCACTCAAGTGTGCGTTTGGCGTGTTGGCAGGCAAGTTCTTAGGATTCATGATTCATGAAAGAGGTATTGAGACTGATCCTAAGAGACTTGAAAAGATTAGGAACTTTGAAGCGCCGATATGCAAGAGAGATGTGCAAAAGTTGCTAGGCAAGATTAATTATTTGCGTCGCTTTATATCTAACTTGTCTGGCAAGATCGATGCTTTTGTCCCCATACTCTGGCTAAAGAATGAGGCTGAGTTCATTTGGGGGGCAAATCAGCAAAGCGCCTTTGAGAAAATTAAAGAGTGCTTGTCATCACCGCCCGTGGTAATAGCACCAAAAGACGGGATTCCATTTCGGCTATACGTTGCTGCAGAAGATAGCATGATAGGAGTCGTACTAACTCAGGAGGTGGAGGGAAAAGAGTACATTATCACTGTTGGGGGAAAATATCTCATCTTCGGGGTTATTGCCGAAGCAACATAAAGGCAGACAGCGGATTCGAAGGTTCCCAAACGATCATCTTCGAAGATACCCGGAACCAAGTTCGAAGTACGAAGATAGGCATTGGTTCGGAGTACATCTTCGAACTAAAGCTTTTCAAGATCTTTTCTGCCAGCTAAGATGGAAGACTTATCTTCTTTCTCATTAGATTAGTCTTTTACCATTTTAGCCCTATTAAGGGAACCGAATAGTTTCCACTATGTCGGTTGTAATAGAGGGGTAAATAGGTCTTTTCCTTAATGTTTGGGCCTATAAATACCCCCCATTTCACCCTGTAATAGGGACCGAATACAAGTTATTCAATACACACATTCGAACTATTCTAAGTTATTATCCTTTCGGAGGCTTAGAACAGTTCTATTCGCAAACACTTCGTTTGTTAGTTTCTCTTCTACACAAACCTGTTAGCGTAATCTTTTACGCCAACAGTTAGCGCCGTCCGTGGGGAACCTAGTCCGAAAAACTTCGTTTTCTACCAACTTCTTACATCATGCCTCCTAAGCGGAGCGCACCCCGCAATCCCACTCGGAGGTCCTCTCGGATCTCCGGAGAGATACCCTTCGACACAGTTGAAGTCGGAGGGCCTTCGACATTCCCTCCGCAAACCCCGGAAGGAGCTTCTATCCCTCGAACATACAAAGCTTCTCCGCCAACCCCTTCCATACTTCGACCGCCCGGAGTCCCTTCTCCACCCTCCATCCCAATTCGAACTGATCCTACCAGTTCTCAAGACCCAGAAGATCCTTCCGGAGGAAATGAAAATAATCTTGGAGATATGGCCACTCAAATGGCCAACCTTCAAGCTGAAGTGGCAAGGTGGCGACAGGAGGCTACGAGCAGGCTTCGCTCTCAAGCCACCCCAACCATCCCAGAAGTGCCCGAAGACGATGATCTCGATTATCCCGAAGCCCCGGAGAACGCCTCCTTCGATAATGAATCTCCGCTGCATCCTGAGCTGCAGAAGGTTCGCTTTGATCCAAAGTTTAAAACTTCGAAGCTCTGTAAGTATGCCGGAGATGAAGATCCCGGAGAGTTCGTTCGTTCTTATGCCCTAACAATTGAGGCTAGCGGAGGAGTTCGAGACACCATGGCGAAGTGCTTCCCTTTAGCTCTTCAAGGAGTGGTATTGAGATGGTTCTGGTCCTTGAAGCCAGGATCAATCAATTCATGGTCGCAGCTGAAGAAGAAGTTTATAAGCAACTTTCAGGGCACCTTCGTGCCTCCTATGTCAACAGGAAGCCTTTTCCAGGTGAAACAGCTCCCCGGAGAAACATTGAGGCAATACTTTAAGTGCTTCGCTCATACGAAGTCGCAAATTCGGGGGCTGTCCGCATCTTCAGTGGTTGATGCAGCTCGGGAAGGCGTCAGTCATCAAGGCCTTCTGGATAAGCTTCATCGGAAAAGCATCTCCTCGGTCTCTCAGTTGATGTCATATTTCGAGGAGTATGCGAAGTCAAAGAAGGTTGGCTTCGGAGGACTGCTGCTACTTCGTCCATATTGCAAGAAGTCAAAGTAGAAGTGAAAACTTCGGCACAGCCGAAGGAACCAGTCTTCGGAGTGCAACATGATCGGAGAAGAGGGCAAAATCACCCTCGTTCTGAAGTCATGAATATTGCACCCCCACAGAAGTTTGCACCAAGAGCTCCACAGTCTACGGGGAACAAGGCCAGCGGCTGGAGGCCGCCAGGGAAAACGGCTGGCAAGGGCCAGACCCTTTTCTGCTGCATTCACGGAGAAAATCGAAGTCATGCAACTGATACTTGCAAGGCTATACTTACCCTAAGGGGAGAGTACTTAGAGATAACTTCGGGTCGAGGCAGTACCGACCGAAGTCCAGCGGCAACGCGCCCAGAGCCGGTCCAGGCTGTGGCGCGGATAGAAAATTTTGATGCTGCAAGACACCCTCCGGTGGCCAACGTTATGCCACCTCCGAAGCAAGAGGAAGGGCAAGATAGAGGAAAAAGAGTAGTTCTCCCTATCTCCGGAGGAGGTACCCTCGGAAGCATGTCCAAGAGACAGCGAAGAGAGTACTTTCGGGAAGTAGGTCATATTGGGACTTCGTCGTCTGTAGCTGCAATGCCGAAGTGGTCTCACGTTCCGATATCCTTTTCTGCAGAGGATGCAGCTGGTATTAAGTTCCCGCACGCAGATCCATTGGTTATCACTGCTGATATTGCGGGCACTGAAGTCCGAAGGGTGCTGATTGACGGAGGTAGTTCGGCAGATATCATTTTTGTTCAAGCCTTCGATCAGTTGTGCATTTCCAGGAAGCATCTCCTTCCAGCGGCTCGTCCTCTGCAAGGCTTCGCAGGACCCCCGCTTGATGCACTTGGCCAGATAGGCCTGGAAGTTACCTTCGGAGAAGGTTTATTGGCCCGGACTGAAGAAGTAATCTTCGATGTGATAGATGCCCCGTATGCTTACAACGTCATCTTCGTGAGGGGCATGCTAAACCAGTTCGGAGCTGTGGCGCATCACAATTATTTGTGCATGAAGATGCCCACGCAAGCAGGAGTCCTTACAATCTTCGGAGATCAAGCCATTGCTCGGAGGGCTGAATATGGTCATGGTCCCCCTCTTGATCCGAGGCAAGTAAACAGTGTGCAGGATAATGAAGAAATTTTTTCAGCCTCCTCTGAAGCTTCGAAGAAGTCCTTTCCGAGACCAAGTCCCGAAGGAGAGATTGCAACGAAGGTCATTGTTAAAGATGGTAAAGAGTACACTTTTCAATTTGGTAAAGATTTACCTCCTGAAGTTGCAACCTCCTTAGAAAAGGTGGTGGAAGAAAATTTAGATGTCTTCGCTTGGTCTGACGAAGATATCACCGGAGTCGGTCGGGATATCATTGAACACAGTTTACTTGTAAACCCGAAGGCCCGGCCTGTTCGACAAGGTCTCCGGAAGATGTCCGCAGAAAGAGCTGCTCTAGCTAAGGACGAAGTTGAAAAATTGTTGAAGGCTGGGATTATCAGAGAAGTGGCTCACAGAGAATGGTTAGCCAACCCAGTCTTCGTCAGAAAGAAGTCTTCCGGGAAGTGGCGCATGTGCATCGATTTCACATCCTTGAATAAAGCATGCCCACGTGACCCCTACCCCATGCCCCGAATTGATCAGCTGGTTGACTCCACCGCAGGTTCGGAGTTATTAAGCTTCCTTGACGCGTATTCTGGTTATCATCAAATATGGTTGAAGCGCGAAGATGAAATCAAGACAAGCTTCGTAACTCCTTCGGGAGTCTTCTGTTATGTAAGAATGCCCTTCGGCCTAAGAAATGACGGGGCTACTTTTTCGAGATTAGTTGCTAAGGCTCTAGGTCATCAACTAGGTCGCAATGTGGAGGCCTATATGGATGATATTGTAATAAAGAGTGCTTTAAAGCACCAACATAGCCTAGACTTAGCAGAAACATTCAATAGCCTTCGGGCATGTGGGATCCGTCTTAACCCCGAAAAATGTATATTCGGAGCTAAGGCTGGAAAATTGTTAGGGTATTTAGTTTCAAGCAGGGGAATTTAAGCTAGCCCTACTCAAATAACTGCGCTGCAGAAGATGGCTCCTCCGGAAAATTTAAAGCAAGTGCAGAAGATGACTGGGCGTCTGGCAGCACTTAGCAGGTTTTTATCAAGGTCTGCAGAGAGGAGCTTGCCTATATTTAAAGCATTGAAAGGGTCCGAAGATTTTGCATGGACACCGGAGTGTCAGAAAAGCTTCGAAGATATTAAAGAGTATCTCAGTAATCTTGCTACACTCACGGTGCCTACTGCGGACGAAACCCTACTCCTGTACCTTGCAGCTATAGGTTCTGCTGTCAGCGCAGTCCTTGTCAGAGAAGTGGATTTCAATGGGAAGTTGGTCCAAAATCCTGTTTATTTTGTATCCGAAGCATTATCAGGAGCGAAGACAAGATACTCCGAACTTGAGAAGTTCGTTTATGCTCTAATAATGGCTTCGAGGAAGCTAAGACATTATTTTTTGGCTCACAATGTAATTGTACCAACTTCGTATCCTTTAGGAGATATGCTCCGAAGCAAAAATTCCACTGGAAGGATTGGAAAGTGGGCAGTCGAGCTAGCACCCTTTGGCATATCTTTCTTGGCAAGGACAGCTATCAAATCCCAAGTCCTAGCAGACTTCGTAGCAGAGTGGACTCCACCTGCGAATTTGGCTCCGGAGAAGTCAAGTGACGGAGTTTGGACTGTTTACTCCGATGGGGCTTTCCAAGCATCCGAAGCAGGCATTGGGGCAGTGTTGATTTCACCATCAGGGCAAAGAGCAACGTACTCCGCAAGACTCAACTTTAAGTCTACCAATAATATAGCGGAGTATGAAGGGATTTTATTGGGTCTCCGGAAAGCACGTGCTCTAGGGGCTACAAGAATAATTATAAAGACAGATTCTCAGATAGTAGCAGGGCACGTAGACAAAAGTTTCCAAGTTCGGCATCCACAGCTTGCAAAGTATTTAGAAGAAATCCGTAAAATCGAAGCACACTTCAAAGGTATTTCCATTCGGAGTATACCAAGAGCGGAAAACGTGCAAGCGGACATCTTAGCGAAGGCTGCAGCCAGAGCTGTGGATGTGCCCGAAGAAGCTTTCTACGAAGAACTCAATATACCTTCGGTGCCACAAATTCCCTCTGCGGAAATTCTTTGCATTCCTAGTGCAGATTGGAAAAATTCGATCATGGAACTTTTACAGGGAGGAACAAATTTGCCCGAAGAGCCCCAGCTGTCAAGATTAAAGCTCAGAGCCAGAAACTATCAAATAATCAACGGTATATTATACAAGGCCGGAGTATGTTCCCCTCTACTCCGATGTATATCCCAAGCTGAAGGCCAAGAAATTCTTCGAGAAATTCATGAAGGCCTTTGTGGAAGCCATCTAGCCCCTAGAGCTTTGGCAGGAAAAACACTTCGCCAGGGGCTTTATTGGCCTACAATCACAGCTGATGCGGAGAGCTTAGTCCGCACTTGTCAAGGATGCCAATGGATGGGTCGACGGAGTCATCGCCCACCAACAGCTCTTCAAGTCATTGATCCAGTATGGCCTATGGCCAGATGGGGTATGGATTTAATTGGCCCCTTTCCGGTAGCAAAGGGAAATCTAAAGTTCGCAGTGGTAGCTATTGAATATTTTTCTAAGTGGGTGGAAGCAGAACCCTTAACAGCTATCACTTCGAACAATGTACAGAAATTCTTCTGGAAGAACATCATTTGCCGGTTCGGAGTGCCTAGATACCTCACAGTTGATAATGGAACACAGTTCGACGCAGAACCCTTCAGGAAGTTTTGCGAAGATCTAGGCATTCAGCTATGTTTTGCTGCAGTGAGGCATCCTCAGTCTAATGGAACCGTAGAGCGAGCCAATGGAAATATTTTATCAGGGCTAAATCGAAAAATAGTAGGATTAGCAAAGGGACTGTGGACCGAAGAGCTTCCGAAGATTCTGTGGTCCATTCGGACTACGCAAACAAGGTCCACAGGTTTTACTCCGTTCAGACTACTATTCGGAGATGAAGCTATGACTCCAACGGAGCTCAAAGGGGGATCATTTCGCAGCACCGAACCGGACATTGAAGAAGAAAGACAAGCTTCGTTAGATTTATTAGAAGAAACAAGACTTCGAGCTGTAGCTAATTTATCAAAGTATCATCAGCAGACGAAGGCTTGGTTTGACCCGAAGGTTAAGCTCAATGAACTAAGACCGGGTCATCTTGTTCTACGAAGCATTATAGCTCCAGGGAAGTTAGGCAATAAATGGGAAGGTCCATACCTAATTGTCCGCTCAGGGCGCCCTGGTTCATTTAAATTAGCTAATTTAGAAGGTGAAGAGTTAGCACATACTTGACATGCGGAGCACCTAAAGCGATACTTCGCATAAGGGCTCCTTGTAATTCGCTTGTAATCATCTTCTAAATCAATAAAGCATATGATCCTGATAGTGCCTTCCCCTCATAGACTTCCAGCTTCCAAGTGGACGCACTGGAACCGCGGGGTCGACTGAGAGGGAAGTGTCGTGAAGCTAGGTTGTATTTTCGGACTTCGAACCCATAAAGTTCGAAGCTTCCGGCGTGGGGGCTGGCATAATCCGGAGCCCAGGCCACCAACTTGTAGGCATCCGTAAAAGAGCCCAAAACCACATCCTACGGAGTCCAAGCCATTGGCTGGTAGACTTCCGTAAAAAGAGCCGAAGGTGGCCAAAATCTGCGGAGTCCAAGCCATTGGCTGGTAGACTTCCGTAAAAAGAGCCGAAGGTGGCCAAAATCTGCGGAGTCCAAGCCATTGGCTGGTAGACTTCTGCAAAAAGAGCCGAAGGTGGCCAAAATATACGGAGTCCAAGCCATTGGCTGGTAGACATCCGTAAAAAGAGTCCAAAGAGACAATTGCAAACTCCGAACCATTGGTTCGACAGAAATCGCAAAAACAAGCCGAAGGTGGCTAAAGCAAAATAGAATTTGAGACATGAGCTTCGAATGTCTGTCAACATAGTCCGAAGTGACAAATTTTTTAAGGCACTAAAGTGTCCTGGAAGTTATCTCAAGTGATTTCTTTCATAAAACAAAGGTACTAAGTTGCCATTCTTCTGACTGCAAAAAGTCGAAGACATTTCATAAGATTTTAAAAGATCTTTAAATGATAGAGGGGCTCCGAACCCCCAAAAAATTGTACTCCGAAGTTTTTTCTTTGCGCATAACCATCTTTGAATACATTTCGAAGTTGCTTATACCCAAAGAGGGGCTAGTAAATATGGAGACAATTTTAAATCGGCATTCATTATTGAAATAAATGTGTTTACAGATTACACTATGAAAAATTGGTATCTATAACAAGAAGGAATCGGAGACCTCTTCGGTCCCTAGAGCTAGGGGTGGAACGACTAGTTCCAACATCGGAAGTTCTAATAACTTTACGTTTAACTCTCTTCCTCCCCCTCGAAGCTCTAAAATCCTTCTGCTCTTGTTGAAGTTCGGCCCAAGTTCGAAGCCGTTCAGGGCTTCTTTCCCAACTTCTAAGATCTTCAGATCTTTTATTTCGAGCTTCACTTTCGTCTTCAGACCAATTAGTGTCTTCAGAAGACGAGGTATTTACGTTAACCTCTTTCTCTTCCTCTTTAATATAAGACATTACATCTTTGATTACTTCGGGCGCAATTACACCGGAGTTATCTCGAGGAATTAGAAATCGAGGACGCTTGTAAGTCTTTAGAAGTTCGAAGGTATTCCATAATGAGCGAAGTTCATCGTTAAGCTCTAACACTTCGATGTCTTCCATAAGAGGTAAAGCCTAAAAATATGACAAACAAGATTTTCATTGATAAATGTTTACAAGCACGAAGCTTTACATAGTCAAAAATCCTAAATGATTCCTAAACCTGCGGGTTCGGAGGAGGCTGACTGCTCAAAGCTTGGTTCCGAACTTGCTTCTGGCGTTGGCCTTCATCGATCCAAGCCTTGATCGTGGAACGACCTTCGGCTCTCCATGAGGTTTGAAAGGCTCGCCAGGCAGCAGTCACGCCTTCGGAAGGATTTAAAAGCCGCTCGTCGTCGAAGGTAATAGAACCCTCTACGCTCGGAGTGATTGTTCGGCCCAAATCCTCGTAGTAACGAAGTAGTCCGAGGGCAGACACTTGTCCGGAGAGTTTTCCGTAACGAATGCCTGCCGTCTTCATTTGCTTCGCTGCTCCTTGGATCCTTTTTAACCGGCGCAGCAGAGTGACGTTGTCATCTGAAGGAAGTGATCCAGTAGTACCGAAGTACTCCAAAACACCTAGCATCTGTTCTATGACCTCCGTAGCTACCTTCTCAGACTTAAGTTTTTCTTCGATTAATGCATCCTTGCTCGAAGTTGTTTCTGCTAAAACTCCGGAAATCCTAGCATTCTCCGTAGTTAAAATATTCTTCTGATTTAGGAGTTGGCTAGCTTCCTGTTGGAGTCTCACAAGTTCGGACCCAGCATTAGCATGCTCCAACCGCACCTTTTCGATTTCCGCCCGAAGCACGATTCTTTCTGCTTCGAGCTCTTTATTAGCAGCCTCCAAGCCCTGTCTGGCCCTACGCTCCGTTGAAATCACATTATCCATTTGAACCACTCTAGCTTCGGAGAAAGACAAGTTGCGTTTAAGAGCTTCATTTTCTTCCCGAAGCCGAGCAATTTCATTTTCACTCGATAAAGTTGCAGCGCGGGCCAAGACCGCTTGCTAAGAAAAGAAAAAACTGAAGTAAGAAATTATTCATGTATAATTTGCTATTGGTTCGAAGGTGCTCCGTACCTAGTAGGCTGCTCGTTCCATAGCAACGTTAAGCTCCGAACTCTTCGCCTTGCTTAAAATTGCTACCAGCTCTGTCTCCCCGACTTCGCGACTCACTCGACCTAAAGGTTTGAGCAGAGTCCGAAGCCCGGTTCTTTGCTCCAAAAAAGGAGTTAAAAGAGGGAGCATTGCCGAAGCCTCTTGGTCATCCCTGCTTGGCGAAGCTCTGGAGCGTTCTCCTGAGGTCCTTGGAATTTTGGTAGATGGCCCCCCCTCAGTTGATTCACTTTCATCTGTTGATTCAGACGAAGTTGATCCTTGAGTAGGGAGAGGCTCTATATGTCTTTTACCCCTTCCAGGCCCCTGTTGAGTGACCTTCGGGTGTGGCTCCGAAGTTGTCGAAGGCCCTGGAATGGGATCTCCGCGATGTACTTCTATAGAAGGAGGCTCTGCAAAAGCAAAGGTATTATACATTGTATAATTTTGCAGAAAATAATAAGAGAATTATGCGAAGTTTACCTTCGACATTCTGGGGGCGATCGAGCACCGGACTGCTCGGAGGATCAAAGGTGAGGTCTTCGTCTGAATCCACAGTTAAAACTTCAACTGCCGGAGTATCTCCGTGAGCAGTCCTCCCTTCATCCACAACTGAAGTTGTAGTAACTTCAACATCATCTTCGCCCACAGGGGCTTCAATTTGCTCTTCTTCTTGAGCATCCGGAGCTCTCACTTCTTCAATGTTAGCCTGAGACTCCGGCATACCTGCAGTATCTTCAATGTGAATATCTTTCTGAGCCGCATCTTCATCAATCAACCTCACTAATAGTTTACCTTCATCTTCTTTAGAACCGGAGGTTGAGGTTCTTGGGCTCGGAGATGCAGATTTTCTAGGCTTCCGAGCCACCTTCTTCACTGGAGTCTTGGCGGAGCTCGAAGCTCCGGCTTCGGCTATCCTCTTCTTGGGCCCTTTTTCCGAAGGCACCCAATCCATCAGAGGGGGCGGAGTCATCTCCAACATTCCCCATACTCTGTTAAACCTCTCCCAACTCCCGACCAATTTAACTATCCATTCTTTTTCAGTCGGAGTTGGGGCACCCAAAATCTTCTCCGAAGCCCTTATAATTTGTTCTGAAGTAATAGGGGCTGAAGAAGCTAAAAAATAAATAATTCAAGTTAGTCTTTCTTCGAAGTAAATATGTATAATACATGTTGGTTTCGAAGTTACCTGCAGGGCTCGAAGTCAAGTTAATTTTGCGAAGACCGCCTTCCGAGTCATCCTCGAAGACGATAGGCCAGTTGGCCATCAGCGGAGAAATTTGCAGGCCGAGGAATTCTTCGGCCAAGTCTCTCATACTTAACCTTCGGCTAATCTTTTGAAGCAGGTTAAGACGGGCTTCGAGTTGACCTTCGTTGGGCTGCACCAAAGCTTCCTTCCGGAATTGAATTTCTTTAAGGGGCCCGGCCAGAGGACTGCTTGCCCCAACTTCGGCATAGAACCATCTCAGAATCCAATCAGTATACCATCTTGCATTGATGGCCTTGGCAGGAAACTGAAGGGCATACTCATCTCGAAGCCTAAAGTTGATACTGTCGAAGGATACCACTACTTTTTCACCTCCGGGGCCTACGAAGATCTTTGGTTGGCATGTAGCCCTATGTAATGCAGCGAAGATCTCTGCCCTTCCTTCACACCCTTCGGCTCTCAAGGCCCATTCGAAGATAGCCAGTCTAGCTACCGCATTCGGAGATAATTGGGGGAGGGTTACATGGAACAGATCAAGTACCTCCGCCAGGAAGTCTACTGCAGGAAGGCCCAAGCCAGCTTCGAAGAAGGCTTCGAATACAACTACTTCTCCGGGTCTTGGCGATGGAATCATTTCTTTGCCTGGCTTCCGAATCATAACTCCATTACTGATTTTTCCTCCCGCTGTGATTGCCAGTGACTCTCTTTTGCAGGTAGAAGGTCCCAACTGGAAAGATTGATCCAAATATTTTGTTGATGGCGGGCATAGACCTTGGTCATCGACGATTTGGGGATTTCTCCCTCCTGCCGCCATGGATGTCACCGCCGGTATCGAAGGTGCCGCCGCCAACGTTGCCGCCGCTGCTGCTGCAGCCGCCAGCTGCCGGGCCAAGGCCGAAGGAGGTGCAGATCCTTTAGTTTTCACCATTGCGGTCGATGGATTGCTTTGGGGAAAATGGAGGCTAGGGCTCAAGAACTCAAAGGGCTCGAAAGGTTTTTGGTTGCGAGAAGACGGTGAAAAGGTAACCGGGTAAGTTCTAGGCCTTCTATTTATAGCCTAGATCTTACTTTTTTACCGTTAGTCTATGTCGTTTCGCATTCTTGCCGTTACTTTTTCCCGAGATTAACGCTTACTACAGTTTCCGTTGAAAACAGAAACTTAACGGCTATTTTCTCTAAGTCTAAAAGACTTTCGAACTTCTTGAGTCGGTTCTAAGATAGTTCGAAAAGCAATTACCTTAAGACTGATTCAGAGTTTATATCTTCATGCATTTCGGAGATGAACTAAAAATCAATAACCCCTATGTTTGGTTATCTTTTCCTTCCGTATACTGCTCTCCTAACGTTACAGGTCAAACGGAGAAGCGTATTCGAGGGGCTACTGTTGGGGGAAAATATCTCATCTTCGGGGTTATTGCCGAAGCAACATAAAGGCAGACAGCGGATTCGAAGGTTCCCAGACGATCATCTTCGAAGATACCCGGAACCAAGTTCGAAGTACGAAGATAGGCATTGGTTCGGAGTACATCTTCGAACTAAAGCTTTTCAAGATCTTTTCTGCCAGCTAAGATGGAAGACTTATCTTCTTTCTCATTAGATTAGTCTTTTACCATTTTAGCCCTATTAAGGGAACCGAATAGTTTCCACTATGTCGGTTGTAATAGAGGGGTAAATAGGTGTTTTCCTTAATGTTTGGGCCTATAAATACCCCCCATTTCACCCTGTAATAGGGACCGAATACAAGTTATTCAATACACACATTCGAACTATTCTGAGTTATTATCCTTTCGGAGGCTTAGAACAGTTCTCTTCGCAAACACTTCGTTTGTTAGTTTCTCTTCTACAGAAACCTGTTAGCGTAATCTTTTACGCCAACAATCACATTCTCGAGTCACTGCTTGTTGGATGCCGAGACAAGGTACATGTTTGTGGAGCGTTTATGATTATCACTTTATTATGCATATACCAAATTACGTCACTATATTCTCCCTAGCACATGTATTGTTGCTTGCCAAACCGATGTCATAAAATACATGTTGCAAAAGCCGATTCTAAGTGGTAGAATCGGGAAGTGGGCTTATGCTTTGATTTAGTACAATTTGGCTTATGAACCTCTAAGAGCTATGAAAGACCAAATTGTTGCTAATTTTATAGTTGATCACTATGTAGAAGTCAATTGGATTAGCAACATTGCTATAGTTGAAGTAGTGCCATGGAAACTTTATTTTGATGGTTCGGCTTGCAAGCGTGGTCAAGGCATTGGAGTGGTTATCATATCCACTAATGGTATGCACTTTGAGACATCGGCCCGTTTAGAGTTTCCTTCTACTAATAATCAAACCGAGTATGAAGCTTTATTGATAGGACTTGAATTGCTAGGTTCCATGGGTGTTAAACATGTTCATGTGTTTGGTGATTCTCTGTTAGTGGTACAACAAGTAGCTAAAATTGCTCAATGTTTTAATAGTTTGCTAAATAGCTACTTGGATAAATGTTTAGACATAATTGCTACTTTTGATGACTTTAAAATTTCTCACGTGTCTAGAAAATCCAATTTGTGTGATCGGAATGGCGACTAAATGAGGGGTGAATAGGCGCCTTGACAAATTATTGTGAATGAGATGGCCTAGTCAGAACACCAACACTCAACTAAAAATTTCAAAAGAAAAAATGAGAGTACCAGTACAAATTCAAAACAAAATCAACTCAGTTTGATTTTATCCCCTAGATCAGAGTTTCAAATACCAAAATTTCTATCAGTAATTGGTTTACCGATTTAGAAAGTCTAGTTTGGTAACTGGTTTGCCGACAGGAGGCTGCCGACCGATGAATCTCTCATAGAGTTCAGAAATTTCAGAGTTGAGATTAAAAACAGATTCTGCAGCAATCAAACAGTTTAGCAATAATTGATCAGCACTTTTAAAACACACAGAATGATAGCAGGGAATAAGTCAATGGCACAATGTCTCAACACGGTAATTTCTTGAAAAAGAAGTATCAGGTCTTCAACACAAATAAGCCAAACTCAAATTATAACCAATTGAAAAGAAGATGTTCTAGAAATGAAATCTAATAGAATTTGTAATTCTGTATTGTATCAAGAAACAATAGCACGGCTGAAATTCTATAGCTTATCTGGTATTAATTGATGAACAACAGTACCAGTGCAATACTAAGATCAAAAAGACAACAGGATGATCAGCAGGAAGGAAAAAGAATCACCAGTGCTCAAGTAAAAACATCAGGAGACAAAAGTTGAATTAGCAGATCACATGTGATGGTTGCTGTTGTAGCTGTTCTTGAAGAAAATGACAGCAGAGAGCACAAAGCAAAAACACTACAGCAATGATAATGCTAAAACAGAAAACAGTTAGTACATATCAACCTTCATCTTCTGTCGCTTTTTGCAATCAATGAACAAAAAGAACAGCTATCAAAAATTAAAGTACAGAAAACCCAAGACTGAAACTAACATACCCAGCAAAGAACCTGACAATATAGATGACTCAGTGCTGAAAATTTTGTAGCACTAGAGATCCACTTTCCTGTAGCCAAACCAGCAATGCTATCTAGTATTCAGGTCAGTTGAGCAAGCAGTGCACAACACCAGAAATTAGAAACCTGAACTAAATCAATGAACAATGAATTCTTCAAAGACAGGAGCATAATGAGTAAAAAATCTGCAGCAATGGATAAAAACAGTACAGCTGAAACAACAGACCAGGAAGAAAAGAGTCTTAAACTAATTTTCAGATCAATCAAAAACTCGTAGCAGATTAATGTTCTAATCAGAAAAAAGATGAAGCTCAATGAACAACAACTTCTAAAGAACACAGGGAACAAAATTCGTTTCACATCAGCATGGCATTTTCCTGTAGCCCATCCGGGACTGCTGTGTTTTGATCAACCGGCAGAGAGAAATCACAGAAGCAAAACTAACAAAAATGACCAGAGAAAGAATCTCAAACTTGTCCAGAACCACACCTGCTGATAGTCGGCAGCCTTGGTATAGATTTCCTGGCGGCGGCTGATAGCTGTGACAAAGCACTTTCAGCAGGAAGAAAAGGGATACAGCCTTCTGCTTGCAGCACTCGGACAAGAACTGCTACAGAAAATACCACGAACTGTATCTGGTATGGCACTTTGTTGGACAAAGAACTTTATGCAGTAGTGGTCAAAAACATTCACAGATGTCAAAAATGGAAACCTTGAAACATGATTAACAAGAGCTATGAAGAAATCAGTGATGGAAACTGTACCAAAATCTATCTAAAGAGCAATCAAAAAGAGATGCTGAAATATGAACAGTACTACTCTGCTCCAAGCGCTACTGCCCACACATCCCCTGTACTAGCGACAAAAACTACAGGAAATTATGATGAACAAAACTTGCACAAGAAAAGGAGCAGCAAAGATGATAGAACTAAACAGAATTTTTGTGGTTGGTAGCCCCAAAATGACAGCCAAAAAGTCTCCTAACCCTTGGGCATGGAGTCTATTATATAGACAAGTCCATTAAGGTATTCTCCAAAATGTCATTAAGGTTAAAGTTCTAGGTATTTACCTAATTGCCATAATGTATTTTCAGAATGACAAATTCTGAAAAATACATTAATGTATACTCCTAATTTATTACATCATTGACCCTATTCTCTTTATATTTTTCAGAATTTGAAATTCTAAAAATAATAAAAGATTACATTTAATATAGACGACTAAACAGAAAAATAAACTCCTAATTACTGGAATTAAAAATATTTTCTGATGTGACAGTTTCAGCAAAAACCGACAAAACCTCCTCGATCGCCGACATGTAAGGCCAATCCACGAACTCGGCCGCCAAAAAGTCTCTCCAGCCCTCGATCCCCTTGAGCCGCCTGATCACTTACACTGGCCTCCCTTTCGCTGACTTGATCGTCATGCTGTCTCGACCATCCGTCCGCCCATGTCTTGCTCTATCTCCTCGTGCACTACTAAGATCATCTCCAACTTCACCCGGCATTCTTGATCCTCTGGCATCGAGCTCCCCGCTTGACCCTTGATCAAGCCGTTGACAGTTGGTTAGCATCTCCACCCTACACACATGAGACAGGCCAAAACACAAAACGCGATGCACACCGATCACCTAGGCACACACTCTCCATTCACGCATCGATCCCATCGATGCAAGCAAATCACAATTCACTTCATCACTCTAGATCGCTCAACCTTGTCAATCACTCATCACAAAGACAGAAATCACAGTGCGACCTCACTTGGTTTCACAATCTCCCCTTTGATGAGTGCATTGACAACTCCAAAATGAAACAAGTGACCATAAAAACTCATAAAAGAGCACAAACATGTCACTTGATAAAATATCTCCCCCTTTGGCAAAAAAACTCATGCAAAACATTCTCCCTATCTTTGGCAAAAGCATCAATGCATCATGAAAGCCATTACTCCCCCTTAATCAAAGCCATTACTCCCCTTAACCAAAGCCATTACTCCCCTTAACTAAGAAAAAACATCATTTAACCATTTCTCCCCCTTTAGCAATGCAAGTGTTGTAGCAATTGTGTTAGCTACAGCACAGGTTTGTATGTGTGTATACGGTGTGTAAAATGAACCTCAAAGGGTTCTCTCAGAGGGAGAAAGGATTCATACTGGTTCTGACCTCCCCTAAGGGATAATAGCCCTACGTCTAGTTTGTGGTGGATTTGGCATGGTATGCCTCGGTGTGGTGTAGTGAACTCCAAGGTTTCATGGCCCTCGAGAAGCTATCTTGTTACAAGGGCTTGGCCCTGCTTTTATAGGCACGCAGGCCAAAGGAAAAGACCAAAATGCCCTCTATAAGTCCTAGGCTCATAGGGGCAAAATGGGGAAAAGGAGCTAGCTACTGTACAAAAGTGCTTTACAGCTTTATAGACGTGTTAGACAACGTCACTCTTTGACCAGCTAAACGACATACTAGGGGCAGAGGGGCCCCTGGTATGACTTCTACACTGTAAGGAGGTGTAAAATATCTTCTGGATTCGAAGTAGGGGCCGAAGCTCTTCTGGTGAAGGCCGCAAGGGAGGCTTCAAAGTACAATCTGAAGTGGGGCTCCGAACTGGGGTCTTGGAGACTTAGCTTTGCATTGGCTAGAAAGGGTCCGGAGACTGGCTCTGAGGAGCTCCGAAGGGAGCTCAAAGGTTAAACTCCGAACAGAGCCCGAAGGATAACTCCGAACAAGGCCCGGAGGCCAACTTTGAAGTTAACCTGAGACTGCTTCTGGCAATCTTCAAGGGATCTTGAGGGCTTCGCTCTGCAGGGCTCCGAAGGGGTTCGGAGGCTTCGCTCCAAAGGGCTCCGAAGTGTACCTCGGGACTTGGAAACAGCTTCTTCAGAAAGGAACAGGCTTCGATAGTGTTGGGCTTCGGGCCGAAGGCTGTCGGAGGCTGACGTCATTTGGCCCCTGTTCAAGGGAAAACTTATTCCCCCAACAGTAGCCCCTCGCTTGCAGGCCTTCGGGACGAAGGGGTGCGTCTGCCCTTGGGACAAATGACAGAAAATTACAACTTCAGGGAAAACAGGCCTTCGAAGCTTGGACCGAAGGTGACTTCGAAATGCGCAAGTAAAAATTGCCTGCGTCAGCTGTCAGAATGGCCTCGGGGAGGTCAACTGACTCCGCAACGGCTATAAAATTGACTGTTACTGTGCGCCGGGCCACTTCGCCTTCGCTAGAGACCCACCTGCCAGTGGGCTCGGCCCACAAACTGTCGTAATTTTTACCACCTATAAATAGGGGTTTACCGCACACGGCTTCGGCACACTTCTCATTTGCTTTCTTCTCAATGCCTTGCACCCTTCGCTCTCTTCTCCTCCTTAGCTTCGCGCGAAGAACCCCTCGCTAGCTTTAGCCCCTTCGTGCCGAAGCTCTACAAAATGTCGAAGAAGGTTTCTTCGAAGGCTTTGGCCTTGGGCTCGAGCTCGAGCTCCGCCCAAGCGCAAGCAGCGGCAGCTGCGGCAGCGAAGCCTGCACCGAGGTGGTTGGGGCCGAGGGACCTTCAGTCGCCATCCGACAAGTTCGAGCACACACTGGAGATGAGGGCCTCGATCTCCACAGAGGAGTCCATCCGGAGGGCCTACGAGGGAAAGATTGCTTCGAAGATTCAACTTAGAGTGTCGGAGAAGTCGGAGGCTATACCAAGGCCTCAGGCTAATGAAGTGGTGCTGTTCGAAGCCTTCTTAGAAGTCGGCCTCGGACTGCCGGCAGAGGGGATATTGAGCGAAGTCCTGAAGGCTTACAACCTCGAGCTTCCTCAACTTTTGCCCAACGCTGTGGCGAGGTTTGCTGTGTTCGAATGGGCCATGAGGGCTGAAGGTTGTGAGGGCTGCGCAGACGTCTTCGTCGCCCTTCACAACGCCAACTGCCAACCGAAGCCGAGGGAGGGTGTAGACCGCGTCAAGAGGGCTTTGGCCTTTGGAAGCACTAACTTCCAGCTTCGGAAGGAGTTCCAAGATGCCTTCCCGGCGAGGGCCGCCAACAGCAAATGGTACTCGAAGTGGGATCAAGAGTGGTTCTACGCCTCCGTCAGTGTGAACTCTCCCCTTCAGAGTACCAATGCACTTATCTCTTATCGGCGCGAAGGCGTGGTGAAGGCCAGCTCCAACACCCTTCGCTCGAGGATCTCGCTCCTTCGAAGGGTGGCCGCGAAGATGAGCATGAGGGACCTCGTGGAGGAGTTCAGCACCCTCAGGCTCAGCCCCCTTGCGCGCTCTTGGCCGGAGGGGCTCTTCCAACCTTCGGGCCGAGGGGGCTAAATGAAGTGGCCTTTGAACGCCTCGGTAAGACTTCGAAGCTTTTCTACTTTCATACTTCGCTAAGAACTTTACTCTGACTTGGATCTTTATGAAGCCACTCTTAAAGTGAGGACTCCGGAGGAGGCCATCGCGGTGACGGAGCATGTTGTTGGGGCCCTGACATCAGAGGAGCAAGCCCAGCGGCTTGCTTTGGTGGGGACTTGGGAGCACTGGAACAGGGTGTGGACCCTGCTCAGCTTTGAGGAGGTCCAGGCTCTGCTAGACTTCTCCCATCTTGTACCTTCGACAACCGGCTCCAAGAGGAAGAGGGGGGACGACGACGACGAGCCTGAAGCTTCGAGGGCTCGGTCGGAGGTCCTCGTGACCGAAGCCTCTACTCAGGAGGAGGTAACGGTTGTGAACCCTCAAACAGAAGCGGAGCCAGCAAGGGCTCCAACAACGGCTACCAAGGTGGTAGCGAAGACCTCGACGGCAACGGCTTCGGGCGCAGAGGTTGCCGTGCCAGCTTCGCAGCGAAGGGATTAGGGGGCACACATTGACCCCTCTACCTTCGAAGAAATCTCCGACGAAGGTAAACACTTCAAACATACTTCTCTTTTATATGTGGATTTTGACTTGAACTTTTTTGCAGAGGATGATGTCGGTGCGAGGCCCACTGTGCCGTAGCCAGCGGAGGCCTCCGGCAGCAGTAGCAGCAGCTCGGAGTCCGACAGCTCCTCGTCTGAAGAAGACGGAGGCAGTGGGCGCAACAAAGTGGACCCTCGAAGCGAGGAGGAAGTCGAGGTGGTGGACCGAAGCCCAGCTTTGCCGAAGCCTGTGCAGGTGGTTGCGGTGGAGGAAATCATCTAGCCTCTGCAGTCGAAGGGAGTCGTGACGGAGGCGGCCAACAACAACTTCCGTGAGGGCTGCGCAGCTGCAAGGGCACGAGGCTTGGTGGCTCAACTCAGCCACTCTAATTCCATGGACCTCTTCATCAACGCGAACGAAGCCCTCATCCAGGTGAGCGAAGTGCTACGCAGCCTTCGAGTTATAATTTGGTCTTCGATCAATACTTATGATTTTCTTGAATTCTTTTAGGCCTTCGCACTGAACGCAGCAGCATCAACTTCTGTGGACAGGCGGATGACGCACCTGGCAGAGGAGAAGGAGGCCCTCCGATGTGAAGTCTCGGTGGAAGCCGAGAAGCGAAGGTGGGCCGAAGCCTCAGCCGAGGAGGCGAGGGCCGAGGCCAATAAGGCTAGGGAATCCTTGGCCTCAGAGACCGACAGGCTCCGAGTGGAGCTTCAAGCTGCGAAGGACGCCGAAGCCCAGCTGGCGAGGGAGAACTCGGAGCTTCACCAAAGAGCTCACTACCTTGAAAACTTTGTCGTTGGCAACATCGACGAAGCTACTCTGAGCCTGACCGAGGTCCTAGAACAAATAGGGACCGAGTGTCGTGCTCCAGACTTCGGCAGCCAGGACCCAATTTGGGACCGTGCCGCATTCTTGAATGTAGTGGCTGCGACGGCGGAGCAATCCTTGAAGGGCTTCGCCTTGATGGCCGGCCGAGTGGCGGGTCAAGGGGTGTTGCAAATGCTTTATGACGCGGGGTGCAACCACCTCAAAGTAGCAACCTCGGCGACCCCTGTGTCCTTCGGAGGACAACACTTGGTGACGCCTCCGGCCGGCGTCCACGGAGCCTGGAGGCGACATCAGGAGCCTTGGAAGGCCCAAGGCTACGAGGCAGTCCTTGAACTTTAGAAGGCCATCCGCCTTCGCCGAGCCAGGGTGCATGCCTCGCTGCTCAGCCTTCGACGTCGGCACCTCCGCATCCGAAGGTGTAGATCTCCTTAGGCTACTTGTAATTCTTAGCTGTAGGCTTGTAAAAACTTATCAGTTTATTAATATGAATGTGAGGGTGATTTATACCTGCCCAGGCTCAGTCTCTGAATGTTGACTTCGAAGTACTTGAGGACTCTGAAGAACTTCGCCAATTGTGGGTGGTCCTCGAGGTAGCTAGGTCTGAAGGCCCCCCTCGGTTTAAACATCCGAGGAGGCCTAACGGCGAAGCCATTCCCGGAGTAGTCCAGGATTTGCTGGCTACCGTGAAGACGGAGTCCCTTCGGAGTTCTTCATCCTTGCCAGACTTAAGTTGCTTCGCAGTAAACTCATGTAGCGAGGGGGTATAGCCTTCGCGAACGGTCTTGGCAGGTGATGAAGCCATAGACTTCTCTGCCTTCGACACGGCACCACCTGCCTCGCAGACTTGGAGCAACCTGCAAAGTGGAAGACGAGGTCTGCGGGCTTCGGGGCTTGGACGAAACGGACGTGGGAGAGCAGGCTCTGACGAGGCTTCGTCCAGCCGAGGGGGCCCTGGCCAAAAGAATGGCAAGCGAGGGTTGGGGCCTTGAACTCGCTTTTTCTTAGGCTTAGATACAGACTACTCGTAGTTTAGTTTTTGAAGTATATTTGTAACATACTTCTCAATTATCATTCAATGAATGAGATTTGTTGTATTTGCATACATCGTCTGCATGCTTCGCATAGTTTGATGACTTCGAACGTTTAAGCTTGTCACGCTCGTACTGCGCATTACATTCGCACACTTCGCATACACGCTTCCCCCCCTATTTGTTGCTGGTGCGGGCAATAAAAAATGTGAAGGGGTGCGCCTTTTGGTGGCTTCAGATGCTTATAACACATCGGGTGAAGGCCTCTTTTGGGCTTCGAGTGCGTTAATTTGGAGCGAAGCAAGGCTTCAGTGTAGCCAAATTAAGCGAAGCATGCTTCGGCATGCCTGGATTTTGTTGTGCGTGAGCGAAGCTCCGAAACACACTTAGATTTTAAGTGAAGAATTACTTTGATATGCTTAATTCTTATATTGGATCACGTCACGTGAAGAGAGGCCTTGATGCATGTTTAGATAGCGAAGCAAGGCTTCTTGATCTTGGTCCTGTAGTGAAAAGGATATTTGGTGTGGATTCACCGAACCTGCGATAGGTTGAGCCAACTTCGACTATGGGTCACCTATGACCCTGGGCCACCTTCGACCCGGGGATGCATCAGGTCGGGGCCTAGAATCCCGGACTTGCCGAGCCGTCGCCCGGAAGTCTCAAAGCCCACTGCTATAGGCCCGGAGGAGCTGTGTAGCCTTCGGAGGGATGCTCCGGATTTTGTAAAGCGAAGCCAGACTTCGAATTTTTAAATAAGGCGAAGCAAGGCTTTGGGTTTTTGATAAGATGAAGCATGGCTTCGAATCTTTAAAAGGAAACGAGGATTCGATTTCAAAACGCGAAGCATAGCTTCGGTTTTAAAACACGAAGCGAGGCTTCAATTTTTCAATAAGATGGAGCAAAAGTTTGCTTCAAAGGCGAAGCAAGGCTTCGAATTTAAGGTGAAGCAGGGCTTCGACTTTAAGGCGAAGCAGGGCTTCGATTTTATACTAAAGTAATTGCAAAATTGTACATCGAAGTGGTACTTCGGACAGTGTACATACCTCGTAAAGTGGGTGAAAGCTTGCCACGTAGCCCCTAGGGCTTTGACGGCCTTCGACACACGAAGAGGGGCCCCTTGCTGGAGGGTGAGCTCCGAAATGCAAAGTATGGGGGAAGGTGAATATGACCTTCGAACTGCACCCGAAGCCCCTTGCCGAAGGGTGCGCGAAGTAAGAAAGCTTTGAAGCCACCCCCTCAAGCGTACTTCAAGTTGTAGACAGTGGCAGAGAACTTAGCTTTTAGGACTAAGATCCCCACGGACGACGCCAACTGTTGTAGCAATTGTGTTAGCTATAGCATAGGTTTGTATGTGTGTATACGGTATGTAAAATGAACCTCGAAGGGTTCTCTCAGAGGGAGAAAGGATTTATACTGGTTCGGACCTCCCCTAAGGGATAATAGCCCTACATCCAGTTTGTGGTGGATTTGGCATGGTATGCCTCGCTGTGGTGTAGTGAACTCCAGGGTTTCATGGCCCTCGAGAAGCTATCTTGTTACAAGGGCTTGGCCCTGCTTTTATAGGCATGCAGGCCTAAGGAAAAGACCAAAATGCCCTCTATAAGTCCTAGGCTCATAGGGGCAAAAAGGGGAAAAGGAGCTAGCTACTGTACAAAAGTGCTTTATAGCTTTACATACGTGTTAGACAACGTCACTCTTTGACCAGCTAAACGACATACTAGGGGCAGAGGGGCCCCTGGTATGACTTCTACACTGTAGCGAGGTGTAAAATATCTTCTGGATTTGAAGTAGGAATCGGAGCTCTTCAGGTGAAGGCCGCAAGGGAGGCTTCGAAGTACACTCCGAAGTGGGGCTCCAAACTGGGGCTCCGAACTAGGGTCTCGGAGACTTAGCTTTGCATTGGCTGGAAAGGGTCCGGAGACTGGCTCTGAGGAGCTCCGAAGGGAGCTCAAAGGTTAAACTCCGAACAGAGCCCGAAGGCTAACTCCGAACAAGGCCCAGAGGCCATCTTCGAAGTTAGCCTGAGACTGCTTCTGGCAATCTTCAAGGGATCCTGAGGGCTTCGCTCCGGAGGGCTCCGAAAGGGTTCAGAGGCTTCGCTCCAGAGGGCTCCGAAGTGTACCTTGGGACTTGGAAACAGCTTTTTTAGAAAGGAACATGCTTCGATAGTGTTGGGCTTCGGGCCGAAGGCTATCGGAGGCTGACGTCATTTGGCCCCTGTTCAAGGGAAAACTTATTCCCCCAACAGCAAGCATCAAGTTGATAAAAATGATGCAAAGAGGGGAGTGAGGGTAGAGTATAAATGCAAGTTCTCAGACATGAGCAACTCCAATTGCAGTACAAACAAGCATTTGCTATGAATATTGTCTAAAAGTACTGAATGAAACACACCTAAATGAAACTATCTAAACAAAAACATGAGCAAGCATTTTCAGATTTTAGCAAATAAAAGCATTGCCACTCAAACTAGCATACTAGACATGGCAAGGCATGAGATGCAAAAGCTAATCAAATACTAACCAGATAAGCATATCCCACTACAAGTAGCTTCAGCAAACATGATATGCAATCGATTCAAGCTTTTAGATTCTTTTTTTATTTTTCATTTTAGTGCCAGGGGTTATTTGCATGTCAACCTTACGTTAACCGACCAAGCTAAGCCTAGGTTGATACCATCAGAAGCTTGAAGCAATGGTCTAGGCATACTCTCCAATGTCCCAGTTCATACCAAAATGCTATGGTAAGCAGTCGAGAACAAAGTAGTGCGACAAAGCAAACCCGCCTAGATATTTTCAATTTTATCAAAACATAGTATGAATATCAATAATTTTCATTCATTTTTCATTTTCATTTTTTTAATTTTTAATTTTCAGCACAATATTTTGATGAGATCATGTTGCGTATTAGCATCAAAGTGAAAAGGACCTAGCTACTAGGTATGTTAAAGATAGCAAAAGCACTCAACCTATTCATGCTAGTTTCTAGACTAAGAAGTGATCATTTTCAAATTTTCACAAATAAAAGCCATGCTCATAATAGATATCAGATGTATTCAAACAAAGTATAATCAACAGTATTAAAGACAATACTTCAAAGGCATAATAAAACATGTACTTGTAAAAGCAATTAATTATATTACAGAAGCTCATGCACACAACTCCCCCTCAAAATATGCTAGAAGATCTCAAATGCTCAGTGTTAGGGTGAGTGAAAAACTATTTAGGAATCTATCATTGTAAAACTCAAGAACCAGGTAAAGTAGTAGACTGATTATGCATAGGGTATGAACCATGATAAAAAGTGTGTGGTCTACCTACAAAACAAGATCCTGGAAAACGATGAAGTCTCCTAAACTGTTGAGAATCAAAACCTCTTACATGCAGTCTAGCACCATATGAAGCATGGTGTACACCATGACGGGCAAAATCTCTCATATGACCATGGGGAGCCTCAAAATCAGAATAAGAGTGAAAAGCAGACTCATGCATACCAAAAGATGGGTAATGCACGTCCTGAAAGCTCATCGCAAAAGAACGTCGTTCATCCTTGATACGACAAAAGCAAAACCCAACCAAATGACCCACCCGATGACAATAGGAGAAGTGATACACTCTCTTGGGTGTGTGAGCATGGGTCTCAGGTGCAAATCTCATAGTCTTCTTGGGTTTTTGCTGAGGAGTTTCCTTTGGTGGATGAAGGGCTTTCTTAGTAGGTTGAGTAGGATTCTCGGCTTTTTGTGTGGTGTCTAACTGGGCTCTTTCTTGCTCAAGGGTAGTGGGTGGAGTGAACATAGTTTCACTCGGAGTGTTTGAAGTGGTTCTCTCATAGCCCAACCCTAGAGCTAACCCTGCCCTGCCAGCACACATTTTTGTTTTAGAAAAAGTAAATCCATCCTATCTGATGACACAAAAACGTGCACCCACACTTGGGTCAGTTCGATGATCAAAAGGTGTGCGGATACTTAGGGACAAGGCTAAGTGTAACGCAACATCGACGTCACGTTTCGACTACGCTTAACCGTGGTAAGGGGGTGGACTCACCAGGTAATCAAATCACAAAGAAATAATCCAATTAGCCGAAAGAAATATATTAAATAGAACAAATCAGCAAGACGAGTGGAGCTTGACTGATCCGAAGTGTACAGTGTGAAGGGTATCACCGAAGGGTACCTTTGGCGTCTAGTGCGGAGGGTCCTGCCGAAGGGTGTCTTCGGCGTTCGGACTGATCTGGCCGAAGACTAGCTCCGAGCAGATCTTGATGCGACAATAACATTTGAACAGCAGGGTTCGGTGCGAAGTCTCTGACACAATAAAATAACTTAGACGCAAAGCGCGGGCGTGACTTCGTCTAACGTGGGGTACGAGCGTGGCTAAGCCTGTCATGACGAACCCTGTTGCGAAGCGTGTTGGCGTGCAGGACTCGGTCAAACCGACAACAGCGTGACGGTCTCGCACGGATAGTCGAAGCAGTAGTCTCGCCGAGGGGTGTTCTAGCAACCTCTGAAACTAATCTCTTGGCTCCGGACACCTCCGGCAAAGTGGCTCCAAGCGTGAAAACCTACAACAGAACAGATATCAAGGGCCAATTCGTCCTAGGGACTGAATTCTACTAAGTGATGCACTAGGGGCGAAAGTAGCAATCTGTTATGCAGATTAGTGGATACTTCATAGGCGAAGTAACAAGTCGATAGCAATCTATTACGTAGATTAATGGATACTTCACAAGCGAAGTAACAAGTGATAGCAATCTATTACGTAGATTAACAGATACATCACAAGCGAAGTAACAGGGATTATGTAACACCTCAAATTTTCAAAGTAATAAAAATATTATTTAATTCAATTTCCTGGGATTTATTATTCTGGAAATACCTTTAATACCCTCCTCTCCCATTTTGAACTACAACATAGAGTTAATGACCAAACCAGGAGCTGAAAATTTTTGTATAAACTCCCAAGGCCAAGATATATTTCTGAGAATTTTTACAAATATTTATCAACCCCGGAGATACCCCAAATAATTTAATTTATTTTCTGCAATTATTTTAAATTAGAAAACCTTTTAAAACAGTAATGGGCCTCCCTCCTCCCCTCTCTCTCTCCCAGCCGGCCCAGCCCACTCCTCCCCGCGCGCGCCACCTGACACCCGGGCCCCACCCATCAGAGACCCCTCTCTCCGCGCCCACGCACCCGACTACCTTGGCCCACCTGTCGGTGCCAACAGCACCCTCTCGCGCCCGAGCCCGACCCCACCTGTCAGCCGCTACCCTCGCGCACTCGCGCCCACTGGCCAGTGGCCCCCGCCTGTCAGTACCATCATCTACCTCGCGCCAACCCCCCCTAACTCCGCGGCCAAGGACCTCGCCTCGGATCTGCTCGCCGGCTCCCCCTCCCGTTAAACCGACACCAGCATTAAATTCCCCGAGGCTCGCCGGCCATTTAAACGCATTAAGGCACGTGTTTAAGCCTCCAGATCACATTTACCTGCATGGCGAAACCTCGCCGGCGAGTAAATCCCCCCTCCTCGTCTTTCCTTGTATACGACGCCCGTTAACCCTCGCCGGTACGCCTATTTTAGCCCCCTGGCCATCCGCACTTGATCCCCCATGCCCTCGCGCTGCTAGAACGCACAGAACGCCCTCACTTCAGTTTTTAGCGCACCACCGCCACCTTCGCTCCAGCCACCGCTCGCCGTCACCTCGGACCACCTCCGTCCGCACCGTCGCCCCCATCGTGACCATCGCCGACCGCCCAACCTCGGCCACGCCTCCGTTGGCCAAGGAGACCGCCGGATCGCCGTCACCGTCAAGCACCCGAGGAGTCCTTCGCGTCAACCCTCACCGTCGGTCGTCATCCGCCGTCCTTCATCGCCGTCGAAGGTACCGCCGTTACCGCCGTTGCCTCCCCTTTCCATTTCCACATAGAACTAGGGCCTAGCCCCCTCGTCGGCGCCATCGCCACCACACCCAAACCCCGCCATCGCCGGAGACGAAGGGGGGTACAAGCCCCTTAGCGCGTGTCGTGCCGGATTTAATCCTGGCCGCACGATCGCGATCGGAGCGCTCTGATTAAAGCCCTACGGGATTTAATCTCCGCCCTTGATCCAGTCAAAGGGGTACCAGGCCATCTGAGCCGTTGATAGCTTTTAAAAACTGAGACTCAATCTCGTGCGTCCACGTAGTACCCTTTCGCGCGTTTTAATCGTGGCCGTCCGTTATCACTTAACCCTCCCGCCTCGCGCCTGGCCACCGGATCCATATCCAACGGCTCTGGATCGACCGGTCCACACGCATAGTGTGCGGGTTCACCATGGGCCTGACTCACCGTGGACCCGAGAGGTTTTTAATTTGAAAATAAATTCTAGAAGGTGTTTAAAACTTGTAAAATTCATATATGGCGCATTTGAACTCCAAAAATGGTCATTTCAATTCCAGAAATTTTATAATTTTATTCTCTGCACTTTAGTTCAATAAAAACACTACGTTACTTTAGACTTTTTCATGATAATTTAAATAGGTATTCAAATACCCTTAGGGCAAAAATGTAATTTCAATTATTTAAATTTCATTAAAGTTCCTAGTTATTTTCTTTCTGTTCATATATTGGAAACCACTACATTGCCCATGAACCTTTCATTTTAAATTGATTAGAATGTTTAAAATGAGGTTACTCACATTTAAAACTCTTTTTCAAAGAACAACACTTCATTTTAATTCCTTTTAAAAATATTTATAAAATGAATTTCAGAACCTTAACAACTTGATTTTTCTTTAGATCAAACCAACTTAAACCTATGTGCTTGTTGTGTGATTTTATATTGTTTAGATTGGATGTTGTATTTATTTTATTTTACTTTATTTATATTGGAAAGACTATGACGCCACCGAGGAGCCGGAATACTTCCCGGAAGTTCCTCCCTCCCCATTCGCTGAACAAGGCAAGTCACCAAACCACATTTTTGAGCATATTGAACCCATGTTTTATTAAACTATTGCTAAAACACATAGGGTGTACATGCATTAGTCAAATGGAACCCTTACACTATATTTATTTAGGATCCCCCGACCTTGATGTGCAACCCAAGCCATGCTATCTCGCCTAAACTCCTTGTCACCATATGATTAATGTTATTAGCTAGTGTCCAATGTACTGACACAATCGCTATAGGATAAAAATGAGTCGTAACAACAAGGTTCTACTATATGATCCCCATTGTTTCTTATCCTTGGAATTCTGTCGGTGATGAGTTGTGGTTATGAGTGAATGCATGGTGGGTTCCGGGTGCAAGCTAGGGCATTGGTCGGTAGCACCCGGGGCACTATAAGGACCGGTCTGCGGGATCCGTTGCAATACACTTCCGTACTAACCACAAGTCTAATGGGTAAGTCCTAACCAAGGTATGGACTGTTCCAAACCGAGGCCACCATTTGGAGATGGGACAAGCAGCACCTGCGGGTGGCTTATACCGATGTGGCGCAAAAGGGGGTGCGACGTTAGCCGGGATGCGGCCCGGTGCGCCGGCGAAACCTAGAGCGGGTGGTTATCGCTTGGAGCATTTCATGCTGAGGTTTTGGCACGAGTTCCCGTGGTATGGGTCATCTCGTTTGGGATGAGTGCGTGCCTTGTGGGTACAGTAGTACATCTCTGATCAGAGTTTTAAATCTTTTCGAAAAGCCGAGCCCACAGTCAAGGGCGGGTTGCGTGACATCCCACAGTTAGATTACTTGGAATATGTATGTGCATGATGGTTTGACATGTAAGGACTGTTGTGCGAGGAGGTAAAACGTACTCCTCAAGTTAGATGATGTTATTGATGTTCATGTTTATATTCCCGCATGATAAAATGTGATTACACTAAAAGCCATAACTGAAAATGTACTTTTCTGCACTTTGAGCCATGATCCTTCCATTGTTATTACCTTGCATTATTACTTGCATTTGCGGTGGCTTGTTGAGTACTTTTTGTACTCATACCCGTTGAACACCACAGAGGATGCCTACTACGAAGACGGTCTGGAGTAGTGACCCAGTCAAGCAAAGATCCTGAAGAAGGCGTTCGTCATGCTATTTACTTTTATTACTATTTTTATTTCAACTATGATGTAATAATTATGGTATGCGCACCATTAATACTGTCGTATGTACGATTGTCGCATGATGAACCTCTTGTATTATTGCCTTTCTTATGAAATTCAATAATGTTCCAATTTCGGTAAATCGGGGCGCCACAGATTACCACTATTCCGAAGTGGCCGTCGGAGGGCTTCCAGGCAAACCCACAAAGTTTGCGGAAAAGCAATGGTAAAAGTAATGGTATGGTTCAAAGCTAGGGCTTTGTGTTGATTTGTGTTGGGGGGTTAATGAATCGGCCTCAGCCCTATATTTATAGGGGCTAGACTTCTAATCTCTAAGCCTAATCTAATAGGACTCGACCTAATCTCACGTGGGGATAAAACTTAGCTATAATCGGACTCAACTCTATCTCTGATTTCCTGCCCGAAGTGGGCCTTCGGCCAGGCCCACCAAAGCCTGCTACTTGGGCCAAAGCTTCGACGAGGTAGGCCTCCGAAGACCTTCGGGCCGAAGGTAACAGGCTCGCTATAAGCTTCCGAAGCCCACAACTCGATGGACCTTCGGCCCTGTAAGGCTTCGACCTAGTACAGGACATGTGTATTTTCGGCCCAAATTACCAAAATTGATATTTTAACAACCTTAACCATTAATGCCATTTTTTTTCTATCAACACATGCCCCCTGCCTTTTAGTGAACTAAGTGAACTA
The DNA here is from genome assembly GCA_019279435.1 of Zizania palustris. Lineage (NCBI taxonomy): Eukaryota > Viridiplantae > Streptophyta > Magnoliopsida > Poales > Poaceae > Zizania > Zizania palustris. Next base: position 16,138,798 of record JAAALK010000286.1, read on the forward strand.
AAAGCATAACGGGCTAAGGACGAAACCTAACATATCGGCCTTTCGACACTTTCAAGTCGTTTTCCACACACTTGGGAAGTACCTTTTCAAGTATCTACCATTCAAAGCTCGTCGAAACCGCTCTCCCTGCATAGATTTTAATACATATGCATTGCTAGGAGCAATTTTGGCTATTTTGAAAGGACCTTCCCAACTAGGTGACATTTGCCAAATTTAGGTCTCTTAGTGCATAAGGGAAAAATTGTCTTCTAAACCAAGTCACCTACCTGAAATGATTTTGGTTTAACCTTCTTATTTTAGGCTTTAGCTACTCTCCTTTTGTCTATTTCTATAGCTTCTAAAGCCCTCAACCTCTTATCGGTCACTTCTTCTAGATTGTCCTTCAAAAGAGTCTCATACTCATCGACTGATAAGCCATCTTGCTTTAGAACTCTTAAAGAGACAAGATCTACTTCTATAGGTAGAACGACTTCTTGCCCATATACTAACTCATATAGACTAACTTTGGTAGCACCGTGCTTTGCAATTCTACAAGCCCATAGTGCCTCGGAAAGCACTTCATGCCACCTCTTAGGAAATTCTTTGATTTTCCTCTTAATGAGTTTGATCACAGATTTATTACTAGACTCGGCATGACCATTGGCCTGAGCATAGTATGGTGAAGAGTTTATTAGCTTAATACCATAAAATTCGGAGAATTCTCTCACTTCTTTAGAAACAAATGAACTACCTTGATCTATAGTGAGAGTTTGAGGAATATCGAATCTATGTATAATGTGCTTCAAGATAAAATCAAGTAGCTCATTGTGAGTCATATTCTTGAGAGGCACAGCTTCTGTCCATTTGGTGAAGTAATCCGTCACCATCAACATGAACCGATGCCTTTTTGAAGGAGGATAAATCTGACCAATGAAGTCTAAACCCCAACCTCAGAACGGCCATGGCTTGATAATAGGGTTAAGCAATGAGGCGGGAGCAAGCTGAATATTGTCAAACTTCTGTCACGCTTCACACCCTCTATAATATCTAAAACAATCCTCAGGCATAGTCGGCCAATAGAAACCTGCTCTTTTGAGCATCCAACTCATTTTCTAGGCCGACTGATGAGTGCCACAAAGTACCTCATGGACTTCTCCCGTAGCTACCTGGGATTGTTCATCGTCTAAACACTTTAAAAGTACTCCATCAACAGTTCGGTGAAATAGTATATCATCTAGCAACACAAATTTAAACGCCAATCGCCAAACTTTCCGATCAACTTTTTGACTAGGGTTTCTCAGATATTGGACAATTTGCATTCTCCAATCGCTATTAGGGACTTTCGGATGGTTTGTTGATTCCTTCCCTAGAGTGATTTTTAAGCTACTGACGTCGGAGTGTCTCCCGAGCATTTCCTGCTTTTACCGAAGTCTGACTGGTTCGCCCACGCGGAGCCTGTCAGTCTGAAGCCTCCCGCTGGAGGGTTCGGTCTCCCGAAGACCCTTACCGTTTTGTGGGCTTCGGCACAGGGGCTCCGACGCGCCAAGCCCTTCGGCGGATAGAGTGTTCCGTCCTGGGGGCTCTAGTGTGCGGCACTCTCCGGTGGCCGAAGGGGTCCGACCTAGACGGTTTGGCAGCCCTCATGTCTGCCTAATGCTTCTAGCTTCGGTAGTGAGATCAAGCATCGGCTTTTCTCGTATAGAAAATTTTCCTCTCCTGACTTGGTAGCCACATGCTTGCTGAGCCAAATCATTTGCAATGGAATTGGCTTCTCCTGACACGTGAAAAATTTTGAAGTCATCAAAAGTAGCAACTATGTCCAGGCATTTATCCAAGTAACTATTTAGCAAACCATTAAGACATTGAGCACTCTTAGCTACTTGTTGCACTACTAATAGAGAGTCACCATGCGCATGGACGTGTTTAACACCCATGGATTCTAGCAATTCAAGTCTGAGAAACCAAGGGTTGGTTTCGGTGTTTGTGATGAGTGATTGACGGGCTTTTACCCTCTATTTCGAAGGGGTACCTCCGAAGGGGGTTCGGAGGCTGGATCTCTGAAGGTGCTCGGAGGCTATTTTCACCGAACGGTTCGGTGGCTTTGGTGGCAAGGCACTCGAAGTGTGCTCTGGAGGGAGACACTCGAAGGTACCCGACGAAGGTCTTAGAAGTCGAGGTGCATCGAAGGCATGGTCCGGGTGAGGCTCGTCGAGGAGTGTGCTCGGGGAGAGACACTGCGACGAAGTGCTCATGGAATGCTTCATGCGGAGGTCTTGGACGAAGGAGGGACTTCGAAGGGTGGTACTCCGAAGGTGGGGCTTCGGAGTGAAGAAGGCTTCGGAGCGAGGCGAGCTCCGGAGTGAGGATGACTTGTGGTACTTTGGCCATGCATGGCTTCGATACACGGACTGACGGAGTTCGAGATGGGAGTAGCTGCGAAGTCGTGGTGGTCCACTCCGGAGGTGGTGGTGCGAAGGCCCAAGGGGCTTTGACAGCTTCGGCTCAAAACCGTCACTGTATCGGAGGCTGACTTCGGTGAAGCGAAGGCCATCAGGCTCAAGGCTTCTCGCCGAAGCTACCGCACCCCTCGCGTGCGAAGGGGGGCTTCAGGAAGGTCAAAGACTGCAAAGGCTGACATTGTGTGCTCTGCAAAAAGCTGACGTTGTCCCCTCTGCAAAGCTGACAGAGAAGCCTCCAGAATAAAGTTGACTACCTTTTGTACCCCTCCATTCTGTAGAGACAAAACTGGTGTAAACCCTAGGGGTAAAGTAGTCAATTCACTTGGGTGAACTGTGGGCTATAAATATGGGGGCTCGGTAGGTAACATTTAACACTTCGAGCATTTACTGTTGAGCTCCTGTACTAGCCTCCTCATACATTGTATTCATCCAGTGAGTTCAATTTTTGTGTTCCTTGTTCAAGCGGCGAAGTCCTGCTTCTGTGTGATTTTTGCTTGAGCTTGTTCTACATACCTCGCTGCATACTTCGTCCATTTGTGTGTCACCTCGAGTGACTCGTGACAGTGCATCGAAGCCTATGTTGGCGAAGTGTGTTGTGTGCGAAGTGTGTTTCTCAGTGTGTGTTCGCTCTGTGTAACACGAGGCTAGACCTCGCAGCTTACTAGCGAAGCCCTGTTCGAAGCCTGTTTTGCTTCTCGTGTCTGAACCCTTAGCGAAGTCTGTTTAGTGTGCGTTTAGACCTTCGTAGTACGAAGCCCAGCACCAGTTGCTGTCGCTAAGTATTAAGTCGAAGTCCTCAGAGGGTAGTCCACTCTTGCGAAGGGTGAAGTGCGGAGCCTGCTCGAAGCACCCTGTGTGCGGAGCCTGCACTGACTTAGCAGAGTTGTTTTTAGGGTTGTGAGTGGAGCGAAGTCTGCTTGGCTTCGGAATTTTACTCATTGCGAAGCCTGTGTTCGGAGCTGTCAAGTACCTCCGAACCAGACCTTCGAAGGTTGGTGTTCGAAGCCTGTTCCGCAGTAGACAGGATTTAAACCGAAGGCTGTTTTTACCCTGAAATTTTAAAAAGCTCCCATTCACCCCCCCTCTGGTCACCGTTTCCGGTCCAACAATTGGTATTAGAGCGGGTTAAGATCACCAGTTGACCTTAACCGGTTTTGTGATCTGTTGGTGACATGGACAGAGCTAGTAAAATTCCTCTGTTCGATGGGACTGATTTTGCATACTGGAAGGTGCGCATGGAGGCTTACTTGTTAAGCCAAGGAAATGCAATTTGGGAGATTGTGGACTCACAATACTCCATCCGTGAGACTCGCACCTCTCAAACAGAGAAGGATCAGTATAATGCCAACTCCAAGGCAAGAAATATATTGTTCATTGGTTTGAGTAGAAGTGAGTTTGATAGGGTGCAGCACCTTAGGACTGCTAGGGAGATTTGGAGTACTCTCGCTATTTTTCATGAGGGCTCCACACAGATTAAGGCCAGGCGCCAAAGCGCATACAATCAACAGTATCGGCTGTTTGTGCAGGCACCTGGTGAATCTATAGATGCCATGTTTTCTCGCTTTGATGCGATACTGAGTAACTTGCGATCCAACGGGACGCTTGCTTACAATGATCATGATAGAGCTATCAAGCTTCTCTATGCTCTTGACCGTAGCATATGGGAAGTGAAGATATCCAGCATTGAGGAGTCTGCAGGTTATGACACATTGACCTGTGATGAGCTCTTCAGCAAGCTGAAGTCCACAGAGATTGCCAAGGCATCTCTTGCTGTGCACAGAAGCTCTTTGCCACAGCCATTGGCATTGGTTTCTAGCACTAGCCGTGGCACCGCAATAGAACCAAGCACATCTGGTACTTGTGTTCTTGCTGATGGTTTTACTTTGTCCTCTCTGGTCTCCGTCACAAAGGAGCAGGTGGACACTCTGGATGATGATGAGCTTGCTCTCATTGCCAGGAGGTTCACCCGTTTTCATCATGAAAGACGGGATCAGAGGAGAAGTGGTTTTAGTGGGTGTTTTGAGTGTGGCGACACTTCTCACATCAACGCTAATTGCCCCAAGCTCAAGAAGAGAGATGAGAGTGAGCGCCCCAAATACCACAAAAAGGAGAGGAAGCCTTTTGTGAAGGGCAAGCGCGGCAAGGTGGCTAAGAGAGTAGCCAAAGCCGCTTCCAGAGCATTTGTTGCTGCTCTCAGCAACATCAACACTTCCTCAACTGAGGAGTCGAGCTCTAAGGAGGAGGAGTCCCCAAGGAAGGAGGACAAGAAGGACAAGAAGGGACGAGACTTCACCGGCCTTTGCTTCATGGCCGACAGCGATCACAGCGGCGATGAGCTTGACTCATCTGAGGTACCTCTATCATCTGACCAGCTATTAATTAAATTAGATGAGCTGAATGAAGTAGTTCTTGGTCAGGATAGATTACTTGTGCAAGCCGCTAGAGAAAGAAAAGACCTTAGACTTAGGTTAGAATCTGTTTCTACTGAATATGCCATGCTTAAGTCTAGGGTTAATGATACTGAATGTGAATCTTGTACTGTAGTCATGGGTGAGCTTGATCAATTGAGTTCTGTACATGCTCAAACTCTATCTGAGCTTGAGACTGCACAGAAGCAACTTTTGGTGGTGGATTCTAGACCTCATGATAATATTGAATGCATGAACTGTTCTTTATTGTGCGAGAGCATTAATTTATGTGATTAACATGTTCATGATTTGGAGGCTAGATTGGAGAGGGCCGGTAGTTCTAAGGATGTGCAGCCTGTTTGTGACACTTGCATTACCCTTAAGGACCAGTTAGGCACCGTTAGAGAGCGAGCTGAGAACCTCATGTCAGAAAATGAATACCTTCTTTATGTGGTTAACAAATGCACCGAGGGAAAGGGTAGGATGGATTTGCTCTTGGCCAAGACCAAGATGTGTGCTGACAGAGCAGGGGTAGCTCTAGGTTTGGGTTTTGAGAGGATTTCTTCAGACAGTAAGAACAATACTGTTTTCACCTCACCCACTACCTTAGAGAAAGAGAGAGCTCTGTTAGACACTCCATCAGCCAAGAAACCTACCCGGGCTCAAAAGAAAACCGCTCCTCCTGCCAAGAAAAATCCTCCCAAGAAAACCACTCAATAGAAGCCCAAGGAGCCTGTGAGAGTTGCTCCTATGACCCATGAGAGTGCCCCTCGAAGAATTTTTCATTGTTCCTACTGTCAGCGGGCCGGTCATTTGGTTGGTTTCTGTTTTCGTCGCATTAAGGATGAGCGATGCTCTCAGGCGATGAGTTACCAGGACATGCATTACCCATCTTTAGGTATGCATGAGTCTGAGTTTTACTATCGTCCTGCTTTTGAGGCTCCTCGTGCTTCTCGGAGAGGTATTGCTCCTCGAGGTGTTCACCATGTTCCATATGGTGGTAGACCCCGGGCGAGTAGCTTTGTACCTCGTCAGAGTAGGATACCTCGACATGTTGTTCAATCACAGCATGTAGGTAGACCTCGCACTTTGCTTCATTCAGATTATCATGTGCGTAGACTGTCTACTTTTACTGCGCCTATTACTCGTGTCACTCAGTGCTGGATGCCTCGTCATTTTTTCACTCACCCCAGCACTGAGCAATCGAGATATTCTTATCATGTGTAGGTGACAGATCAAGGCTTGGAGGGCACGTGGATCATGGACTCCGGTTGTTCACGCCATATGATCGGAGATGCAGCATGGTTCTCCAGCCTCACCACAACCAAGCAAAGGGAACATATCACCTTCGGTAACAATCGAAGGAGTAGAGTGAAAGGTAAAGGTGTGGTTAGAATTAACTCGAATTTCACTCTCAAAGATGTTGCTTTGGTTGAAAACCTGAGATACAATTTGTTGTCTGTATCTCAGTTGCTTGATGAGGGCTTCGAAGTGCGATTCCATCGCGATACTTCGCAAGTGCTCAATTCTGATGGCGTTGTGGTGTGTAAGATCTTTAGAGTTGGGAGAGTTTTTGGAGCTGATTTTTCAGAGTCATCTGGTTCTTCACATTGTCTTGTTGCGCATTCTACTTCTGAGCTTTGGAAGTGGCATAGGAGACTAGGGCATATGAGCTTTGAGTTGCTCGCTCGTCTGAGCGCCCTGGGTCTGATCCGAGGATTGCCCAAGCTCAAGTTTGAGAAGAATTTAGTTTGCGCTCCTTGTCGACATGGAAAAATGATTGCTGCTTCGCATTCGCCAGTCACCACAGTTATGACTGAACAACCCGGAGAACTTCTCCACATGGACACTGTAGGTCCTTCTCGGGTTAGTTCTTTAGGCGACAAGTGGTATGTTTTAGTGATTGTCGATGATTTCTCTCGCTACTCTTGGGTCTTCTTTCTTGCCAGCAAGGATGAAGTGTTTTCACACTTCCGGAGCTTGGCTTTGAGACTTTTCACTGAACTCCCTGGTGCATTGAAATTCATTCGAAGTGATAATGGCACTGAGTTCAAAAACAGTCTCTTTGTTGACTTTTGCTTGGAGCATGGCATAGAACATCAATTCTCTGCTCCGCGGGTTCCTCAACAGAACGGTGTCGTTGAGAGGAAGAACCGCACTTTGGTTGAGATGGCTAGGACGATGCTTGATGAGCATAGGACTCCTAGAAAATTCTGGGCTGAGGCCATGAACACTGCTTGTTACATCTCAAACCGAATATTCTTGCGCTCAATTTTAAACTTGACATCTTATGAACTACGTTTTGGGAGACAGCCCAAGGTTACTCATCTTCGAGTATTTGGTTGTCGCTGCTTCATCCTAAAACATGGTAATTTGTATAAATTTGAGTCGCGTTCTTCTGACGGGATCTTTTTGGGTTACACTACACATGGTCATTCTTATCGTGTTTATAACTTGGAAACTAACAGTCATCGAGTCATGTGATGTGACTTTTGATGAATCAACCCCCTCTGTTAGTTCTACTCTTGAACAGGCAAATGAACACGACATGGAACAGACCATCTTCGAAGACGAAGATCCTAGAGAGTTCGAGGATGAACCCCTACTACCCTCGACATCAACCCCCGAAGCTGACCCCGCTTCAACCACTTCGGCACGAGGTCCCAAAGCGACTACCTCGACATCGGTCATCTTGGACCACTCCAACGCACAAGTTGAGGGGGAGACTGCATCCCGCCACGAGGCTCCACATCATGTTCAAAGGATGCACCCTCCCGAGCAGATCATTGGTGAGCTTGATCAAAGGGTAACACGTTCTCATGCTCATTTCACTAATTCTGCTTTTGTTGCTTCTTTCGAGCCCTTAGATGTTAGGCATCCGTAAAAGAGCCAATACCACATTCTACGGAGTCCAAGCTTCGGCTGGTAGACTTCCGTAAAAAGAGCCGAAGGTGGCCAAAATCTGCGGAGTCCAAGCTGCAGCTTGTCAGACTTCCGTAAAAAGAGCCGAAGGTGGCCAAATTCTGCGAAGTCCAAGCTCCGGCTGGTAGACTTCTGCAAAAAAGAGCCCAAGTGGCCAAATTCTGCGAAGTCCAAGCTCCGGCTGGTAGACTTCTGCAAAAATAGCCGAAGGTGGCTACAATTTTTGCGAAATCCAAGCTCCGGCTGGTAGATTTCCGCACAAAACAGCCGAAGGTGGCTAAAGCAAAACAGCATTTAAGCCATGAGCTTCGAATGACTGTTCATGAAATAAACAAAGGTACCAAGTTACCATTTTTCTGACTACAAATAGTCGAAGACATTTCATAAGATTTTAAAAGATCTTTAAATGACAGAGGGGCTCCGAACCCCCAAAAAATTGTACTCCGAAGTTTTTTCTTTGCGCATAACCATCTTCGAATACAGTTCGAAGTTGCTGATACCCAAAGAGGGGCTAGTAAATATGGAGACAATTTTAAATCGGCATTCATTATCAAAACAAATGTATTTACAAATTACATCATGAAAAATTGGTATCTATACCAAGAAGGAATCGGAGACCTCTTCGGTCCCGAGAGCTAGGGGTGGAACGACTAGTTCCAACATCGGAAGTTCTAAGAACTTTGCGTTTAACTCTCTTCCTCCCCTTCGAAGCTCTAAAATCCTTCTGTTCTTGTTGAAGCTCGGCCCAAGTTCGAAGCCGCTCAGGGCTTCTCTCCCAGCTTCTAAGATCTTCAGATCTTTTATTTTGGGCTTCACCTTCGTCTTCGGACCAATTAGTGTCTTCAGAAGACGAGGTGTTTGCGTCGCTCTCTTTATCTTCCTCTTTAATATAAGACAATATGTCTTTGATTACTTCGGGCGCAATAACGCCGGAGTCATCTCGAGGGATAAGAAATCGAGGACGCTTATAACTCTTTAGAAGTTCGAAGGTGTTCCACAGTGAGCGAAGTTCGCTGTTAAGCTCTAACACTTCGATATCTTCCATAAGAGGCAAAGCCTAAAAATATGACAAACAAGATTTTCATTGATAAATATTTACAAGCATCAGCTTTACATAATCAAAAATCCTAAAAAATCCTAAACCTGCGGATTCGGAGGAGGCTGACTGCTCGAAGCTTGGCTCCGAACTTGCTTTTGGCGTTGGCCTTCGTCAATCCAAGCCTTGATCGCACTTCGACCTTCGGCTCTCCATGAAGTCTGGAAGGCTCGCCAAGCAACAGCTACACCTTCGGAAGGTTTTAAAAGACGGTCGTCGTCGAAGATGATGGAGCCCTGTGCGCTCGGAGTGATTGATCGGCCCAAATCCTCGTAGTAGCGAAGTATTCCAAGGGCAGACACCTGTCCGGAGAGTTCTCCATAACGTATGCCTGCCGTCTTCATTTGCTTCGCTGCTCCTTGGATCCTCTTTAGCCGGCGCAGCAGAGTTACATTGTCATCCGAAGGTAGTGATCCAGTAGTACCGAAGTACTCCAAGACACTTAACATCTGTTCGATGACCTCCGAAGCCACCTTCTCAGACTTAACCTTTTCTTCGATAAGCATATCCTTGGCCGAAGTTGTTTCAGTTAAAATTCCGGAGATTCTAGCGTTCTCCGTAGCCAAAGCATTCTTTTGAGTTAGGAGCTGGCCAGCCTCTTCTTGTAGCCTTACAAGCGCGGAGTCCTTCGCAGCATCCTCCGTCCGCAGTCTTTCAATCTCCGCTCGAAGCACAACTCTTTCTGCTTCGAGCTCTTTCCTTGCAGCTTCCAAACTTTGTCTAGCCCTTCGCTCTGCTATTATCACATTGTCCATTTGAGATACTCGACCTTCGGAGAAGTTAAGATTTCTTTGAAGAGTTTCGTTCTCTTCCCGAAGTTGAGCAATTTCGTTTTCATTCGACAAAGCTGCAGCGCGGGCTAAGACTGCTTGCTAAGAAAAAGAAAAAAACGAGAATAAGAAATTATTCATATATAATTCATTATTTGGTTCGAAGATGCTTTATACCTGATAAGCTGCTCTTTCCACAGCAAGGCTGAGCTCCGAACCCTTCACTCTACTTAAGCGGGCTACCAGTTCTGTTTCCCCGACTTGGCGACTGGCTTCACCCAAAGGTTTAACCAAAGTCCCAAGTCCGGTTTTCTCCTCCAAAAAAGGAGTTATGAGAGGAATCAGTTTCGAAGCTTTTTGGTCAGCCCTGCTTAGCGAAGGTTCGGAGGTTTCTTCCGAGGCCCTTGGAACTTCAGAAGATGGCCCCCCCTTCAGTCGATTCACTTTCGTCCATTGACTCAGATGAAGTCGATCCTTGAGCTGGGAGGGGCTCGATGTGTCTTTTCCCTCTTCCAGGCCCCGGTAGAGCAACTCCCGGTTGCGGCCCCGAAGTTGTCGAAGGTCTTAGAGTTGTATCTTCGAGGGATACTTCGACAACAGGAGGCTCTGAAAAACCAAAAATATTATATATTGTATAATTCTGCAAAAATTGATAAGAATTAAGCAAAATTTACCTTCGATATTCTCTGGAATATCAAGCACCGGGCTGATCGGAGGATCATAAGTGTAGTCCTCATCCGAATCAGCCGTTAAATCTTGGGCTACAGGAGCATCGTCCTGAAGAGCCCTCGTTACTTCTTCGAGAATCGAAGCCATAGTGACTTCGACTCCCCCTTCATCCACAGGCACTTCGGCCTGAGTTGTGTCTTCCTGAACTACCGAAGTCATTGGTTGATCAACATTGTCTCCAGACTCCGGTATGTTCGCAGGCACTTCGGCCTCATTCACACCCGTAGGGGCTTCGATTTGTTCTCCCTGGGTATCCGGAGCTATTACTTCTTCGATGTTGGTTTGAGGCTCCGGAATACCTGCAATGTCGTCGATGAGAATACTTCGTTGAGCTGCATCTTCGTCAATTAATCTTACTAGTAAAGTACCTTCGTCTTCTTTAGGGCTAGAAGCCGAAGCTCTTGAGCTCGAAGGTGCGAGGTTTTTTCGGCTTCCGAGCCACCTTCTTCGTCGGAGTCCTTGCGGAGCTGGATGCTCCAGCTTCGGCTACTCTCTTCTTGGGTCCTTTCTCTTGAGGCACCCAGTCCATCAGAGGGGGCGGAGTTAACTCCAACATTCCCCATACTCTGTTAGATCGCTCCCAACTTCCGACTAATTTGATTCGCCATTCCTTTTCTGACGGAGTTGGAGCACCCAAGATCTTCTCCGAAGCCCTTATAATTTGCTCTGAAGTAATAGGGGCTGAAGAAGCTAAAAAAAAAAAATAACTCAAGTTAATCTTTCTTCGAAGTAAATATGTATTATGCATGTTGGTTTCGAAGTTACCTGCAGGACTCGAAGTATAGTTTATCTTGCGAAGACCGCCTTCCGAGTCATCTTCGAAGACGATAGGCCAGTTGGCCATCAACGGAGAAATTTGAAGTCCGATGAACTCTTCGGCTAAGTCCCGCATGCTCAACCTTTTGCTGATTTTCTGAAGCAAGTTGAGGCGAGCTTCGAGTTGACCTTCGTCAGGTTGCACTAAGGCTTCCTTCCGGAACTGGATTTCCTTGAGAGGACCAGCCAGAGGACTACCCACTCCAACTTCAGCATAAAACCATCTCAGAACCCAATCGGTGTACCATCTAGCATTGATGGCCTTGGCAGGGAATTGCAATGCATATTCATCACGAAGCCTAAAATTGATGCTTCCAAAGGAAACTACCACCTTCTCACCTCCGGAGCCTACGAAGGTCTTTGGTTGACAAGTCGCTCTATGCAACGCAGCGAAGATTTCAGCCCTCCCCTCACAACCTTCGGCTCTCAGTGCCCATTCGAAGATGGCCAATCTGGCTACAGCATTCGGAGACAGCTGAGGGAGGGTTACATGAAACAAGTCAAGGACTTCGGCCAAGAAATCTACAGCAGGGAGGCCCAAGCCTGCTTCGAAAAAAGCTTCGAACACTACGACTTCTCCGGGCCTTGGTGATGGGATTGCCTCTTTGCCTGGTTTCCGAACCATTACCCCATTGCTAATTTTACCCCCTGCTGTGATTGCCAAGGACTCTCTTTTGCAGGTCGACGGTCCCAATTCAAAGGACTGATCCAAATATTTGGTCGATGGAGGGCACAGACCTTGGTCATCGGGGATTTGGGGATTTCTCCCCCCTGCCGCCATGGACATTGCCGCCTGCCTCGAAGATGCCGCCGCCAATGTTGCCGCTGCTGCTGCTGCGGCTGCCTGCTGCTGAGCCAAGGTCGAAGGCGGCGCGGATCCTTTGGTCTTCACCATCGCGATTGCTGGATCAACTTGAGAGAACGGGAACTAGGGCTCAAGAACTCGAGAGTTAGGGCTCAAGAACTCAAGAACTCAAAAGGCTTTTGACTGGGAGCGAGCGGTGAAAAGGTAATCGAGTAAGTTCCAGAGTTCTTTATTTATAACCCAAAACTTTCCGTTTGTTACCGTTTGGGTTCCGCCCTTTCGCATTCCCGCCTGTTATTTTCCTCCGAAAATAACGCCTCATATAACTCCGTTAGAACAGGAACTAACGGTTATATTTTCTAAGTCTAAAAAGACTTTCGAACTTCCTGAGTCAGTTCTAAGATAGTTCGAAAAGTAATTACTTTATGACTGATTCGAAGTTCATATCTTCATGTATTTCTGAGATAAAATAAAAATTAATAACCCCTATGATTGGTTATCTTTTCTTTCCGTATACTGCTCTCCTAACGTTACAGGCTGAACGGAGAAGCGTATTCGAGGGGCTACTGTTGGGGGAAAATATCCCATCTTCGGAGTTATTGCCAAAGCAACATGAAGACAGCCAACCAGTTCGAAGATAGTCCGAAGATCATCTTCGAAGGCGGCTTGGAACCGCGTCAGGAGTTCGAAGACTGGCATTGGTTCGAAGTATATCTTCGAACCAAAGCCTTCCAGGATCTTTTCTGCCAGCTAAGATGGAAGACTTATCTTCTATCCTATTAGATTAGTCTTTTACCATTTTAGCCCTATCAAGGAAGCTAAATAGTTTCCTTAATGTCGGTTGTAATAGAGGGGTAAATAGGTCTTTTCCTTAATGTTTGAGCCTATAAATACCCCCCATTTCACCCTGTAATAGGGACCGATTTACAAGTGAATCAATACACACTTTCGAACTATTCTAAGCTATTATCCTTTCGGAGGCTTAGAACAGTTTGCTTCGCAAACACTTCGTTTGTTAGTTTCTTTTCTACAGAAACCTGTTAGCGTAATCTTTTACGCCAACAGCAGATGCGAAGCCCCTCGCCACTCCAATGGCTACATCTGTAGCATTGGATCCTGACGAAGATGGAGAAGTCGTAGATGAGAAGGAGTTCCAAAGCATGATCGGCTCCCTCCTCTACTTGACTGCTACGAGGCCGGACATACAATTCGCAGTGTGTCTGTGCGCTCGTTTTCAGGCTTCACCACGAGCTTCGCACCGCCAAGCGGTAAAACGCATACTCAGGTATCTCAAACATACCCTCGAATTTGGCATATGGTATTCAGCATATTCATCTTTATGTCTTCGAGGTTATTCCGATGCGGATTTTGCTGGGTGTAGAATTGATAGGAAGAGTACCTCTGGTACTTGTCATTTTCTGGGTACTTCATTGGTTTGCTGGTCTTCCCGCAAACAATCTAGTGTTGCACAATCGACGGCTGAGGCCGAATATGTTGCTGCAGCTAGCTGTTGCTCTCAGATTTTGTGGATGGCTTCCACTTTGCGGGATTTCGGGTTAGATTATAAGAGTGTTCCACTTTTCTGTGATAACACTAGTGCCATTTGTATTGCAAACAACCTGGTTCAGCACTCCAGAACCAAACACATTGATGTGCGATATCATTTTCTCAGAGATCACAATGAGAAGGGTGATATTGAACTTCAATATGTTGATACCCAACACCAGCTAGCCGACATTTTCACTAAACCCCTCGATGCTTCTCGATTTTCCTACTTGCGTGGGGAACTTGGTATTTGTCACCCTTACGGCATTTTATGAGGGGGAGCTGATTTTAATTATCTTGCATATGCTCATCATGTGTGGAATTGCATTTTCATCTTTTGCACTTTTATGCCTGATTATAATTCATGAAATCATGTCAGCTCAGCTCTTTTTAATTTATCTGAAACATTAATGTGCATGATGTTTTCTTTCCAAAATCAAATCGTGCTCACTGCTTAGTCTTGATTCTAGCATGTTTAGGCAGGACTGTTTTAGCTAGTTTTTATCTACTTGATAGCAAGACACTTTTCTTTGGATGCTAAAAATTGCAACTTGAAAAATTGTTCTACATTTTCATGGATATTCATAAAGTGCCTAACAATTTGTTCACTTGATCCCAAAATTCCAAAATCCATGATTTGCATGCTTCAAAGTAAAAAGATCCAGGTGGGTTTGTTTGTCGCACTACTCTATCCTAGACTGCTTACCATTGCACATTGGTCTGAACTGGGATAGTATAGTGTCTGCCAAAATCATTGCCTTAAGCTTATGATGGCTTTCATGCCTAGGCTTGGCCTGATTGGAAAGTATAAGGTGGACAAACAAATAACCCCTGGCATTAAGAAAAGAACAGCAAAATTCATTACTCATCAAGTTTGCTTTCATTGCTCTATTTGAACTGGACTTGTCTGTCTAGAGTAGAACTTGACTAGCTTTGCGCAGTCCTTGCTATTACTTGTCTAGTTTCCTTGACTAAGTGGTGATGCTTTTATTTCAAAAATGATAAAATCACATGTTGTCATCATGTCTTTAGAGAATGTTAAATTGAGCTGAGCCCATGATCATTGGTATTACTACTGGCATATTTTTGCTTTATATGTCTTTGAAATTCTGCTCATTTCCACGCTATGCATCTTTTCAATGCTCCTTGATGCTTGCATTGCCAAAGGGGGAGAGAGAAATTGCTACGTTCTCTGCCGTAAAGGGGGAGAAAGTTGAGTTCTTTGTTGCCAAAGGGGGAAAATTAACTCAGGGGGAGTTTTTATCTGAAAAAGGGGGCTTGTACTCTTTTGAAAAGGGGGAGGAAAATTCTTTTGTCAAGTGACATGATTTGGCTCGTTTCTGAGTTTCTATGGTCACTTGTGTGCTGAAATTCTTTCAATTTTCTTGAACTTGAATTTGGTTGTCAATGCACTCATCAAGGGGGAGATTGAGAAACCAAGGGTTGGTTTCGGTGTTTGTGATGAGTGATTGACGGGCTTTTACCCTCTGTTTCGAAGGGGTACCTCCGAAGGGGGTTCGGAGGCTGGACCTCTGAAGGTGCTCGGAGGCTGTTTTCACCGAAGGGTTCGGTGGCTTTGGTTGCTACAGCTGTTGCAGCGGAGTGTGCCTGTCGAAGGGGTCCGACAGTACACGGTGACTGGGTTGTACCGAAGGTCTCGGTACTTTGGGCTGTACACCGGAGTGTGTGCCGAGGGTTGCTAACCCGGAGAGGTCTCCGGAGTACTGGATACACTTGTCTGTTTGTCTGTGGTGCGCAGGGGACTGCGGAGGTGACGGACGGTTCGTAGCAGGTGAACCTGGGTCAAGCGGGAGGCTTGATGCCAGGGGAGCGGGGAGCTCCGTCATGGTGGCTGCGAAGGGGTCTCGGTCGGTCCTCGGGTCGAGGTGCGCCAAGAGAAGGCAGTAAGTGCGGAGCGTGGCTCCGGGTGAAGGTACTCCGAGACAAAGTCCTCGGAGGCGAGGCACTTCGAAGGGTACTCCGGAAGGAGTGAATTTGGAGTATGGTGGATCAAGTCCTCTGCGGAGGCAAGGCACTCGAAGTGTGCTCCGGAGGGAGACACTCGAAGGTACCCGACGAAGGTCTCAGAAGTCGAGGTGCATCGAAGGCATGGTCCGGGTGAGGCTCGTCGAGGAGTGTGCTCGGGGAGAGACACTGCGACGAAGTGCTCATGGAATGCTTCATGCGGAGGCCTTGGACGAAGGAGGGACTTCGAAGGGTGGTACTCCGAAGGTGGGGCTTCGGAGTGAAGAAGGCTTCGGAGCGAGGCGAGCTCCGGAGTGAGGATGACTTGTGGTACTTCGGCCATGCATGGCTTCGGTACACGGACTGACGGAGTTCGAGCTGGGAGTAGCTGCGAAGCCGTGGTGGTCCACTCCGGAGGTGGTGGTGCGAAGGCCCAAGGGGCTTTGACGGCTTCGGCTCAAAACCATCACTGTATCAGAGGCTGACTTCGGTGAAGCGAAGGCCATCAGGCTCAAGGCTTCTCGTCGAAGCTACCACACCCCTCGCGTGCGAAGGGGGGCTTCAGGAAGGTCAAAGACTGCAAAGGCTGACACTGTCTGCTCTGCAAAAAGCTGACGTTGTCCCCTCTGCAAAGCTGACAGATAAGCCTCCAGAATAAAGTTGACTACCTTTTGTACCCCTCCATTCTGTAGAGACAAAACTGGTGTAAACCCTAGGGGTAAAGTAGTCAATTCACTTGGGTGAACTGTGGGCTATAAATATGGGGGCTCGGTAGGTAACATTTAACACTTCGAGCATTTACTGTTGAGCTCCTGTACTAGCCTCCTCATACATTGTATTCATCCAGTGAGTTCAATTTTTGTGTTCCTTGTTCAAGCAGCGAAGCCCTGCTTCTATGTGCTTTTTGCTTGAGCTTGTTCTACATACCTCGCTGCATACTTCGTCCATTTGTGTGTCACCTCGAGTGACTTGTGACAGTGCATCGAAGCCTGTGTTGGCGAAGTGTGTTGTGTGCGAAGTGTGTTTCTCAGTGTGTGTTCGCTCTGTGTAACACGAGGCTAGACCTCGCAGCTTACTAGTGAAGCCCTGTTCGAAGCCCGTTTTGCTTCTCGTGTCTGAACCCTTAGCGAAGTCTGTTTAGTGTGCGTTTAGACCTTCGCAGTACGAAGCCCGGCACCAGTTGCTGTCGCTAAGTATTAAGTCAAAGTCCTCAGAGGGTAGTCCACTCTTGCGAAGGGTGAAGTGCGGAGCCTGCTCGAAGCACCCTGTCTGTGGAGCCTGCACTGACTTAGCAGAGTTGTTTTCAGGGTTGTGAGTGGAGCGAAGTCTGCTTGGCTTCGGAATTTTACTCCTTGCGAAGCCTGTGTTCGGAGCTTTCAAGTACCTCCGAACCAGACCTTCGAAGGTTGGTGTTCGAAGCCTGTTCCGCAGTAGACAGGATTTAAACCGAAGGCTGTTTTTAGCCTGAAATTTTAAAAAGCTCCCATTCACCCCACCTAGTCGCCGTTTCCGGTCCAACAAAGTCCTAGCAATAAAGCCTCATATTCAGCCTGGTTATTAGTAGAGGGAAATTCTAAATGAGCCGAGGTTTCAAAGTGCATTCCACTAGGTGATATGAGACCCACCCCAATACCTTGGCCACTCTTGCAAGCCGAACCATCAAAATAAAGTTTCCATGGTATTACCTCAATTAGAGCAACATTGTCACTCCAACTGACGTCTATGTGGTGATCAAAGTTAGCGACAATTTGGCCTTTCATAGCTCTTAGGGGTTCATAGGCAAAATCATATTCAATCAAAGCGTAATCCCACTTCCCGATTCTTCCACTTAGAATCGGCTTTTGCAACATGTACTTTATAACATCAGTTTGTCAAGCGACAATACATGTAGTAGGGAGAATATAGTGGCGTAATTTGGTACATGCGTAGTAAAGTGATAAACATAAGCGTTCCACAAACGCGTACCTGGTTTCGGCGTCCAGCAGGCGGCGGCTCAAGAACATGATGATATGATGTACTCCTTTCCCTCCACCTCCTAGGTTAGCACGGCCCCGATCACACTATCTTTAGTAGCGATGTATAGCCGAAATGGAATCCCGACTTTGGGTGCCCTCA
The DNA here is from genome assembly GCA_019279435.1 of Zizania palustris. Taxonomy (NCBI): domain Eukaryota; kingdom Viridiplantae; phylum Streptophyta; class Magnoliopsida; order Poales; family Poaceae; genus Zizania; species Zizania palustris. Next base: position 16,156,407 of record JAAALK010000286.1, read on the forward strand.
CCACGGGTGACTATGACAAGCACTCCTTGATCTTCTCGAATGCGCTTTTCTGACTTGCCCCCCAAGCGATCTCGGCTTCATTCTTTAGCCGGAGTATGGGGACAAAGGCATCAATCTTGCCAGATAAATTATATATAAAGCGACGCAAATAATTCATCTTGCCTAACAACTTCTGCACATATTTCTTGCATGTCGGCACTACAAAGTTTCTAATATTCTCAAGCCTCTTAGGATCAATCTCTATATCTCTTTCATAAATCATGAAGCCTAAGAACTTGCCCACCGACATGCCAAAAGCACATTTGAGCAAGTTCATTTTTAAGCCATAATGTCGCATCCTATCAAAAGCAACTTTCAAATCGGCTAAATGGTTTCCCATAGCATCTGATTTGACCACAACATCATCTATGTAAACTTCTAACATGACTCCTAGCAAGTCATGAAAGATCATGTTCATAGCATGTTGATATGTAGCACCAGCGTTCTTTAAACCAAAAGTCATAACGACCCACTCGAATAAACCGACAAAACTAGGGCATCGAAAGGTTGTCTTGTAGACGTCCTCTTCGGCCATAAAGATTTTATTATAACCAGCATTGTCATCAAGAAAACTTAGTACCTTGTGTCCTGAAGCATCATTGATTAGCATGTCAGCTATCAGCATTGGATACTCGTCCTTTGGAGTGGCCTTGGTTAGATCCCTGAAATCAAAACAAACTTGTATTTTGACGCTCCCCTTTTTCTCTACAGGCACAATGTTAGCGACCCATTCAACATACCTACATGGCCTATTAAACTCAGTCGTAAGTAGTCGCTCCACTTCTTCTTTAACTCAGTCATACACAGACGAATTAAAGCAATGAGGAGGTTGTTTATAAGGCCTAAATATGGATTTGATAGGTAGCCGATGCTCCACGAGCTTGTGGCTTAATCCAGGCATCTCGCTATACTCCCATGTGAAACAATCGACGTACGACCGAAGAAACTTTATTACGTTTGCCTTTTCATCAAGCTGTAAATATTGATTTACAAAAGTTGGCCTTGGGATGCTACCATCGCCGATGTCAATCTCTTCTAAAGGGTCGTCCGACGCAAAACCTTGTCCTAATTTCTCTACTTCGCTAAAGTCCTCGATGGCCTCGACAATACCGTCTTCAGTAGATCGATATTGTTCTACATGAGACTTTAGCCAATCTAGATTACTCTTACTGGACATGACTACTAATTTAGAAATAGTCGTGCTATGCCAGCCGACTTTATAGACACTGGTACGAAGCATCCTCCAGACACGCTGACAAAATCATAATCCAAAAGATCTCTACCTGATAGACATTCTACTTTTTTGTGGATGACATCAATGGACACACAGCCAATGCTACATGGGCCGAAGTATCCGTGGGTATGACCTCTACTTCATCGTCGTCCCACTGAATTAGGCATTGGTGCAAAGTAGAAGGAATGCAATAGTTTGCGTGAATTCAGTCATGCCCAAGCAGCACACTGTAGTTGCCTTGCACGTCGATGATGAAGAATTCTATCGGCAACATCTTGTTGCCCACTGTTAACTCCATGTAGAGCACCTCTTTGGCCTCGGAACTCTCGTCGTTGAAGTTGTTGAGCATTAAGTTGGTTTTCTTTAGATCCTCCTCATCCTTGCCAAGTTTCTTCAATAGCGAGTAAGGCATTAGGTTAACATTGGCGCCACCGTCAACAAGCATCTAGGAGATCGACTTTCCATCAATGTGACCCCTAACGTATAGAGTCTTTAGATGGCAAGCCGTATCCTCGGGTTTTTTCAAAAAAAGCATTGCGTGGACCGAGGTTCAATTGAGCGACCTCGGCCTCATCCTATGGTAGGGCGAACTCGGTGGGCAGCATGACAACATTAATGTCCATTGCCTGAGGTGCAGTTCCGTCGGATACGGGCAAGTAGTCATCGTCAAGCATGTCGTCGTCGTCGCTTGGACTAGGAGTCGGATTGGTCATCTCAACTGGCTTGATCCTCCATACATGTCTCATCGTTGGTCGAGGACGTATTTCTTCAAAGATTGCATCTCATTCCTCCTCGACTTTCTTCTCGCACATATCTTGCGCCAGTAGGTGTTGCAGATGCCTCTTCTGTGATTTGGACATACCAGGAGGTGCCCAAGAGGGTTGTGTCTTGGTACCAGGTGTCACTGCCTTGTTCTTGTTATTTTTGGCCAAAGGGGTGCTGCCCAACTCGGCCTCGCTCATTTCATAACCAGAGGGGCCTTCGCTGCGGACCCTACTAAATGGACCGGCCTTGTCTGGCCGATCGGACCAGGGTCCGGTGCTGGCTTTGGCTGAAGCAGGGGACTTAACTCTGTCAGGCTTCGGTGAAGGGGCCTTCGGCATTGGGACTTCCTGAGACCCTACTTTGACTGTGATAGCTTCGGATCCCTTGTCTTTTGCCTCTTCTCATTCATCTCCCTTAGCTCCGTCCTGCGTGAGTCGATTCAGAGATACCACGGACAGCCTGTGGACGATGCCACCCTCTACCGTGTCTACTTGTCCCTGCCAGTTATAATACTCCGAAGGAAAACAAGGAATAGTGTTATGTTGTGGAGGGTACTCTTATTGCGACACGTACGGAGCCCACGGGGTCCCTGCCCAGTTGTATGGCGGAGGCATCGGTGGCTCAAGTGGCTTCGCCCACTGTGAGTTGGACCTGTTACCTGGAGGGGGGTTCGGCTAGGTTGACGGTGTCTTGGACCATATCAGCGAAGTGTCTTGCCAGGCCAGAGTTACGTTCGGCCAGTGCGGGCCGAAGCCTCTTACCGGAGGGCTCATCCAGAGCGGTGCTGGGTTCGGCCATTGGGGGCCGAACTCGTTCTGCATAGGGCTCGACCACTGGGGTGTGAGGCCACTGTACGGAGGGTTTAGCCACTGGGGTCCAAAGCCACCGTAGGGGGTGTCAGGCCACTGTGGCCCGAAGTCCTCATGCGGAGGGTTTGACCACTGTGGCCCAAAGCCATCATGCCGAGGGCTCAACCACTGTAGTCCGAAGCCACCCTTCGACCGCTTGGGTCCCTTCGGCTGACTTAGCCTTTTGGCATGGGGGCCTATTTCCTTAGCTTTTCTTTGGTGCCTGTCTAACAACATTTGATATGTTACCTTTGGCTTCTTGCAAGCCCTAGCCGAAGGAGATGTGCCAACATTACGATTCCACACTCCCACTTCAGGGTTTTTAGGTACGAGTGTGCGTGTGCGCGATTCTCCAATGACGACCGCTTTCCCTTTAGTTGACTCGGCCTGTTTTGGCCGAATAAGTACTCTCTTTTTGTCAAAATCGACGGTGTTCACGGGAAAATGGTCTTTGTCCAGCTTCATCTTTGGACTGGGGTCTATCTTCAATCGTCCTTCTTCTATGGCTGATTGAACCTATCGATGGAAAACATTGCAATCGTTAGTATAATGCGAATGCGAATCATGCCACTTACAGTATGGGTGTTTCTTTAGCTCGTCAGCAGATGGAATGGCTTAGCCTTTAGGTAACCTGAGAAGCTAGTTCTTAAAGAGGAAATCAAATATTTTATCCCACTTAGTTATATCAAATGAGTACTTGACCTCGCTAGGCCGATTCTTGGTGGGAGACGGCTGTAACTCGGAGCAAGTAACATGCTTACTCTTAGCATTCCAAACCCATCCGGCTGCATACATGTCGGTCGAATCTTCCTCCTCCTCTGACTCTTCCTTGTCGGAGTGTTCCATGATGTGGACTTCAGTCCTAGGCTTGCTAAACGTTTTAATAAACTTCTTATCTTTAGTTTGGCCTTCCTGGGCTAGAGCCTGTTGCAAGACCTGGATCCGAGCGAGGTCGGGGATGTTGACGTCATGCTTGATGAAGCCTGTGCGTGTCTTGACGTAGCTTCCAAGCATTAGGTCCTGGAGTGCCTTCATCTTTGCCTCGATCTCTGCTCGGTCTTCTGCTGGAATATATTCAAGGGTAGGCGTCATGATGTTGCAGTTGTCGATATCCGCGCCTCCCACAGGATCCATCGGCGATGTGGACGTAGTAGTCGTTGTAGATGTACTGGCGGTCGATGTAGATGTACTTGTCATGTTGGGGTAGCCTTCCCCAGCGGAGTCGCCAAAAAGTGTGTTGACATGAAAACGTGCCCCGCACTTGGGTCAGTTCAACGATCCAAAAGTGTGCAGATATTAGGGACAAGCCTAAGTGTAACAAAACACCGACGTCGCGTTCCGACTACCCTTAACTGTGGTAAGGGGGTGCAGTCACTAGGTAATCAGATCACATAGAAATAATCCAATTAGACGAAAGAAATATATTAAATAGAACAAATCAGCAAGCTGAGTGGAGCCTGACTGATCCGAAGTGTACAATGTGAAGGGTATCGCCGAAGGGTACCTTTGGCATCTAGTGCGAAGGGTCCTACCGAAGGGCGTCTTCGGCGTTCGGACTGATCTGGCCGAAGACTAGCTCTAAGCAGATCATGACACGACAATCACCTCCGAACAGTAGGGTTCGGCGTGAAGTCTCTGACACAGTAAAATAACTCAGATGCAACGCGTGGGTGTGACTTCGTCTGACGCGGGGTACGAGCGTGGCGAAGCCTGTCGTGATGAATCCTGTTGTGAAGCGTGTTGTCATGCGGGACTCGGTCAAACTGACAACAGCATGACGGTCTGGCACGGGTAGTCAAAGCAGTAGTCTCGCTGAGGGGTGTTCTGGCAACCTATCGTGCGGCACATAAAAGGGGAAGCTGGGCGTATGAACAGGTTGTTGTTCATACTCCTAGCTCCACCCACTTTTCTGGCTACTGATCTAAGCCGTGCCGAAGCGACGGGAAGCGTCCTCAACTCCACTCGTCGGACTCACCAGAACGGTCAGGGCGTTCTTCCTCGTCATCGCACATCGCACAAACCCAGAGGTAACCCTAAGTTAATACCCTGCTAGTCCTAGACCTAGAGATCACCTAAGTAGCCTTCTATCAAATTCTGCTTGCAGCACTCAGACAAGAAATGCTATAGAAAATACCATGAATTGTATCTTGTATGGCACTTTGTTGGACAAAGAACTTTATGCGGCATTGGTCAAAAACATTCACAGATGTCAAAAATGGATACCTTGAATCATGATTAACAAGAGCTATGAAGAAATCAGTGATGAAAATTGTACCAAAATCTGTCTAAATAGCAATCAAAAAGAGATACTAAAATATGAACAGTACTACTCTACTCCAAGCGCTATTGCGCACACATCCCTTGTACCAGCGACAAAAACTACAGGAAATTATGATGAACACAACTTCCACAAGAAAAGGAGCAGCAAAGATGATAGAACTAAACATAATTTTTGTGGTTGGTAGCCCCAAAATGACAGCCAAAAAGTCTCCTAACCCTTGGGCATGGTGTCCTTTATATAGGCAAGCCCATTAAGGTATTCTCCGAAATTCCATTAGGGTTAAAGTTCTTGTTATTTACTGAGGAACATAGTGAGTTGTGTCACTATTGTTCAAAGGAATGATGAGTGATTGACTGGTTGGATTCATGAGTTGAGTCAGCATGTGTTGGAGTTGGGGTGTGTGTGTATGTGTTTGTCTCATGTGTGCAGGCTGGAGTTACTCGTCAACTGTCGATGGCACGGGATAAGGGTTAGACGGGGAGTCTAATGCCGGATGGTCAAGGGTGTTAGTCGAAATAGAGAGTGTACTCAGGAGTACGCATGGAGGTCGAACAAGACGTCGAGTTGAAGATTGATCGAGACGAAGCGTCGTTCGAGTCAGCAAAAGGGAAGCCAGTGCAAGTGATGAGGCAGCTCGAGGAATCGAGAGTGGGAGAGACTTGCTGGCGGTCGAGATCGCGGACTGATGACGGGCGTCGACGATCGGGAGAGGCTTTGTCGGTTTTCGCTAAAAACCGTCGAAACATTTAATGTTTTTACTTTTTCAATAAAAATAGTGTCAAAATGTTAGTCTAAATTTTAGTGTCATAAGTGTGTATTTTTAGTGTATTTTTGGAGTGTATTTTTGGAATGTATATTGTGAAAATATACTAAAAGGAGTCAAATGTAATTTTTCTTTTTAGTATAGGGTATTTTCAATTTTCAGTTTTCAGTTTTGTAATTGGGTAAAGTCTAGGGGGCTGATTGCAAATTGGTCTTCTAGAAGATGTAGTAGTTGGGATAAATATCCCATGGGTCATGTGCTGGCCGGATGGCTGGGAGTTGAGAGAGACCAGAACCTTCATTTTGTGAGCTATCAATTGGATTTTGCCTTTTTTTACACGGGTGTTCATCCGATGTTTTCTTCCTGAGATTTGTTGCTGCTATACTGCGCATGATTTGGAACAGTGGCTAGAGCTTTTGCCGGACATCTACAGCCATGCCGACAAGAGCTACAGCACAGCGGATGAAGAACAGTATGCTGCGATGGAGGTAATTCCTTTCCTGGATGCAATTTTGAACTCCATTTTTCTTGCGATTTTGCTACAGAAGTATGTGTGAATGTCTATACACTTTTCGTAGTACAAACTGTGAATGATCCATTTCGGAATTTGGATCAAATATCTATATGTCTGAGTATTTTTTTCTGCTGATCCCAAGTGAGGTATCTGGATCTGTTTTTCCTGGCCGAACTGATTTCATTGTTAATGCTGAAATTCTTGTGAATCCACTTTTGTTCAGATCCTGTTGATTATTTCTGTAGTTTGTAAATCTGAGATGCACTAGAACTTTTGTAGAACAGAACTCAAATTGATTTCGTGTTTGCAATTTTTGTTCATCCGAGTCTTTTGGCTGTGAGCGCATGATTCAGAACAGGACCTTTGGTTTTGTTGGATGGGCTACATGAATACGGTTCTGTTCCTATTCATGCAGTGTGATTTTTCCAGCATTTGATTCAGCAGCTAAAGAAAATTTTTACACGGCAAAAGCTTTTTGAAACATCCAAATGCTTCCTGCTGAAGAAATTTGAGGATCAGCTACAGCTGACAAGTTTTTCTCTCAGCTGAATCTCTGTGATCTTATTGATGATGAACAGTAGTTTTTGGTTGTTTTGGATCATCTACAGCACTGCTGATACAGCTGTTCATCAATACATTCTTACAGTTTCAGCAAGTGTGTTTTTCCTGACTTGTTGATGATTTGTTTGCTGATCTGTATTCTGTAATCAGAACAGGTTGAAATTATTTTATCTCTGTTTTGGAATCTGTTCTGAAATATTATGAGTGATCAGTTTTGAGTTTGTGGATGTGTATGTTCTAAGCATTGTTTTCAGCTTTGTATTGTGATAAGCTAAACAGGAACAACAACTATCTGTTTGGGTGATCTGATACTGTTTTCAGTTTCTGATTTCCTGGATTGCTGCTGTTGTAGCATGAAGTTTGTGTGACACGTGTATGACAGCAGGTTTTCAATTTGAATACTTCAGTGATTCATTGTGTGTGATCTGAAAATGTTAAACACAGGTTGTAGGTTTTGCTATAGTTGGTCAATTTTCTGATTCTAGTGTTCTATGTGCTGAATTTGTTAAGATTACTGATTTGCTTTCAAGGTTAGTTAAAACTTGCAGTTTTGATTGATGTTTGAAGTGAACAATAGCAAACTGAATAGTAATTAGCTTGATATATCTTGTTGAAGCTTCATTTACTGTTCATAGTTTTCCTATCCTGATTTCATGATATAAACTCTGAATTGCTAGCTCATCTGATTGAATACTCAGATTCAATTGTTGTAAACAGAAGTGCTTTTGTGCAGCTCTGGTTTCAGTATTCAGTATTGACGGTTCTTCTACAGCATTTACTTTTTGTAATCTAGATTCTCAAATTTGAGTATACTGCTGTTATACTTTCAGAGCGTTCTAGAATATCAAGTGCTGAATATGTTTTGAGCTGATGTTGAATTGAATGTGAGACTGAAATTTGCAAAATGAATCAGAAAATAACAAACGCACATTGCTGATTTTTTGTGAACTGTTCACCATCCGAAAAACTATATGAGCTATTCTTTTATTTGAGAATTGTTCTTCAGAGTGAGTGTTTCAGATAGGTGTTGTCTAGAATCTCGAAGCAAAGCTGTTTTTGAGAATTTGACTCTGTTTGAGCTTCACATTCGTACTATTTGAATGGAGTCGTGATTTTGTGTTTTTAGAGGAGCATTGGGTGATTTGATTAGGCCATCACTTCGAAAGAAAGTGTCGAGGCACCTATTCACCCCCTTCTAGTCGCCATTTCGATCCCACATTTACCTAATTGCCATAATGTATTTTCAGAATTACAAATTCTGAAAAATACATTAATGTATACTCGGCAGGAACAGGAGTGGCTCGAGGGGCACTTTGAAATCAACAATCTAGACGCCATTTTGGAGAAGGAATTGGCGAACCCTTCGAAGATCCAGAAGGATGATTGGAGAATTCCAATCATCCAATATTTAAAGGATCCCAGTCAAAGGGTTGATCAGAATGTTCGGTGACATGCATTTAAGTTTGTATTGCTTGATGATGTGTTGTATCGCCGAACTATTGACGGAGTACTTCTAAAGTGCTTAGATGCCGATCAGTCTAGAGTGGCTACAGGAGAAGTTCATGAGGGACTTTGTGGCACTCATCAATCGACCCAAAAAATGAGTTGGATGCTCAAAAGAGCGGTTTTTTATTGGCCGACTATGATTGAGGATTGTTTTAAGTATTATAGAGGGTGTGAAGCATGTCAAAAGTTTGGTAATATTTAGTTGGCTCCTGCGTCGCTACTTAACCCTATTATCAAACCATGGTCGTTCCGAGGTTGGGGTTTAGACTTCATCGGCCAAATTCATCCTCCCTCTTCAAAAGCGCATCGGTTCGTGTTGATGGCAATGGATTACTTCACCAAATGGACCGAGGTCGTGCCTCTCAAGAACATGACTCACAATGAGGTAACTGATTTCATCTTGAAGCACATTATACATAGATTCGGTGTTCCCCAAACTCTCACTACTGATAAAGGTACTTCATTTATTGCTAAAGAAGTGAGAGACTTTGCCGAATTTTATGGTATTAAGTTGATAAACTCTTTACCATACTATGCTCAAGCCAATGGTCAAGCCGAGTCTAGTAATAAAATTGTAATTAAGCTCATTAAGAAGAAAATTGAAGAGTTCCCTAAAAGGTGGCATGAAGTGCTTTCTGAGGCATTATGGGCTTGTAAAGTTGCAAAGCATGGTGCTACCAAAGTTAGTTCATATGAGTTAGTGTATGGACAAGAAGTCATTCTACCAGTGGAGGTAGATCTTGGCTCTTTAAGATTTCTTAAGCAAGATGGCTTATCGGTCGATGAATATGAAACTCTTTTGAAGGATAATTTAGAAAAGGTGATTGATAAGAGGTTAAGGGCTCTAGAAGCTATAGAGAAATATAAAAAGAGAGTATCTCGAGCCTACAATAGAAGAGTCGAAGCAAAATCGTTTCAAGTTGGTAACTTGGTTTGGAAGACGATTTTGCCCTTATGCACTAAAATCCCCAAATTTGGTAAATGTCGCCTAGTTTGGAAGGTTCTTTTAAGGTAGCCGAAATTGCTCTAGGTAATGCATACTTGTTAGAATATCTACAAGGAGAGCGATTTTGAAGATCTTTAAATGGCATGTATTTGAAAAGGTACTTCCCAAATGTGTGGCAAAGCGCTTAAAAGTGTCAAAAGTCTAATATGGAGTATATCGTCCTTAGCCCGTTGTGCTTTTAGCTCACTTAGTTTGCTAAAAGGCAGGGGGCATGTGTTGATAGCAAAAAATGGTATTAATGGTTGAAATTGTTAAAATATCAATTTTGGTAATTTGGGTCGAAAATATGCAACTCTTGGTACAGACCGAAGCCTACCGGAGAGCCACCTGCATAGGGCCTCGAGGGCCTTTTAGCATCCTGCTTCGGAGGCTGGCTTTAGCCCAAAGGCCCTTCGACGGCCTGCTTCGCCGAAGCTTTGGCCCGAGGAGCAGGTTTCGGTGGGCCTGCCGAAGGCCCACTTCGGGTAGGCTTCTGATAGGAGTCTAATATAGATTTAGGTTTGTTTTTATCTCTAATATTGATTAGGACAAATCTTATCTAATTAGAGTTAGAGATAAGAAGACTAGCCCCTATAAATACAAGGGTGAGGCCGATTCATAGGAACCCCCCCAACACTAATCAACTATTCAAACCCTAGTTTGAACCGTACCTTTATTTTCTTTACCTTTCCGCATTAGATTAGTACACCTTCATGGGTTTGTGCTAGAAGCCCTCCATCTGCCACGCTGTAATAGTGGTAAGCCTTGTTGGTTCGCCTGTGAATCATCCATTAATCTACGTAACAGATTGCTATCACCTTGTTGGCTCGCTTGTGAACTATTCGTTAATCTATGTAACATATTTCTACCCTTCGTTTTGTACACTGCAACACTTGGTTATTCGGTCTCCAAGCCAAATTGGCACTTGATCTTCACTTTGTTGTAGGTTTTACGTTCGAAGCCCCCTTCGTCGAAGGTTTCCGAAGCTAGGAAGCTAGTTTCGGAGGCTGCTAGAGCACCCTTTGGCAAGCCCTCACTTCGTCCATCCGTGTCGGATCCGTTGTCGGCATGGTTAAGTCCTGCGCACCGGAGCTACTTCACATCGGAGTTGCTTCGCGCCGGAGTCACGCTACAATGCTCCACAACGTACTTCGTCGCGCTAGCACTCTGCACCGGACTTCGTCATGCTAGAACGCTCTGCAACAGAATTCGTCGCGCTAGTGCTCCATGTTGGATTTTGTCGTGTTAGAGGCTTCACACCGAACCCTGTCGTTTGGAGACGATTTAGCGTCACGATCAGTTCGGAGCCTGCCTTTGGCCAGATCGATCCGAACACCGAAGGCTACCTTCTGCACACCCTTCGCAACAGACGTCGAAGGACCCCCTTCGGTGACCCTTCGCACGGTATACTCCAAACCAATCTAGCTCCGTTCGGCCGATTGGATTATTTTATCTATATATTTTAGCTAATTGGATTATTTCTGTGTGATCTGATTACCTGGCGACTACAACCCCCTTGCCACTGTTAAGGGTAGTCGGAAGGCGATGTCAGTGTTGTGTTACGCTTAGGCTCATCCCTAAGTATCCACACAACTTGGATCGTCAAACTAACCCAAATGCGGGGGCTCGTTTTCGTGTCAACAGAATGGCTTCTTGACCAAGCGGCATTCCCCTACTTTTATGTGGCCGATGGTCATCCTCCAACTCATTTCTAACGTCGCACTCCAGACATTGTCTATTGATAGTAGGTGCAGTCCTTTGTTCCAGCAGAATTTGAAGAACTCACAATTCCAATGAGGGTTGAATTGCTCTACAACCAATTGGATCTGTTGTCTAAGTACCTTGCATTCATTAGTGTGGTGCAACGGGGAATTGTGCCACTTACAGTATTTCCTTTTTTTGGTTCAGCGGCAGGTGGTGTCACGAGATTTGGTGGCAACTGGATCTTCCTCTCTTTGAGCAACAGGTCGAATATTCTATCAGCGTTGTTGACGTCGAAGTCGTACTTCTCTTCCTTGTTGACCAGTTTCACCCAAGGGCACGTGACCTGTTTTTATTCCTAGTCCATTCAGCTAAACTGACTTCTGCGTCGGACCCACTATCCTCGTCAGAGTCCAAATGGGACGTATGAGCGTATGCCACATTCTTATAATACATGTCTCTCTTCGCTTCTTGGAATAATCTCTCATGGACCGATACCCGATATACTAGGTGTAATAGGCTCTCGAATTCTTGTAATGAAAACCTTTCTTTTATTTGGTTCAAAAGCCGCTGGAATGCCAGCTCAGCGAGCTGCTCATCGCTGAGATTAAGGCTGTAACTCCTTCTCCCCACATCGTGAAACATTTGTGCATAATCTTGGACCGACTCATCCATCCTTTGCTTGACCACCGTCATATCGGTGAGTTTCATCTCGTGTATACTAGCAAAGAAATACTTGTGGAACTTCTTCTCTAGATATGCCCATCCTTTGATGGAATTCTGTAGCAGCGATGAGAATCGTGCAAAGGTCAAGCCTAATAATGATAGTGGGAAAAATCCGACCTTCAGTACTTCTTCGGTTGATGCCTCTCCACATTGGGCGAGGAAACAACTAATATGCTCGATCGTGGAGACCGACTCATGCCCCAAGAACTTGGTGAAGTCGGGAACCTTGTACAGACTTGGCAATGGCACCTGATCGAACCATTCTGGGTATGGTCACCGATACATGTAAGTTTGATATTTGGGCTTAAGTCTGAATTGGACCCGAATCACTTCCGTGATCTAGTTTACCTAGTCTTATTCTTGCTGGTCTAGCGTAGGATACTGGTCTGTCATCGGAGGTTGCTGATATTAATCTAGCCGAGTGAAGTTGTATTTTTGTCGTTCATTGCAGTAGGGCGATACCCCATAGTATGCGGTCTGGTGGTACCCTTGCGGAATGCCATCACGTCCCCCTTTGACGGCCAAAGATCTAGTAGTATGTTCTTGGAGATTCCGTATATAGGCTAGGGTATCTCATGCTTGATTGGCCCTGGCAGGGCGGCCGAAGGCTGGAGTTGTGGTGTACCCCTAATGAAAGGGTGTGTGTTTTGGGGTGGATCCTATCTACGCGCCCATTGGAGAGTCGGCATAGTCGATGGAGCTGTCATGTTAGCTTCCTGACCGAACGAAGTGTTCGGCGGCCCCTGTCTCATCGGCCCCTGTGGTGTTAGCACTGGCCAAGTATGCTAGGGGTTTTGCAACAGGCATAGAGGGTTGGTCAAAAAGTATGCCATGCCTTGCACCGGATCTTGAGTGATTGCTCCATCAATGTTCTTCTTGATCAGCCTTTGCAGGGTATTAACTAGTACCTCGGACTGATTAATGAGGGCATGGTGCAGAGCATTGTCGACTGCTTCCTAAAAAGTGATTCGTGGGCTTTCCGCCCACAAAAGGATCTCGCCTGCTTCAGCCGGTCTCGGCAATTCATCCCTCTAGACGGGGCTAGATCGAATCATGCCGAAAGCATCGAGGCACAACTTCTTATAGTTCTCCACATGGTCCAGTACCTCCACCCTCTATTCATTGGTCAGAGCATCCATAGTGCCCGGGATGATGTCGCTATCGTTGATTTCACCCGCCATAAGTGATCCGATAGGAAGTCCCAACGGGCGTGCCAAAAAGTGTGTTGGTGTTTTTATGGTAACATGTGTGGCCTGGGAGATCTGCTTAACTCTAATGTAGCTCCTATAATCTTAGAAGAAAAAGGGTTCAGGGTGTGCCAATCAGTTTGACCCTTCAACTAATAAGGAGTCGAGGAAAAGGAATAGCGTTAGTAGTAGAGCCGATCGACTGCCAAGCCGATGACTGCAACGGGGATAACATAACCATGAATGAATACACCGATTAGCCATAGGGCTTATGCCTACTATAGAGCGATTAGTGTAGATATGCCATCGGCCAATAGAATAAGGCAATTGTGGGTAAGGGCTGATGGGCATCTCCCAAGTGCGCATAGGATAGAATATGGAATCAAAGGTAACCTATCATCTTTTACTGCGATAGAAATAAATAAAATGTGCCAGATAAATATCATCAAAATCATCATAATAACAAGATAGGACCTAACCAAGACAGTAGCTAGTCACGATGAACTCAATGATATTTCAAAGTATCGGGCATGATTTATTTAGATGAATGGTATACAACATGAAGTAGATAAAATAGAGAGATGTCGGACTTAACCGATGAAGCCTCATACTATGACACATAAATCACATCAATCTAAGAAATCAATCTGATGTAGCCTTATACCTCGCAAATACAATAGGATAAACCGGCGACTGTACTGACCCAGTCGATGCCTTCAAGAGATCGATACAACGCAGCCTTAAAAATACTGACTTAGCCAATATAGTCATCGAGGTGGCGGGACTCACCACTTTGTTGAAGATCGAAACAATGCAGCCTAGCTCTGAGTGTTGAATCCCACCGGGATTTACCTTGGGAAGCCAAGGGTGGTGATCATGTACGGAATAGTAGTTGTTTGTAGGGTTGTGTTGTTATTTTCCTAATTAATTAGATACATATTTATAGTCTGAAGACTTGCCATCCAAGTATTCTACATTGTAACCGATTTTGGATCATCCTCATCTTCCCTCCTTCATCGGCTCCTTCACACCGATCATATTGTAACAACATGGACAAACTTCTTTGACCATCTTTGATAGGACTCCTTTGACCTCTGTTTACCATGTGACACAATCAAACAAGCAACTGAGTTAAGTAAGTCGGTTCAAGCACCAACACTTGCAAAAAGTTCATCATCAATTACTTTCATGGGATGAATAAGAGATATTCAATATTTCAAGTGCAAGGGTTTGGGACATGTACAACATGATTGCCCTAACCAGAGGGTGCTGATTTCTACAAAAAATGGTCAGTACTTAACCATGCAGGTAATAAAGATGAATACAATCTGCCTAGTGATCATGAATTGGAACAAATAGGTGTGGTCGGCATGAGCAAATATTTGAGCATTGTTGCACAATGAGTTTTGAGTGCTCAAATAGAAAAGGAAGATCGGAACCAATGCCACAACCTTTTTCAATCAAGATTTATTGTTAAAGAAAGAGTGTGTCGGGTTTTCAATGATAGTAGGAGTTGTACCAATCTTGCTAGTTCAGACTTGGTTGAGAAACTCAACTTACCTGCACAGCTGCACCCACACCCTTACTCTATCTAGTGGTTCAATTCTTGCGGTAAGTTAAAAGAAACTAAAGTTGTAAGAATACAATTTTCTGTAGGAAATTACCATGAAAGTGCAAACTTCAATGTTGAGCCTATGCAAACATGTTCAATACTTTTGGGTAGGTCTTGGGAATATGATAAATATGTTTTGCATCGTGGGAGAACTAACACATATACTTTCACACACAATGGTAAGAAGATAGATTTACTACCAATGACTCCTACTGAAATTTTAAAAGATAATATAGCACGAGCTGAACATGCTAGAAAATTGAGTGAATTGAAATCTAAAAATTAGCAAGTAGCTAATAGCTAAAGATGTTTTTTCATCTAATAAAGAGAAGAATGATTCACATGTGAGGAATGACATATTTAAATTGAAAGGTGCTTCTATGCTAGCTACTAGATCTGAAATTTCTAGATTAATCACCTATGACTCTTTTTGTTATGCTTTAATTTCAAAGAGGTTTTTTACGCTTGATGATTTATCAACCTCTTCATGACCTATTATTGTTGATCTATTATATGAGTTTGTTGATGTCTTTCTAAGTGAAATGCCTTGGGACTTTCGCTAGTGAGAGAAATTGAGCATAAAATTGATTTGATTCCGGCGGCAACTTTATCAAGTCGTGCGCCTTATAAGACCAACCCAAAAGAGACCAAGGAGATTCAACGTCAAGTGCAAGACATACTTGACAAAGGGTACACATGAGAAAGTCTTAGGCCTTGTGTTGTTCCAGTTATTTTGGTACCTAAGAAAGATAGATCATGGTGCATGTGTGTTGATTGTAGAGCCATTAATAACATAACTATTCAATATTGTCATCCTATTCCTCGATTAGATGACATGCAAGTGACTCTATTGTGTTTTCCAAAGTTGACTTGTGTAGTGGCTATCACTGAATATGAATAAAATTGGGAGACGAATGGAAGAATGTGTTTAAAACTAAATTTGGCTTGTATGAATTGTTTGTAATGACTTTTTGTTTAACTAATGCACCTAGTACATTTATGCGATTAATGAACAAAGTTTTATGCAATTTTATTGGGTGGTTTGTGGTAGTATACTTTGATGATATATTGATTTATAGTAAGTCTGAACACAAGGAACATTTACATGTTATTTTTATTAAATTAAAAGATGCATGTTTGTTTGGTAACCTCAAGAAGTGCATGTTTTGCACCAATTGAGTTTCTTTTCATAGTTATGTTGTGACCCTACAAGGCGTTGAAGTTGACTCCTAAAATAGTTACACTAGTGTAGAGTTTTCTAGGACTAGCTGACTAGCTGGTTCTATAGACGGTTTGTGCAAGATTTCAGCACCATTGCCAAACCAATGAATGAACTCATAAAAAGGCATTCCTTTCCAATGGTGTCGCGCCCCGATTTAATAAATCAGGACTTTATTGAAATTCCATAGAAAATCAATAAAACAAGACGTTCATCACACGACCACGTACAATACGAGCAATCATTCACGGTTCGTAGACCGCATTAATACAAAAGTGAATAAAGATGAAGAGAAACTAATAAAACAAGGGTCCTAGATGAACGCCTCCTTCCAGTCTCGCCTTGACTGGGTCGCTACTCCAGACCTTCATCCTCCTCGTAGTAGACTGGCTCTGATGTTGTAAGTCAACGGGGTGAGTACAGATGTACTCAGCAAGCCACCGAATGCAAATATAATGCAAGGTAATAACAAGGGAGATAGTGGCTAATTTAGCGGAAGCAGCATATTTGTAAAGCTTTAAATGAGAGCAATTTATTAGTACGGAAAAGTAAACATGTGCATGTGTATCATCATCTTCTAACTCGAGGGGTACAGTCAGCCCCACCTCGCTCAACAGTCCTTACGTGCCATGAATAACTTGAACATGCAAACAGTTGTAAACTAACTGCGAGTAGTCACACAACCCGCCCTTGACCGTGGGCTCGGCTTTTCGAAAAGATTAAATTACTCTGATCAGAGATGTACCACTGTACCCACAAGGCACGCACTCATCACCTACACCGAAGTGTAACGAGATGACCCATCACACGGGAACTCGTGCCAAAACCTTCCATATAGTCCTCCCCGACTCAATAGCACCCTCTTATGGGTTTCATATGGTGTCCCGACGCATCGGAGCCCCACCATACCCCCCCTTGAGCCTCGTCGGTACAAGTCGCCCGCAGGCTAGCCCCTTGCCCCCTCCTCTATGGTGCATCAAGCCGGGGTATTCCATACTTCCAGTTAGGACTTACCCATTAGACTTGTGGTTGGTACGGAAGTGCTTTGCAACAGATCCCGCAGACCGGTCCTTATAGTGCCCCGGGTGCGACAAACCAGTGCCCGAGCTTGCACCCGGAACCCACCATACTTATAACCTATCCAACTCCAACAGAGTCCAGAGACGAGAATAACAGGGAAATTCATATACAGAAATCCAGCTATCTACGACTCGTTCTTTTTTTAACCTATAGCAGGTGTGCCGGTACATTGGGCACTAGCTAATAATTTTATAGTAGAGTGACAAGGAGTTAAGGCTCAATAAGCATGGCTTGGGTTTGCACACAAGGACACGAATCTATTAAATATAAATGTAAGGCTTGAGTATTTGACTAATGCAATATTAACCTATGGGTTATAGCGATAAGTTATTAAAACATGGGCTCAATTATGATCAACTGTTTCCACAGAGGTGGTCGATGACTTGCCTTGATCAGCAAATCGGGATGGAGGAACCTCGGGGTAGAACTCCTGCTCCTCGACGAACTCGTAGTCTTCTCGATACGGAAAAGTAAACAATACATTCACATTCAATAAAACAGATAAAATTCACCAAATAAAAGAACATACATTGTTGTGGGTGAAGTAATATTTATTATTCTGAGTCTTTGCATATAACAGTGAATTTTAACCTTTTTAGGATTTTTCATAATTTATTTTGTTGGAATAATAATTTATCCTAAGGGGTTTTTATTCATTTATTTATTAATAATATTTTGGGCAACAGAAACATACTGTTTTTATGGCATTAATGTGTAGAGAATAATATTCTGGTTTTAACAAAATTTGAATGGTGAAATTTGGAGTTAATTTGAGCAAGATATGGATTTTCAAAGTTTAAATCAATTTTCTAGATTTTTATTTAAACTAAAAACAGTCTCTGGTCCACGGTGAACCAGGTTCACCGTGAACCCGTGACTATGCGCGTGGACCCGAGCGATCTGGGCCGTTGGATCTGGATCCGGCGGCCAGATGCGAGGCGGGCGGTTTAAATGAAAATGAACGGCTGTGATTAAAACGTGGCGAACGGTTACACGTGGACGCCTGAGATCGCTCGGAGGTTTTAAGTGGCGATCGACGGTTGCGATCGCCTGATACCTCTTCGATCAGATCCGAGGGCTTGGATTAAATCCCGAAGGGATTTAATCGTAGCCCTCCGATCGTGATCGGACGGCCACGACCGCGTCCGGCACGGCACGACGTAAGGGGGCGCGTACCCCCTTCGTCTCCGGCGACGGCGGGTTCGGGTGCGACCATGGCGGCGGCGACGAGCGCCTACAGGCCTATCTAACGGCAAAAATGGAACGGGGAGGGGAGCGCGGTCATGACCGTACCTCAGGTGGCGACGGCGGCGGAGAACGGCGACCGGCGACGAGGGTAGACGGCGAAGAGGGTTCGGGAGCTCGACGGTGGTGGTGATCCGGCGGGTTCCGAGGCCAACGGAGTGGTGGCCGGGGATGAGCGGTCGACGTCGGTCTCGTTGGTGGCGGTGGCTAAGGCGGAGGGGGCCGGAGGCGGCGGCGATCGCTCGCCGGAGGTGGAGCAGAACCGAAGTTCGAACGGATGGCGACGGCGCTCTGCTTTCGCTCGAGGAGGGCTCTGCTGGCGTGGGCTGAGTGCGGAGGTCGGAGGGGGTTTAAATAGGGGGTCGCCGGCGTCAGAAAGGCAGGGAACCGAGGGGATCCCGAGAGCTCCGGCGAGGGTTACCAAAAGCTTCGGGAAGCTTTCCAAAAAGGTGAAAATGCGTCGGTTAACGATGGAATGGGAGCGGCGGCGATCGGGGGAGATGATCCAGGGCAAATCCAGGTGAAAACGGGCGGCCGTCGGTGAAACAGGAAGGAGATCGCCGGAGAAGGGAAGGGGAGCGATCCCCTTCCATCGGAGACGAAGGTCCTGACAGGTGGCCCCCACCTGTCAGCGACCGAACCAAAAAGGAAGGGCCGACAGGCGGGCCACGGCTGTCAGAGGGCGAACACAGGCGCATAGAGGCTGGCGGGTGGGGCCGAGGCGGGGTGCGAGCGGGAGGAGAGAGGGGAGGCGAGTGCCGACAGGCGGGCCCCTCCTGTCAGTGGGTGGGTGGCAATGGGCTGGGGGCCGAGAAGGCCGTTGGGAGGAGTTTCGGGGTTGAGGCCCATTAAAGTTTAAAATTGATTTTCGATTTAAAATAATTCCAGTAATTCGAATATTTGATTAAGGGTTGAATCACTGTTGATAAAAATTTGTAAAAATTCCTAAAATTATATCTTGGGCTCTAGTTCATCTCATAAAAATTTCAGGTTCAAATTTTGAGTATTTCTCCCTGTTTGGCTTTATTTGGGCTCTTTGGTGATTTTTCTTTAATAATAAATTCAGAAATGATTTAAATAATATTTTCTTTTATTTTATTCCTTTTAATTTCTGGGGTGTTACAATCCTATCCCCCTTACAGAGAATCTCGTCCTTGAGATTCGGATCAATCCTCGAATAGTTCAGGATGTTGTGCCTTGAGTTCATCTTCTTTTTCCCATGTAGCTTCCTCTACCGGATGATTGCTCCACTGCACTTTGCAGAAGCGGATGACTCGACTCCTGGTGGTTCTTTCTTTGACTTCCAATATCTTGACCGGCTTTTCCACATAGGTCAGATCCTCCTGGATATCCAACTGCTGAAGGTCCACTTGTTCTGTGGGGACGCGGAGACACTTCTTGAGTTGAGATACATGGAATACATCATGCACTCCAGTCAACGAGGGTGGTAGTTCCAATTGATAAGCTACTTCGCCTTGGCGTCGAACAATGGGAAATGGTCCAACATATCGAGGGGCCAACTTTCCTCTCATGTTAAACCGTTGAGTCCCACGAAGAGGCGTAACTCGAAGATAGACATGTTCTCCTTCTTCAAAGGCTAAGTCTCGGCGGCGATTGTCTGCGTAGCTCTTCTGTCGTGATTGGGCTGTCTTGAGTCGGTCTCTGATGATCCGTACCTTCTCTTCAGCTTCACGAAGAATGTCGGTTCCGAATACTTGGGATTCACCAGTTATCCGGCACATATAGTGCTTCAAAAGGAGACATCTGAAGGCTGGCTTGATAGCTGTTGTTGTATGAAAATTCAGCGTACGGCAAGCTCTTGTCCCATGTGGCTCCAAAATCCAAAACACATGCTCGAAGCATATCCTCTAGTATCTGATTTACCCTTTCTGTTTGTCCATCTGTCTGAGGATGGTAGGCGGTACTGAAATTCAATCTCGTGCCCATCTCCTCTTGGAGGTTCTTCCAAAAACGAGAGGTAAACTGACTTCCTCGGTCAGACACTATCTTCTTGGGCACTCCATGAAGACATACTATCCGGGCCATATATAGCTCTGCTAGCTTAGGGCCACTAAAGGTCGTCTTGACGGCTATGAAATGAGCTACTTTTGTAAGCCGATCAATGATCACCCATATAGAATCATACCCCAGTTGGGTCTTTGGTAATCCGGTGATGAAGTCCATCCCGATCTCTTCCCACTTCCATTCCGGCACTTTAAGTGGCTGTAACAATCCTGCAGGCCTCTGATGTTCAGCTTTTACTCTTCTGCAGGTGTCACATTCGGCGACGAACTGGGCAATCTCTCTTTTCATGCTAACCCACCAATATCGTTCCTTCAGATCTTGGTACATCTTGGTACTGCCGAGATGAATGGAGTACAACGTCTCATGGGCTTCTCTTAGGATAAGAGTCTTTATTTCAGGTTTATCCGGCACACATATCCGAGTTCCAAACCATATGGTGCCATTCTCGTCTTCTGAAAATCCGGGGGCTTTTCCTTGTCTCATGTTCTTCTTAATGGCAGCTATATCCGGGTCCTCTAACTGAGCTTCACGGATCTGCTCAAACAAGACAGGTTGGGTCTCCAAGGTGGCTAGATATGCTCTGGTGGTCAATCCAAGATTTAAGTTTTCCATCTCCCTACATAACAAGGGTGCGTGCTCTTGAATCATCATGGCTGTGCAATATCCCTTGCGACTCAAGGCATCAGCTACCACATTTGCCTTTCCGGGGTGGTAGTGTATTCCTAGGTCGTAGTCTTTAATCAATTCCAGCCATCGTCTTTGCCTCAAGTTCAGATCTGGCTGTGTGAAGATATACTTCAAGCTCTTGTGATCCGTAAAGATCTCACAGCGATTCCCAACCAAATAGTGCCTCCAAATCTTGAGGGCGTGCACTACGGCGGCTAATTCCAGATCATGGGTCGGATAATTTAACTCATGAGGTCTCAACTGACGGGAGGCATAAGAGATAACTTTCCCATCTTGCATAAGAACACATCCCAATCCTTGGCGAGATGCGTCGCAATAGACATGGAAGTCTTTGCGGATATCCGGTAGGGTCAGTATAGGTGCAGATACCAAACGAGTCTTGAGGGTGCGGAAACTTTCCTCGCATTCAGGAGTCCATTCGAACTTCTCTCCTTTCTGCAACAACTTGGTCATTGGCTTGGCTATCTTCGAAAAAATCTCGATGAATCTTCGGTAATATCCGGCCAATCCCAGAAAACTTCGTATCTCAGATACGTTCGTGGGTGGCAACCAGTCCGTAACTGCTTCTACGGTGGCAGGGTCTACTGCGATTCCTTGCGCAGAGATGATGTGTCCGAGGAACTTTACTTCTGCCGTCCAAAACTTACATTTGCTGTACTTGGCATATAATTGGTGTTCCCTTAGCTTTCCTAAGGTTAACCGGAGGTGAATCTCGTGCTCCTTCTAGTCCTTGGAATAAATGAGGATGTCGTCTATGAAAACCACTATGAACTTGTCTAAATACTCCATGAACACTTTATTCATCATATTCATGAAGAACGCAGGGGCGTTGGTCAATCCAAAGGACATAACCGTGCACTCATATAATCCATAACGGGTAGTGAAGGCCGTCTTGGGTATATCTTCTTCTCGAATCCTTAACTGATGGTAACCAGACCACAGGTCGATCTTCGAGAATACCGTAGCTCCTTTGAGCTGGTCGAAGAGATCATCGATCCGAGGCAACGGATACTTATTCTTGATTGTCACCTCATTCAGGGCGCGGTAATCTACACACATACGCTTTGCCTTGTCTTCTTTCTTCTCGACGAAGATGACGGGAGCACCCCACGGTGATGTGCTTGGTCTGATATAACCTTTCTTCTCAAGATCCTCCAACTGTTGCTTCATCTCAGCTAATTCATTGGCGGCCATCCGGTATGGTCGCTTATAAATAGGAGTGGTTCCGGGCACCAAATCAATCCTGAACTCGATGTCCCTCTTAGGTGGCATCCCTGGTAGATCCTCTAGGAATACATCCGGGTATTCACTGACTACTGGTATCTCCTCCAAGGTAATCTGATGTAGTCTTGTCCTTCCGGCCTTCATGCTGGGCATCTGGAATGTGACTATAGTCCCTTCTTCATTAGTCACCGTTACTTTTCTCTGGGCACATTCTATCACACCTTGGTGTTTATTTAGCCAATCCATCCCTAGAATGAGGTCCAAACCTTGACATTCTATTAGAATGGGGTCGGCCCAAAATATCGTGCCTTGGATATCTACCCATACCCTTGGACTAAAGGAACAAGCGAGGGTTTGCTTTCCCGGGGTAGCTATTAGTACTGGCCTGGGTAGTTCACTTATGTCCAGTGCATTATTTTCCACAAAAGCAGTTGATATAAAGGAGTGGGTAGCTCCGGTGTCAAATAATACCACTGCATGCGATGAATGAACCATAAACTTACCCATGACAATTTCTGGTGCAGCCTAGGCTTCCTCGGCGGAGACGTGGTTCACTTTGGCGCGGACGGCGGGGTTGGAGATGACTCCTTGAGCTCTCTTGGGATGGGGGCACTGGTGGGAGTAGTGTCCCTCTTGGCGGCAGTTGAAGCATACCACAGGCTTGCCATGCCTATCTCTCAAGACCTCCGGCTTCTTGGCCGGGGTGACTGGGGCGGTCGGTGCGGCTGGAGCGGCACGAGGTTGGCTGGCTCCGGCGTTGGCAGCTGGTGGCGCCGGGCGATACACTGGCCGGGGGTGGTACTGTGGCGCTGGTGGAGGTGGAGCAAAACGGGGTCTTTGGGCCATACCCTGGTTCTGCCTGAAGGCAATCATGCGCTTCTTCTTCAGGTCGACCTTATTTTGTTGGGTCTCCTGCATGATAGCCTTGTTCACCAACTTCTGGAAGTTGGTGAAGTCTCCAGAGATGAGTTGTAGGGACAACTCGTCCTTCAGTCCCCGAAGGAACTTAGCTTGTCTGGCTGCATCCGTACGGACCTCCTCTGGTGCGTACCGGGCCAGACGGTTAAACTCATGTAGATATTCCGTGACAGATCTGCTCCCTTGCTGCAGATCTCTGAACTCCTGTTGCTTCTGGGCAACGATGCCGTCGGGGATGTGGGCGGCACGAAAAGCAGCCGAGAACTCCGCCCAAGTGGGGGCGTGGCCCTCGGGCAGGGTCTCACGATGGTTGTCCCACCACTCTGCGGCGGGACCATGAAGCTGGTGGGTGGCGAAGGCCACCCTCTCCTGCTCAGTGCAGGTCAGGAGGTCGAGCTTCTTCTCGATCGCCCGTAACCAATCCCCAGCCTCCATGGGGTTGGTGGTGCTTGAGAAGGTCGGTGGGCGGACTCGGAGGAACTCCGAGAGCTGTGTTGCGGGAGCGGGAGCTGGTGTGGCGGGTCGGGGCAGCTCGGGCTGTTGGTGGAGGCGAAAGAAGTGAGTCTGCTGCTCTTGCATCTGCTGCTGCTGCTGCATCTGGTGCAGGAGGGCTGAGACCAACTGATTTGGAGTGGCCGTCATTTCAGCCAAGGTGGGGTGGTTGGCGACCGGGGCTTGCCTCTGCCCGGTGGCTCCCCATTGTGGCAGGTTGCCACTATCCCCTCCGTTCTGAGGAGCGTCTGATCCCTGGGTGTTGGTCATCCTGGAATTTTCAATGTGTACACATTTATTTTGGTGAACTTCTTTTATATTTTATTTCAAAAGGATACCGTTCTTGCGGTTACATTTATTTATTCTCTCATTCATGCCTTATATTTTGACATGAATGCTAATACAAGCAAGCAAATAAAAATAACAATCAATCGTAAAACTACGTCTAAGGCAGCTCGGGGGACGGCTCGATCTCGGGCTCGTGGGAGACGGGCGGGGTCGAGGAACTGGACGGTCCGGCGGGTGGTGCGCTGCGGGAGATCCTCTTGGGCCTCACTGTGGGAGTCTGAATGGGTTTCTTCCGGCGAGGCGGAAGAGGTGCGATCTCCTCAATGTCCTTTTTCAACTCCTCGATCTGGTAGCGGAGGTGTGGGTTGGTGGCGACACGCTGTCGAAGGAGCTCATTCTGACGCCGCAACTCCTCTGCCTCGGCAGCCAAGCGGTGTCCCTGCTGGATGCGGCGACGAAGCTCTCCGTTCTCACGGTTCAGGTCCTCGGAGGAATGGCGGTAGAAGCTGATAGTGTCGCGCTGTCCATTGGCGTCCTGCAGCGCCTCGTAGTGGAGATCATCCATGGCCTCCAACAAGCGCATGGTATGATCAATCGCCGAATGGCGCTGGGAGAGGGTGCTGACGAAGACACTATGTGGGCTCCCTGGGGTGCGAAGAGGTACGAAGCGAAAGTCCGTGTCGTAGAGCTCGCTGTCGTAGATCATCCGGAGCTCCGTGAGTGCCTGGAGAGCGGTGCACTGACTGGCTACCAGGAAGGTAGGTCCTCCTCCGCGGTAGGTGTGAGCTGTCTGAGGGGAGGGCTGGACGACGACGGTGACCTCGCAGTAGCTCTCTTCCTCGTCGGGGAAGACTCCATGGTACATCGGCTCATGCTCGAATCCGAGGAAACTGACGAGCATGCGTAGCTCGCGGATGAATCCGGTCTCGTCACGGAGGTACCCATTCACGGTACGGATCGGCATCTACAAAAGAGAGAAAATTTTGTGAGAATCTTAGAAGATGAGAGGATAAGTAATCTTTTGTAAAATATAGTGAATATATATATAAGTCCTAAGGTCAGGTCTGTTTGGCTTCCTACAGTCAAGTCGGCTCTGATACCATCTTGTCGCGCCCCGATTTAATAAATCAGGACTTTATTGAAATTCCATAGAAAATCAATAAAACAAGACGTTCATCACACGACCACGTACAATACGAGCAATCATTCACGGTTCGTAGACCGCATTAATACAAAAGTGAATAAAGATGAAGAGAAACTAATAAAACAAGGGTCCTAGATGAACGCCTCCTTCTAGTCTCGCCTTGACTGGGTCGCTACTCCAGACCTTCATCCTCCTCGTAGTAGACTGGCTCTGATGTTGTAAGTCAACGGGGTGAGTACAGATGTACTCAGCAAGCCACCGAATGCAAATATAATGCAAGGTAATAACAAGGGAGATAGTGGCTAATTTAGCGGAAGCAGCATATTTGTAAAGCTTTAAATGAGAGCAATTTATTAGTACGGAAAAGTAAACATGTGCATGTGTATCATCATCTTCTAACTCGAGGGGTACAGTCAGCCCCACCTCGCTCAACAGTCCTTACGTGCCATGAATAACTTGAACATGCAAACAGTTGTAAACTAACTGCGAGTAGTCACACAACCCGCCCTTGACCGTGGGCTCGGCTTTTCGAAAAGATTAAATTACTCTGATCAGAGATGTACCACTGTACCCACAAGGCACGCACTCATCACCTACACCGAAGTGTAACGAGATGACCCATCACACGGGAACTCGTGCCAAAACCTTCCATATAGTCCTCCCCGACTCAATAGCACCCTCTTATGGGTTTCATATGGTGTCCCGACGCATCGGAGCCCCACCATACCCCCCCTTGAGCCTCGTCGGTACAAGTCGCCCGCAGGCTAGCCCCTTGCCCCCTCCTCTATGGTGCATCAAGCCGGGGTATTCCATACTTCCAGTTAGGACTTACCCATTAGACTTGTGGTTGGTACGGAAGTGCTTTGCAAC
Organism: Zizania palustris; assembly: GCA_019279435.1. Classification (NCBI taxonomy): domain Eukaryota; kingdom Viridiplantae; phylum Streptophyta; class Magnoliopsida; order Poales; family Poaceae; genus Zizania; species Zizania palustris. Next base: position 16,182,321 of record JAAALK010000286.1, read on the forward strand.
AGATCCCGCAGACCGGTCCTTATAGTGCCCCGGGTGCGACAAACCAGTGCCCGAGCTTGCACCCGGAACCCACCATACTTATAACCTATCCAACTCCAACAGTGTCCAGAGACGAGAATAACAGGGAAATTCATATACAGAAATCCAGCTATCTACGACTCGTTCTTTTTTTAACCTATAGCAGGTGTGCCGGTACATTGGGCACTAGCTAATAATTTTATAGTAGAGTGACAAGGAGTTAAGGCTCAATAAGCATGGCTTGGGTTTGCACACAAGGACACGGATCTATTAAATATAAATGTAAGGCTTGAGTATTTGACTAATGCAATATTAACCTATGGGTTATAGCGATAAGTTATTAAAACATGGGCTCAATTATGATCAACTGTTTCCACAGAGGTGGTCGATGACTTGCCTTGATCAGCAAATGGGGATGGAGGAACCTCGGGGTAGAACTCCTGCTCCTCGACGAACTCGTAGTCTTCTCGATACGGAAAAGTAAACAATACATTCACATTCAATAAAACAGATAAAATTCACCAAATAAAAGAACATACATTGTTGTGGGTGAAGTAATATTTATTATTCTGAGTCTTTGCATATAACAGTGAATTTTAACCTTTTTAGGATTTTTCATAATTTATTTTGTTGGAATAATAATTTATCCTAAGGGGTTTTTATTCATTTATTTATTAATAATATTTTGGGCAACAGAAACATACTGTTTTTATGGCATTAATGTGTAGAGAATAATATTCTGGTTTTAACAAAATTTGAATGGTGAAATTTGGAGTTAATTTGAGCAAGATATGGATTTTCAAAGTTTAAATCAATTTTCTAGATTTTTATTTAAACTAAAAACAGTCTCTGGTCCACGGTGAACCAGGTTCACCGTGAACCCGTGACTATGCGTGTGGACCCGAGCGATCTGGGCCGTTGGATCTGGATCCGGCGGCCAGAGGCGAGGCGGGCGGTTTAAATGAAAACGAACGGCTGTGATTAAAACGTGGCGAACGGTTACACGTGGACGCCTGAGATCGCTCGGAGGTTTTAAGTGGCGATCGACGGTTGCGATCGCCCGATACCTCTTCGATCAGATCCGAGGGCTTGGATTAAATCCCGAAGGGATTTAATCGTAGCCCTCCGATCGTGATCGGACGGCCACGACCGCGTCCGGCACGGCACGACGTAAGGGGGCGCGTACCCCCTTCGTCTCCGGCGACGGCGGGTTCGGGTGCGACCATGGCGGCGGCGACGAGCGCCTACAGGCCTATCTAACGGCAAAAATGGAACGGGGAGGGGAGGGCGGTCATGACCGTACCTCAGGTGGCGACGGCGGCGGAGAACGGCGACCGGCGACGAGGGTAGACGGCGAAGAGGGTTCGGGAGCTCGACGGCGGTGGTGATCCGGCGGGTTCCGAGGCCAACGGAGTGGTGGCTGGGGATGAGCGGTCGACGTCGGTCTCGTTGGTGGCGGTGGCTAAGGCGGAGGGGGCCGGAGGCGGCGGCGATCGCTCGCCGGAGGTGGAGCAGAACCGAAGTTCGAACGGATGGCGACGGCGCTCTGCTTTCGCTCGAGGAGGGCTCTGCTGGCGTGGGCTGAGTGCGGAGGTCGGAGGGGGTTTAAATAGGGGGTCGCCGGCGTCAGAAAGGCAGGGAACCGAGGGGATCCCGAGAGCTCCGGCGAGGGTTACCAAAAGCTTCGGGAAGCTTTCCAAAAAGGTGAAAATGCGTCGGTTAACGATGGAATGGGAGCGGCGGCGATCGGGGGAGATGATCCGGGGCAAATCCAGGTGAAAACGGGCGGCCATCGGTGAAACAGGAAGGAGATCGCCGGAGAAGGGAAGGGGAGCGATCCCCTTCCATCGGAGACGAAGGTCCTGACAGGTGGCCCCCACCTGTCAGCGACCGAACCAAAAAGGAAGGGCCGACAGGCGGGCCACAGCTGTCAGAGGGCGAACACGGGCGCACAGAGGCTGGCGGGTGGGGCCGAGGCGGGGTGCGAGCAGGAGGAGAGAGGGGAGGCGAGTGCCGACAGGCGGGCCCCTCCTGTCAGTGGGTGGGTGGCAATGGGCTCGGCCGAGAAGGCCGTTGGGAGGAGTTTCGGGGTTGAGGCCCATTAAAGTTTAAAATTGATTTTCGATTTAAAATAATTCCAGTAATTCGAATATTTGATTAAGGGTTGAATCACTGTTGATAAAAATTTGTAAAAATTCCTAAAATTATATCTTGGGCTCTAGTTCATCTCATAAAAATTTCAGGTTCAAATTTTGAGTATTTCTCCCTGTTTGGCTTTATTTGGGCTCTTTGGTGATTTTTCTTTAATAATAAATTCAGAAATGATTTAAATAATATTTTCTTTTTATTTTATTCCTTTTAATTTCTGGGGTGTTACAAATGGGGACAATCAGATGAAGATGCCTTCAATGTACTAAAATATATGTTGACTCACGCACCACCGTTTCAACTTCCTAATTTTGGTAAGGTATTTGAACTTCACTGTGATGCAAGTGAAATTGGAACTAGAGTGTTGATACAAGAAGGTAAGTCGGTTGCGTATTTTAGTGAGAAGTTGGCTGGAGTTAGTTTGAACTATTCTACTTATGATAAGGAATTGTATGCTCTAGTTTGAACATTAAAAATATGGCAACATTACTTATGGCTGAAGGAATTCATTATATATTCAAATCATGAATCATCGAAACATATTAGAAGTCAAACAAATCTGAATAAACGACATGCTAAATGGGTAGAATTTATTGAATCTTTTCCATACATCATTAAGCATATGAAAGGTAAAGATAATGTGATTGATGATGCTTTGTCTAGGCATTATAGCATGTTGTCTTGGCTTGATTATAAAATTTTTGGATTAGCAACGATAAAAGAATTATATGCCACTAATTTTTTACTTTAAATAAGCATTGGCACATTGTCGTGAGGGAAGGACTTGGAATAAATACATTCTAAATGATGGATTATGGTATCGTATTAACAAATTATGTGTCTCAACAAGCTTTGTTCATCTTTTATTTTTATAGTAGGCACATGGATGGGGATTAATGGGGCACTTTGGAGTGAAGAAGACTGAAGATATATTGGACTCTCATTTCTTTTGTCCAAAGATGAGACATGATGTGGAGCGTTATGGTGCTCATTGTACCACTTGCAACAAAACTAAGTCTCGCCTCAATCCACATGGTTTATATATGTCTCTTCCTTTTCCTAGCGTTCTTTGCGAGGATATTTCTATGGATTTTGTTTTAGGATTGCCTAGAACTAAGAAAAGGAGGGATACTGTATTTGTTGTAGTAGATAGATTCTCAAAGATGGCTCATTTTATTCCATGTCATATGAGTGGCGATGCTACAATAGGTGTTGATTTGTTTTTAGGGAAGTTGTTCATATTCAAGGTGAGCCAAATACAATTGTTTTAAGTCACTTCTTGAGGACATTATGATAGAAATTGGGGACAAAGATGTTGTTTTCCACAACATGTCATCCTCAATTCGATGGTCAAACAGATGTAGTGAACCGTACATTGTCAAAAATATTGAGAGCTATTTTGAAGACTAATTTAATGATGTGGGAAGAGTGTCTACCTCACGTAGAATTCCCTTATAACCGATCATTACATCCTACTACAAAGATGAGTCCATTCTATGTGGTATATGGTTTTAACCTTCATGCTCCTATTGATTTGTTACCTTTACCATCTGCTGATAAAATGAATTTTGATGCTAAAACACATGCTGAATTTGTTCTTAAATTATAGCAAACGACTAAAGAACACATAGAAAATATGAATGCAAATTATCGAATTACTGGTAGTCAAGGTAGAAAAGAAGTTATCTTTGAACCCAATGATTTGGTATGGTTACATTTATGAAAGGATAGGTTTCCTGATTTGTGCAAGTCAAAATTAATGTCTCAAGTTGTTTGTACTTTTAAAGTCCTTGCAGAGATAACTGATAATGCATACAAGATTGAATTTCATGTAGATTATGTGTGAGTAATATTTTCAATGTCACTGACCTGAAACTCTACTTCGGCGAAGAGATCAACGTTGAGTTGAGGATTACTCCAAATGAAGAAGAGGAGGATGATGAGGACATCATAGCTAAGGATACAAGCATACTTGATTACCAAGGATCCATGACTCATGCTTGAGTTCGTCAATTAAATTGTCATGTGAATTCGTTTATCGTTACTCAAACAAGTTCTTCTATGATTGGAATACTACATAGTAATTCGAGTTAGAGTTCTAATAGGTTACTCGGGTTAGTTTTGGGTTTAGTGTTTTATTAAGAATCCTACTAGGATACAACCAAAGTTATAGATGGTAAATCACGTATTATAAACCATATAAATAGAAAGTCATCGTCATTGTTAGTGTGGGGTTTTGCATAGATTATTATGCCGATGTAGTTTCACTGTAGATCGGTTTGTACATCCCCAAACTTTGAAATCTTCAGATTAATATCAACAACTAGATTATGTTTACCTTGTTCTTCTAAAGTTCTTCGATTGTTTGCTAGACCAAAACCTTCGTTATGAGGTCGACATCCGTGTTATGCATGTTCCAACCTCCTCCAAATATGCCAATATTTTTACAAAGGGGCTGCCCATATCCATGTTTCAAGAATTTTGGTGCAGTCTAAACATATGTTGTGTTGATGTCGATGTTACGACCACCTAAGAGTGTTAGAATATATTTTCTATTATTGTTGACGCCAATATTTGGTAAAAGTCCAGGACCCACAAGGGATGCCGCATGGTAAATAGAAGTCAAAGAGGTCCGGTCAAAGATTGTCAAAGAAGCCCATCCATGTAAAGGAGCCGATGGAGATAACAGTGAGAAGATAAAGGTGATCTAATATCGGTTAAGATAGATTGCTTGGACGGAAAGTCTCTGGACTATAAATATGTATCCCTTAAATAGATTAAACACACAACTCTGTCAAACAACTCTTCGGCGCATCGCCACCCTTGGCTTCCCAAGGTTAATCCTAGCGGGATTCGGCACTCGGAGCTGGGCTGCATCATTCTGATTTCGGCAAAGAGGTGAGTCCTGCCACCCCCGATGAGCATATCGGCTAGGTCAGTGTCCCCACGTCTATATAAAGTTAATATATTGATCCATCAGCTGAAACAATACGATCGTCGGTTTATCTCGATGTATCGGCTAATTCTAAAGCTGCATCAGTTTGATCTCTTAGATTGATGTGATTTAGGTGTGGTAGCCTGATGCTTCATCGGTTAGGTCTGACATCTCTTTATATTGTATTTTCTTCATGTTGTATACCGTTTATCTAAATAAGTGTGTTTGATACTTTAAAGTATTGTTAAGTTCAGCGTGACTAGCTACTGTCTTGGTTAAGTACAATCTTGTTCTTGTGATGATTTTGATGATACAGACATGTTATCTGGCATGTTTTTTATTTCTATCGGAGTACAAGCTGATAGGTTATCTTCAATTCAATGTCATATATTATCCGCTATCGGGGAATGCTCATTGGCCCATATGCATGAACTGCCTATCTCATCGGCCGATGGCGCATTTGTCCCGATTGCTCTGCCTTGGTCATCGGCCTCTTGGCCGATAGGAGTTATCCGCTCATGATTGTTCTATCCTCACTGCAGTCATCGGCTTGGTAGCCAATCGGCTTTGCTACTAATGATATTTTCTTTGTTTCCTTAACAATTGTAGGGTCAAACTGATTGGCATGCATTGAACCCTTTTTCTAAGATTGTAGGAAATGCACTGGAGTTAAGAAGATCTCCTAGGGCACGTGTGTGTCAAAGTGTGAGCAAAAAAGGCACCAACACACTTTTTGGCACACCCGATGGGACATTTTCTAGCCTAAGCCCAGCACAAGTACCGTCGTTGACAGTTTATTCAACATCGCATCATTGTTTTGATTATTGCTAATCCTTGCTACCATATTTTAAGCCTCCTATAGCTCCACATATTTCTAGACCATGTTGGTTGACGTTCCCTAGCAATCGGTTTGTCAACTCTTTGGAGTGACTAATTCTTGTTGTTGTCGTTCAGTCCCTCTTGTTTGGTAAGAACTTGTAAGAGCTTACATTGTGCTTGATGGATTACGTGATATCACTCCACCTTCTAGTAGTTCGTAGGTCATATATATTTGTGCTTTTGAATAATAATCATGGCAGGACAGTGAAAGCCTATGGATCCCATTGATCCAGAACAGATGACAAATGTTGAGTTACACGCCCATTTCACCAAGCTAGTGGTGGACCAAGCATAGGATGTTCACACAAGATTTGTTAATACAATGGAGAAGATTGATGGCCTCGAGACAACTTTCCACACCATGCCTGATTCTAAATTCAAAAAGATCCTCAATCGACTACCACCTCCTCTAGTATTTAGAGGCCATGACATGCCCGTCGTGTTCCGGTCCAACACGGGCAGCACTCTAATACTACTACTCAGGTGGCAACTGCTAATCAGCAAGATGATTGTGTGGGAGATGATGAGTATGCAGATGAGAATGAGGAGGACAATGAGGTTCATCAACAACCTCTCGATCATCCACGTCCCTTCATTCGCAATGTGCGACCACCACTACGACAACCAGTATGTGATGATGATCATGTAGCTAAGCTTAAATCAAATATTCTACAATTCGATGGTCGATATAATCATGATGCTTATCTAACATGGGAGTTAGAAGTACAACAATGTTTTACTTATTTAAATTATCCCAAAGATAGACGTGTTAGTGCTGCCACTTGTGAATTCACTAATTTTGCTTCCATTTGGTGGTATGAATATTGTCATTTGCAACCTGCTAATGTTCCTCACACTTAGGATGCATTGAAACATGCTATGCGTACTCGTTTTGTTCCCCCATATTTTCAACGTGATTTTCTTAAAAAATTATCTCGATTACAATAAGGAAAAAATTCAGTATAGAAATTTAAGAACTACAAATAGAGATGATCCATTGTGGTGTGGAAGAAGATAATGAAGTTTTACTTGCACATTTATTTGGTGGATTAAATGATGAAATTCAAATAATCTTATAGTATAAAGAATATACCACCATCACTCGTTTGTTTCATCCTGCTTGTAAAGTTGAAAGTGAAGTGCAGGATCGTCAGCGATGGAGACAGCATAACAATTCTGTTGGTCACACTTCATCTTGGACTCCACGACCACTAGCACCGTCATCTCTTGGTGCTGCTGCACCACCACCCTCCGTAGCCAAGTCCAGCACGCCCTCTTCTAGGGGGCCACCCACGGCAACTCTGCCCTCTTCTAATGGCCCTTCTGGGAGCTCTATGTCTTATGTTGCTTCTATAGGAAAAATTAAGGACATCCAGTGTCGCAGTTGCTGGGGATACGGTCACATAGAATGAGGTTGCACCTCTACGCGTGTGATGATTGTTCATGACGATGGTGAATACGATTCTGCGAGTGACTACAGTGAAGAAACATTCGCCCCCATTGCTACACGGGATGAAGACAATCCTACTTTAGATAATGACATGGAGATTATGGACGCCGAAGCTACACATTAGTACAAGAGTTTAATTGCACAACGTGTCTTAAGCGTGCAATTGAGCACATCTGAGTGTAATCAGTGCCATAATCTGTTCCAAACAAGAGGAGTTATGAACAAATGTGCTATAAGAATTGATGAGGATGACATCCCTACCAATGATACAACCATACATGAATACAAAGATCCAATTATTCGAGTTCGAGCACGATGATTAAATCTCCAGGTCAACTTGTTTCTAAGTATCTTATTATATAATCTTGGGAATAAATTACTACCTAATATTATTATTATTGTTAGGAACCATGGAAATGATGAAAATCACTTGGAGATAAACAAAGAGTTGGAGAAGAACCAGAAAGGACGTCCAAGCCAATTTGAGAGTCCAATGCATCTACAATTTGTGTCCAACTCGGATTGCAGGAGCAACGTGCACTAAAATCATCGCCTAGGCCGCATACGGACTCCGTTTTTGACATTCCACCCAGCCATGGAAAGATAAATTCATAAAAATTCCAATTCTATAGTTTTCATCTCAAAATACCTTCCAGATCAATGGGAATCGTCAAAACAAGATAGAGTCCAAAATCTATTAGCATGTTGTTTTCTGCGTTATTGGGCCTTTGGGCCGTGTATCCAGTTGTGCCCATTAGGGGCACGTTCCAAACTACTATATAAGGTGTTTCTATAGACATCTAGGGTTTTTGGTTTAGTTTACATGTTGCTTTGATAGCCTCCGCTTTGACGGATTTGTAAGTGAACCCCAACTCGCAGATTCCAATAGAATTTCAATACGATTGTGTTTTCTGCGTTCTTTCTTTTGTTCTCAAGGATTAGCCTTCTTGGCGAGGTCAATCATGATGTGCTTGGTTGACAACCAACGCAGCAGTGGTGCAGTGACTGCAAGGGCCGATCTTGTGGATCAGAAGCCGGATCATCAACGTCGAGTTCTCCACAAATCGTTGTTTATCCCCCACATGACGGAAGATCGTACACCCCCTCCTCCATCAATCAGGTTTGTGTATCTTAGATTAGATTGATTTCATATTCATCCCATAGTCCACTAAAAATCCAACAAAAAATTTGTAGTCGTAGGTTTTCCCCATCCAAGACCATCCCTAGCCTTTGCACGTTTTGGTCTCAGAGTCCGTAATATTGAGTTTGTGTCCTTGATCAAGTCTGGTTGCTGGTTAGTATTGTGATACCTTTTTCTAAATCCCTTATACTAGCCACCACCCATAAATCCCCCCCCCCCCCCGATTTGTAATTTGCGTCCGAACTAGATCCTCAAAACCCTGATTTAGGCTGCCTCTAATAAAACAGTCATATCTTTTGCATACAGACTCCGAATAAGGAAAATAAATACATTTTTGAAATCTACAGAAAAGTTAGATCTATGTTTTCCTAGCTATCTAGGTTTGCCTATTTTAGTTTTTCCAAATTCGGCCGAAAATATCGATTTTTCCAGTCCCGAAGTTTCTTGCGCAGATTTTTTAGCTCATCTTTATTCACCTACATAGCACTTCATTGCAGCAAAATTGTATCATATATTCTTGGTTTGTCTTCTTTGTGCTCCTAGTCAATAAAAATAAGTGTAAAAAAGAGTTAAAAAATATCAAAAAAAGAGAAAATTATCAAAAAAAGGGAGCACTTAGGGACAAGTTTGGAAGATATTAGTGTTGTGTGGTGAGGTTTTTTGGTGCTCTTTTGTGCTGATTTTGTCAATACATAAGTCATCCTTTGAGCATCAACCACTCTCTCATATAAGCCTTGTTGTCATAGGGATCACATTCAGACCAACAATTAGTACAAGTACTCTGGACACTTATTTAATATTACTATCTGTTTCTGAATCATGTTCCACCATGTATATTACTCTTGTTTAACCGCCTAGACTCCACATATACTTCTGATCAGTGCAGCTTGAGTCTTTGCAATCGTATACCACTCTCTTTGGAAGTCACCAACCAGTCAAGAATTGTGCCACGACCAAGATTGTGTCATCCGCTGCCCTGCGATGGTAAGAACCTTGTAAGATTGTGGTAAGATGCTTGAGTGTGAGCGAGAGCACCTTCCACTACCTAATAGTTGATATGGATAATATTTTTTCCTAGTGTTTTTCCTTTTCTACTAACCATGGCTTGTATGGGAGGTACGACAAATCATAATCATGGTAACAATGTTTCTTCTATCAAAAGTAAGTTTACCATCCCATCATTTTATGGTGAATATGATGCTAAAGAATATCTAGATTGGGAGATCATCGTAGAGCATAAATTTAACTTATATCTAGTTCCTGAACAACATAGAGTTAAACAAGCAATTGGTATGTTTAAAAATCATGCTTTAATCTGGTGGGAAGATATAAGTGAACTTCAATGCGTTGTAAATTTGTCTCTCCTTCTTATCATCGTGAATTGTGTCAGAAACTACAATGCTTAGTTCAAGGTAACATGTGTGTGAGAGAGTATTATGCTGAGCTTCGAGAGAGCATGACCCATTGTGGTGTTGTAGAGCACTCGGAGGACATGATGTGGCGCTTCTATGATGGATTAAGGCACGAGATTCAAGATATCGTTTATTATAAAGAATTTAGTACTCTTAGTCATTTGTTCCATCTTGCCATCATTGCAGAGAAAGAATTGCAAGAACGACAATACAAAGCAAGAGACTCCTATCCACCACGAGTAACGAGCACACCGGCACTAACCAAGCCTTTCTCTTCTTCAAGTGTTCGTCATGCACCTGCACATATACGTGCACCAACATCAATAAGCATATGGCCTTCCATCTCTACACGAGTTGAGGTGTCAGGTACAAAGTCCTTAAAGGTACCCGTTGAGGTTACTTCATCAGCTGAAATAATAGAACACCCTTTGCAATTTGATAATGATGCACTTCACCATGATAGGACTAATAACTATACTGTTGTGCATGAGGATGTGAAATCTACTTTGTTACTTTCAACTTCTGATGAAATTTTTAAAGATAATATTGAGACAACAACTAATGAGAGCAAACAACTTGATATTAGATCTGAAATTCAGCATGAAATCAAATTAAAAGATTCTTCTATCCTTACACATAAAACTGATCAAAATGAAATTCATAGTCAAGATGTGTGCTACGTTGTGATTTGTGAAAGTCCTTATTATTCTCTTACTAATATAGTTTATACTTTGCCCCCAGTTATCACTAAGTATTTATCTCATATTGAGCCACATAAGTGTAAATTTGATATGCCTCCTGAGTTTTTATCTTCTATTGAGTTACATAACTATAAACTTGTCTTGCCTCCTAAGTATTAGGATACTTCCACATTTAACGTTGCAGAATTGAAACCTACCATGGGAGCAAAAAATGAGTATGATTCGAGGATGACTCTATTTTAAGAGGGGGAGAATGATGAGAACATCACCAGTTGGGATAGGATCATGATTGTGAGAAAACAAGTTAAGGTGCATTCTTTCTATGTTATATTTAATTTTTATATATTTGAACCTCGGATGCAACACCATGAGATGTGTTCATTTTCAATTTCAGAAATACTTTCTTGGATCAATAGAAGAGATGCATGTATATGGAACTCTTGTATTATCATGGAAGTTGATTGGGGACCAATATACATTGAGTTCAGGACGACTCCAAATCAAGAAGGGGAGGATGAAGAGGACATCCCTACCAATGATACAACCATACATGAATACAAAGATCCAATTATTCGAGTTCGAGCACGACGATTAAATCTCTAGGTCAACTCGTTTCTAAGTATCTTAGTATATTATCTTGGGAATAAATTACTACCAAAAATTATTATTATTGTTAGGAACTATAGAGATGATGAAAATCACTTGGACATAAACAAAGAGTTGGAGAAGAACTAAGAAGGACGTCCAAGCCAATTTGAGAGTCCAATCCAACTACAATTCGTGTCCAACTTGGATTTGAGGAGCAGCATGCACTAAAATCATCGCCTAGGCCGAATACGAACTCCGTTTTTGACATTCCACCCAGCCATGGAAATATAACTTCAGAATCTTTCCAATGCCACCAGTTTCATTTCAAAATTCCTTCTAGACCAACGGGAATCGTTGCTAACATTTTGTAGGAGTATGTTGATGTTTTTCCACCAGAAATGCCACTAGGATTACCTCCTATCCAGGGAATAAAGCATCAAATTGACTTAATTCCTACTGCTTTACTGCCCAATCGTCCACCATACCGTACAAATCAAGAGGAGACAAAAGAGATTCAATGCCAAATTCAGGAACTCCTCAACAAAGGTTACATTCGTGAGTCTCTTAGTCCATGTGTTGTTCTTATTATTTTGGTTCCAAAGAAAGATGGGTCGTCACGCATGTATATCGATTGTAGATCTATCAACAATATTATTATTCATTACCGTCATCCTATACCACGTTTAGATAATATGCTTGATGAGTTGAGTGGCTCTACAATATTCTCTAAAGTTGACTTGCGTAGTGGCTACCATAAGATTCGTATGAAATTGGGAGATGAATAGAAAACGACATTTTAAACTAAATTTGGGTTATATTAGTGGTTAGTAATGCCTTTTGTTTTAACCAATGCCCCTAGTACATTCATGCGTTTAATGCATGATGTTTTGCGTGCTTTCGTAGGAAATTTTGTGATGGTCTATTTTGATGATATTTTGATATATAGCAAATCTTTAGAAAACCATCTGAATCATTTACGTGTTGTTTTTAATGCATTACGTGATGCACATTTTTTTGGTAATCCTGAGAAGTGCACTTTCCTCACCGATCGAGTTATTTTTCTTGGCTATGTTGTTACAACACAAGAAATTGAAGTTGACCAAGCCAATATTGAAGCTATTTTGAGTTGGATGCCTCCTAAAACGGTCACTCAAGTGAGGAGTTTCCTTGGCCTAGCTGGGTTCTATATGTATTTTTTTCAAAGATTTTGGAACCATTGCTATGCCACTAAATGAACTTACCAAGAAAGACGTCTCCTTTGTTTGGGGCGATGCATAATAAGAGGCCTTCATATTGCTGAAAGAAAGGTTAACACATGTACCGTTACTACAACTTCCTAATTTTAATAAAACTTTTAAGCTCGAATGTGATGCTAGTGACATTGGGTTGGGAGATGTGTTGTTACAAGAGGGCAAACCTGTAGCCTATTTAGTGAGAAATTGAGTGGACCTAGTCTAAATTATTCCACTTATGATAAGGAATTATATGCTTTTGTTCGAACATTAGAAACATGGAAACACTGTTTATGGCCTAGAGAATTTGTCATCCATTCTGGTCATGAATCTTTGAAGTATATTCGTTGTCAAGCTAAACTAAATAAGTGCCATTCTAAGTGGGTTGAATTTATTGAATCTTTTCCTTGTGTCATCAAACACAAAAAGGTAAAGATAATATTATTTTTGATGCATTGTCTCGCCATTATACAATGTTATCTCATCATGATTATAAGATTTTTGGTTTGGAAACAATCAAAGAACAATATGTCCATGATGTTGATTTTAAAGATGTAATATTGAATTATAAAGATAGGAGAACATTGAACAAATTCGTCCTTAATGATGGATTTGTGTTCCATGCTAACAAGCTATGCATTCTAGATAGCTTCGTTTGTTTTTTGTTGTTACCAGAGGCGGATGGAGGAGGATTTATGGGTCACTTTGGAGTGAAGAAGACGGAGGATGTACTTGCTACACACTTCTTTTGGCGATGGATGCGTCGAGATGTTCAAAGATTTGTGGTTCGCTGCACTAAATGCCAAAAAGCTAAGTCACGCCTTAATCCACATGGTTTATACATGCATCTTCCTGTTCCTACTGTTCCTTGGGAGGATATATCTATGAACTTTGTTTTTGGATTGCCTAGAATACGAAAGGGGAAGGATAGTATTTTTGTTATTGTGGATAGGTTTTCAAAAATGGCACGTTTTTTTCCTTGTCACGAGAGTGATGATGTTGTGCATGTTGCTGATTTGTTCTTCTGTGAAATTGTTCGTTTGCATGGTGTGCCAAATACTATTGTTTAAGATCATGACACTAAATTTCTTAGCCATTTTTGGAGATGTTTATGGGCTAAGTCGGGGACTAAGTTGTTGTTTAGTACTACATGTCATCCCCAAACAGATGGACAAACGAAAGTAGTCAATAGAATGTTGTCTACTATGTTAAGGGTTGTTTTACAGAACTTAAAATGTGAGAAAATTGCTTACTCATATAGAATTTGCTTATAATCGTTCACTACATTCTACCACTAAGTTGTGTCCTTTTGAGGCTATGTATGGTTTTGTTTGTCGCGCACCTATTGATTTGTTACCTCTTCCTTCTTTGATACAACATAATTTTAATGCTACACAACGTGCAAAATTGATTCTCAAGTTGCATAAGATTACTAAAGGAAACATAGAACGTATGAATGATAAATATAAAATTGTTGGGGATAAAGGAAGAAAGCATATTGTGTTTGATGTTGGTGAACTTGTTTGGTTGCATTTGTGCAAAGATCATATTCCTAATATGTGTAAGTCCAAGTTAATGCCACGTGTTGCTGGTCCTTTCAAAGTTTTAGAGAGGATAAATGATAATGCATATAAACTTGAGCTTCCTACAGAGTTTGGTACAATATGTCCCACATTTAACATTGTAGATTTCAAGTCGTATTTGGGAGAAGATGATGAGATAGCATCGAGGACGACTTCAATTCAAGAAGGGGAGGATGATGAGGACATCCCTAATACAGATACAATAACACAATTATAAGGACCTAACATATGGGCTCGTGCATGACAAATAAAGTATCAGGTACTTTTGTTTCTAGGAACTCTTCCAAATATACATGAGAATATGATGCTTCCTAAATCAGATGTGTTTGTTCTATTTAGGAATGAGGAACCTAGTATGGACGAGGAGGACAACCATTGGAGCAAGATCAACAATGAAGATGGTGTTGATGGCAAAAATGGCATTAAATGGTTAAGATTGTCAAAATATCGATTTTGGTAATTTGGACTAAAAATACACATCTCCTGGATCGGGCCGAAGCCCTATAGGGCCGAAGGCCCATTGAAGCTATGGGCTTCGGATGCTTCCAGCAGGCCTGCTAGCTTCGGCCCGAAGGCCTTCGGAGGCCTGCCTCGCCAAATCTTCGGCCCGAGGAGAAGGCTTCAGTGGGCCTGGCCGAAGGCCCACTTCAGGCTGAATTCCAGAGATAGAGTTTGAGTCTGATTCTGGCTAATTTTATACCTACGCATGATTAGGCCGAATCTTAACATATTAATCTTAGAGATTAGAAGACTAGCCCCTATAAATATAGGGGTGAGGCCGGTTCATTAACCACCCCAACACAGATTAAACACAAAGCCCTAGATTTGAACCGTACCTTTACTTTTATCTTTACTTTTCTGCAACCTTCGTGGGTTTGCCTGGAAGCCCTTCGCTGGCCACTTTGAAACAGTGGTAATCCTTGTTACTTCGCCTGTGAAGTATCCATTAATCTACGTAATAGATTGTTATCGCCTTGTTACTTCGCTTGTGAAGTATCCGCTAATCTGTGTAACAGATTGCTACCTTCGTTTCCCTACTGCAACACTTAGCAGATTCGGTCCATAGGCCGAATTGGCACTTGATCTCAGTTCTGATTGCAGGTTTCACGCTCGGAGCCACTTCACGAGAGGTGTTCGGAGCCAGGAGACTGGTTTCAGAGGCTGGCAGAACACCCCTAGGTAGAATCCTAGCTTCGACTACCCGTTGAGAAACCATGTTGAACAATATGGTTTATACTCCAGATGTGATGAGTGATTGTCAACGGAAGTCAAAGGAAGGGAGATATGAAGACCTACCGAGTCTGAGGCGCATGTGACTCAGGTACACGGGCAGCGAGCGATAGCCGGGCAGAGGAGCCGCGGAGTCGGGCTGGCCCAATCTGGGTACATGGCTAGGAGCGGCAGATGATCCACTGGTTTGCTGACTGGGTTTGACTCGAGTACACGGGCGGTGAGCAATTGCTGGGTTGAGGAAGCTGCGAGGTCGGGTCAGCCCAATCCGGGTACTCGGTGCGAAGACGGTGGACGCTTTGTCAGTTTTGGCACAAAACTGACAGCCTATGATTATTTTGTTTTTTAGGATATTAATATTTAGTTTTTAAGTTTAGAATATTTTTATTTGAGTCAGGTGATTTTTCTATGAATATTTTAGTAATTTTCGGAATTTATTTTAGAGTCTGTGTTAATTTACCCTAGGGGTAAATTAGTCTTTTCATGTATTAGGAGTCGCCTATAAATAGGCCCTATCCCCTGGGGATAGATGACTGTTTTTTCAGATCAATCTACAATCTACAGTCCATTGTTCGGTTTTTGAGTTCCACCAAACAAATCTTTTCTTCTTCGGAAAAACTCTTCGCCGTCGTCATCATCGCGCACGTATTCATCGTCATGCGGTTTTTGCTGCTGCTCACGGCATTGATGTTTCCACAAATCTCCACAGAAGATCTTGTCTAGCGCGTGGTCGACTACAACACGTCTTCTTCAGCGCGCGGTGCGAGGTTAGTCGTAGGCCTGGGCGTAGCAGACCCTGCCGGTTCTGCAGGTTCCGTATGCGTGAAATCAAAAACAAGCGGCAGCAACTATCGCCATTAATTCCAGCGTCGGCGGGCCCTACCGTGACTGCTAGCAGCTGGACTCCCACGACAAGGCCTATGCGCTGGCGTGTCCTGTCCCTGGCAGCGGCTTGTCACACAGTGTCGGCAGCAGCTTCCAGCTTTTGGCACGGCAAACTGTGGGAGTCCTTTCTTGGTTTTTGGCTGGAGTCTCAACAGCGAGCACACGTCCGGCGCATGCAGGTGCAAGGTCAACGGCGACGAGCGACGGCTAAGAAGGCGCAGGTAAGTTTCCTTTTATCCCCTATATTTTAGCAGTTTAGTTAAACCAATATATATCTATTTTTAATTAGCTAAAAATTCTGTTTAGAAATTTCGTGGTTAATTTAACCTGCCAAAATATTTTTAGTAATCACATATTTTTATTTATATATATCTATTTAATCTGCTTATATAAAAAGTAAAGAAAAGTTTATTAGTCGCAGTAGTATTTTTAATTCTAGTCTTTACGTGAAATATTTTTGGTTTATTTCTGAATTGATTTTTGAATGATCCATATTTTATTTAGTTTATTAGTATTTTATTTTTAGGTCGTACTCTGAATATTCTATTAATATATTTAGGCATTTTTCTTACGTTATTAAATATTTCTAGTACCAATTTTATTTACTTCAGTATTTCTATTTAGTTTATCTTTAATATAATTTTAATTGGGACACCGGTTATTTTTAGGCTAAACCAATTTAATTCCTGCAATTTGCTTTGCTAATATTATTTGACTAGCTAAGTTCGTTTGGGTGTTGGGATTAGCACATAGTTTAGCAAGAATTTTTAGGCGCCCATTCACCCCCCCTCTGGTCGCTACTTTCTGTACTACAAGTGGTATCAGAGCAAGGTTAGGGTTTTCTAATATCTTAACCGATTCTAAACCTAAGTAGTGACCATGACGTCTTCTGGTAAAATCCCGTCCCTAGAAGCTTTTGGCTACACTTATTGGAAGACTCGCATGCGAGCATACCTTATGAGCCAGAGCTCGAACATATGGGAGATTTGTGTTCATCCTACTTTGACCATAAGGACTATTGTTGCGGATACTGCTGCAGATATAGTTACACGGCATCAAAATAATAGTAAAGCGATGAACATTTTATTTTCAGGTCTAGGTCCTAGTGAGTTTGAGCGTGTTAGCCATCTCACAACAGCTCAAGAGATCTGGGCTACCCTTTAGGCACACCATGAGGGGACAGCTCAGGGCAAGGCTAGGCTCCACCAGACCTACCGGCGTGAGTATGAAAATTTCTCACAAAAGTCGGGTGAGACTGTTGAGGCTTTGTTTGGTCATTTTCAATCGATCATTAACAAGCTTCGCGTTAACAAGGCCGAGGGTGATCAGCTGGTCTCGGATCATGAACAGGCGCTTAAGGTACTCCATACCTTGGACCCTAAGATCTGGGAGATCAATGTCTCTTCTATTGTTGAGAGCACGTCTTATGATACCTTGACCATCGTAGAGCTTTTCAGTAAGCTCAAGGCCTTAGAGGTCGATATCCAGTTGAGATCAAATCTCACTGGTTCTGGCTCAAAGACTCTGGCGCTTGCGGCACCGCCTGCTGATCCTAATGCCATGAGTTGTACTATTTTTTTCTTGATGTCTACCTCCGAGGAACAACTTGATACTCTAGGAGATGATGATCTGTGCTTGTTTAACAACCGAGTGCGACGTGTCTATGATAAGGGAATGTTTAAGAGACACGGCACAAAATCTGGATGCTTTGAGTGTGGTGATACAGGTCATTTCATTGCCGACTGCCCCAAGCAAAAGAATTACAAGAAGGGAACTGGCGGCAACTCCTACGACTCCGACAAATACGACAACTCCACGAAGGGCAATCCCAAGACAAGATTCTTTCGAAAGGCTTTGAAGGACTACAGGCGTGAGAACAAGAAACGAGACAAGGCTTTCTTCGCCGAGATGGAGAAAAGCTACTCTAAGATATCATCGTCTTCCTCCTCATCTTCGAGCTCAAGTGATGAAGAGATCATGATCAGGAAGGGGAAGGACATGGATGATCCGGTGGGCCTCTGTTTCATGGCCTTCGGGGACAACCCAAAGAGACACTCACGTGACAGCCGAAGACCCCACAAGAGCTTCTGCTCAATGGCTCTTGGGGAGAAGAAAGAAAAGGACTCGTCCGACGATGATGATGACGACGATGAGAAGGTATCATCTTATGAACAAGAAGTTGTTAATTTATTAGAACAGAACCATCAGGAGTTGAACTATAGGGAGAAACTTCTTAGAGGGGCTAAGAAGAGGATCGATGAGCTTGAGAGTGAGCTTGCCATGGCAAATGGTAAGATTGAGAGTCTGTCTTCTTCCCCTTGCTTGGGTGATAGTGGTGAGTGCCCTAACTGTGAGGTGCTGTTGTGTGACTTGACGACTCTTAAGTCCAGGTACATAGAGAGAGTAGATGAGAGAGACACATTGGCCACTGAGCTTGAGAGCGCTCAGCAGGAGCTAAAAAATGCTCATGCCACTGTCATCGCACCTTGCGTAGACTGCCCATCCCATTTAGCTAGTATAGTTGAGCTGAGAGCCAAGAGTGATGAGCAGTTGAGTGAGTTAGCTGGAGTGAGAGCTGAGTTGGAGAAGAGTAAGCTAGAGCTTGAGACCTTGTCAGTTCCACCCACTGTTTGTGAGAATTGTTTGTCCATTAGAATGGAGTTGATCAAGCTAAAAGCTGAGAAGTCTGTTGATGTTGATAAAGAGTGTGAGATCTTCTTGTCTCAGGTGGAGGTGTTAGCTTCTTTGAGAGAGGACCTAGCTGATGTTCAGAACGAGAACTTTTACCTCCGTCAGATCCTGAGTTGGATTAGTGCCAGAGATCCACAGCTCGGCACGATGATCCAGCAGTTCAAGAGACAGGATGGGTTTGGGTTAGGTTACACCTATACCAAGGCTGATTTTGAGAGTGCTATTAGCCGTGCAGTGGAGTGGAGTAAGATGACTCCCGAATAGAGATATCCCAAGACTCACTCCATTGAGTCCTTTAAGGATAGTCAGCCTAAGGATGGAGTTATTCAAGAACAACCTAAAGCTCCACCTAAGAAGCAGATCTGGGTTCCAAAGCCTAAAACTCTCCACACTTCTCTTGATTCTTTACCTGGACCCTCTCACACCAAAGATGCTACACCCAACACCACCAAGCCTAAGAACCCTAAGCCACAACAACATCCCAAGAAGCCTACCTATCACTTTGAGTTTTGTTAGAGAGACGGGCATCTTGAGGAGTTTTGCTTCAGGAGGAAGCGGGTTGAGCGAGCAGAGAGAGCTCGACGTGGGCAGGAGCAGTTCTACCAGCAGGGTGGTAGACAGAGAGTTCCTCGACATAGAGAGAGGCTAGAGGCCAGGCCACGTCGTGTAGGTGGTGGTAGAGGAGACGGTTTTTATGATCGTGCTCCGGAGGGTGGTTTCCGTTCCGACAGAGTTCCAGATCGTTATGGATATGGTTTTGGACCTCGTGGTCATGATTTTAGGAAGAACAGAGGACCGCGCTTTGATCCGCGTTTTGGTCTAGACTCATATAATTCCTTCTACTTTCCTACTTACAAGCAGATGGCTCGACACTGATTTAGTACTTTTGCTAGACCTGGTGGTCGACCATTTGCTCCCACTCATGACCATTGATCTTGCGGGATCGAGGACTGAAGGACGTATGGATCATGGATTCAGGATGTTCTCGCCATATGACGGGACACCGCAGATGGTTCTCCAGCTTCACTCCCCCGAGCTCCAAGGAATACATCACTTTCGGGAACAGTGGTCAAGGGAAGGTACAAGGTATCAGGTCGATTTGTATTTCTGATTATTTCTCTTTGAAAAATGTTGCTTTAGTTGGAAATCTAAATTTTAATCTAATTTCTATTTCGCAACTGCTTGAGGATGGTTTAGAAGTGCGCTTTAAGAAGGGCATGTCTTCTGTTGTTGATTCTAGAGGATCCTTAGTTTGCCGGATCTTACCCTTCGGTAAGGTTTTTTGTATTGATTTTTCTAGTTCTTCTGGCTCTTCTCGCTATCTAATGGCTGGATCCTCCTCTGAGCTATGGAAGTGGCATAGAAGGTTAGGCCATTTGAGCTTCGATCTACTTGTTAGATTGAGTTCTATGGATCTTATCCGAGGATTGCCTAAGCTTAAGATGGAGAAGGATCTAGTGTGTCATCCTTGTCGTCATGGGAAAATGGTTGCCGCTTCTCATGCACCTGTGACTCAGGTGATGACTTCATACCTGGGAGAGTTGTTGCACAAGGACATAATAGGTCCAGCTCGAGTACGCTCAGTCGGTGGGAAGTGGTACGCCCTTGTGATAGTTGATGAATTTTCTCGATTTTCGTGGGTTTACTTTCTAGAGTCTAAGGATGAGACTTTTCAGTATGTTCATTACCTGATTTTGAAGCTGAAGAATGAGAACAATGGTCTGATGCGAGCAATTCATTCGGACAACGGCTCTGAGTTTAAGAACTCTCAGTTCGTCAACTTCTGTAGTGAACACGGTCTTGATCATCAGTTCTCTACTCCTTACACTCCTCCATAGAACGGCGTTGTGGAGCGAAAGAACCACACGCTTGTCGAGATGGCCAGGACGATGCTTGATGAGCATAGGACTCCTAGGCGTTTTTGGGATGAAGCAATGAACACCACTTGCTATCTTTCCAACCGCATTTTTCTTAGAGCTTACTTAGGTAAGACATCATATGAGTTGCGTTTTGGTAGACAGCACAAGGTGAGTCACTTGCGAGCTTTTGGATGCAAGTGTTTTGTGCTTAAGAAGGGAGGGCATTTGGACAAGTTTGAGTCTCATTGTTGGGATGGAGTCTTTCTTGGTTATGCTTTGCACTCACGAGGCTTTCGTGTTTGGAACCTAGACTCTCAGATGCTTGTCGAGACTTGTGAGGTTTCTTTTGATGAGTCTTTGCCCTCGCCAACTCCCTCTTTTAAGTTTTCTGGAGATGATGAGCTTGGAGAGTCCATCTTCGAGGAAGATGATGACCCTCCTGCTGATGATGAGGGTGGGACCTCTGCACCGCCTACAGACCCCACACCTTCTGAGACTTCGAGTGAGGATGAGGACGAACCTCTAATTACTCCTTCTACTTCGATCGAGCCTCCTCAGCCGAGTCTAGAGGTGCCAGGTGCTGACTCCAGTGAGATGACTTCTCAGCCAAGTCCAGAGGAGCCAGTTGCTGACTCTGGTGAGGTGACTTCAGATCACCTAGGATCTCGAGTAGTTCAGCATGATCACCCTTCAGAGCTCATCATAGGTGATCTTACGGAGAGATCTTTACGTTCCTCAGCTGGTTCTCTTGCTATGTTTGCTGAGTCTGCTTTTGTTGCTAGTTTTGAGCCCCGAGACGTTTCTCATGCTCTTTCCGATTCAAATTGGATAAACGCCATGCAAGAAGAGCTTGAAAATTTTGTTCGCAATCGGGTTTGGACACTAGTTGAGCTGCCACCTGGATGCAACACCATAGGCACCAAGTGGGTGTTTAAGAACAAACAAGGGGAAGATGGTGTTGTGGTGCGCAACAAAGCTCGATTAGTGGCACAGGGTTTTTGTCAAAAAGAAGGTATTGATTTTGAAGAGACCTTCGCCCCTGTTGCTCGCCTTGAGTCCATTCGTATTCTTTTGGCTTTTGCTGCTTCAAAAGGTTTAAAGCTTCATCAAATGAATGTCAAGAGTGCTTTTCTAAATGGGTATATAGAGGAGGAGGTCTATGTTAAGCAACACCCCGGTTTTGAGAACCCTAAATTTCTACGTCATGTTTACAAGTTGCAGAAGGCTTTATGCGGTCTGAAGCAGGCCCCTAGGGCTTGGTATGATCGCCTGAAGCAGTTCTTGTTGCAGAAAGGTTTTGTGATGGGTTCTGTGGACAAGACTCTTTTCTTGCTTAGAGATGGCGCAGACTTATTGGTCGCTCAGATTTATGTGGATGGCATTATTTTTGGTGGTTCTACTAATGAGCTTGTTTTCCATGTTTTCTGAGCAGATGCATAGCGAGTTTGAGATGAGTCTCATGGGAGAACTCAAGTACTTTTTAGGACTCCAGATCAAGCAGACCAAGGATGGCATTTTCATCCACCAGGGTAAGTATACACGAGACATGCTAAAAAAATTTGATTTTGGTGGAGAGCTAAAGCCACAGATGACCCCAATGGGCACATCTGGAGGTCTGGACAAGGACGAGAACGACATCAAGGTAAATGAGAGAGAGTATCGAGGGATGATCGGTTCGCTACTATACTTGACTGCGACTAGACCAGACATTCAGTTGTCGTGGGTGTGTGCGCGCGTTTTTAGTCTTCGCCACGCGCATCTCACTGGCAGGCTGTGAAGCGTATTTTCAGGTATCTTACTTACGCTCCTGATTTAGGTCTTTATTATTCTGCATCATCGTCTCTTGATTTAGCTGGTTTTTCAGACGCTGATTTTGGTGGGTGCCGGCTGGATCGCAAGTCGACTTCTGGTACATGCCAGCTTCTTGGTTCTTAACTTGTTTCATGGTCTTCTCAAAAACAATCTGGAGTTGCGCTTTCTACTACTGAGGCTGAGTATGTAGCTGCTGTTCTCAGTTAGTTTGGATGATTTCTACTTTGCGGTATTTTGGGTTGTTCTTCCCTTCTAGAGTTCCTTTGTTTTGTGATAGCACCAGTGCAATTAGTGTAGGGAAAAACCCATGTCTTCATTCAAAAACCAAACATATTGATGTGCCCTTTCACTTTCTGAGGAATCAATATGAGAAAGGAGTCATAGATCTTATTCATGTTGATACCCATCAGCAGTTGGCTGATATTTTACCAAACCCCTAGATCAGTCTACTTTTGAGCGTTTACGAGGGGATTTGGGAGTTGTGTATCCTTTTTAGGATACTTTGAGTCAGTTTTCTTTTCTTCTTTATTTTTTTATTGAGTCTTTTTGTGTGCGTTCATATCATGCATAATCATTATTCACATTTTGAGCTTGCTTCTGTTATATGATTAATCTGCTTTACTTTCTCTAGCTAGTATATGTTTTTGATTACCTGTCGATGATCATGTTTTGTTTCAGTTCACATGATATATCTGATATTTGTCATATGCATGGCTTTTATGCTTTAAAATTGAAAAAATGATCACCATTGCTTCTGATAACTAGCATGTGTAGGCTGAATGCTTTCGCTATCTTTTACATGCCTTGTAGCTAGATCCTTACTTAGATGCAGATATGCAACTTGGACATCTATATGCTTTAAATATGAAAAATGTGCTATACAAATAATAAAAATTCAGAAAAATGAAAAATTTATGCATTCTTATGATTATTAAAAAGATCCAGGTGGGTTTGCTTTGTCGCATTGCATTGTTCTGGACTGCTTACCATAGCACTTTGGTATGAACTAGGACGGTGTAATGTATGCCAAGACCAATGTCTTAAGCTTCTAATGGTCCACTTTTGGCCTAGGCTTGACTTGGTCGGTTAGCATAAGGTTTGACATGCAAATAACCCCTGGCAGAAATGAAAAAATAAAAAGGAAAAAGAAAAAGTCTGAAAATTTTAAAAAGATGACAAGTTTGCTGAAGCACTTTGTTTTGGACAATGCTTATCTTGGTAGATATCAATTAGCTTTTGCATCTCATGCTTTACTTTGCTTGTCAACTAGAAAATGTGGTGATGCTTTTGTTTTCAAAAATTGAAAAATGTGTGCTAATGACTCTCTTTAGATATCATCAATTGCACTGATCATGTCATGTATCTTAGACAGTATATCTTTTGCTATACCTGTTAGATGTTGTAATTGCAGTTGATCATATCTAAGAAGCATGCTTTTCACACTTCACCTGCACCCCATCTGCATTCATAGCATATTTTGAGGGGGAGCTTTTGTGTCTATGTCTCTTTAGAGTGCATTTAGTCTCACTTGATGAGTCCAATTGTCAACAAGGGGGAGAAATTTTTGAGTACATTTTTTTAGCTTTCTCTGGGATTTATTTTAGGGGGAGTTCCATGTTGGTAATTCTGAGATTGCACTTGCTTTTTAGTCTTTATTTTTTGGTTAACCATAATGACCCATTTTCTTGCTTCTGTTTGGCTTTTGGTCATTAGGGTTAAACTTTCATTTTCTTTCTTCTATTTTTCTTTTGTCTTTGTTTTCCTATTTCCACATGTTTTGTAGGTTCTGAAGATGAGCTGAAGAGGATGTTGACAATGCACTCATCAAGGGGGAGATTGAGAAACTATGTTGAAGAATATGGTTTTGATACTCCAGATGTGATGAGTGATTGTCAACGGAAGTCAAAGGAAGGAAGATATGAAGACCTGCCGAGTCTGAGGTGCATGTGACTCAGGTACACGGGCAGAGAGCGACAGCCGGGCAGAGGAGCCGCGAAGTCGGGCTGGCCCAATCCGGGTACATGGCTAGGAGCGGCAGATGATCCACTAGTCTGTTGACTGGGTTTGACTCAGGTACACGGGCGGCGAGCGATTGCCAGGCTGAGGAAGCTGTGGGGTCGGGTCGGCCCAATCCAGGTACCCGGTGCGAAGACGGTGGACGCTTTGTCAGTTTCGGCGCAAAACTGACAACCTATGATTATTTTGTTTTTTAGGATATTAATATTTAGTTTTTAAGTTTAGAATATTTTTTTTTTGAGTCAGGTGATTTTTCTAAGAATATTTTAGTAATTTTCGGAATTTATTTTAGAGTCAGTGTTAATTTACCCTAGGGGTAAATTAGTCTTTTTCATGTATTAGTAGTCGCCTATAAATATGCCCCTATCCCCTGGGGATAGATGACTGTTTTTTTCTGATCAATCTACAATCTACAGTCTATTGTTCGGTTTTTGAGTTCCACCAAACAAATCTTTTCTTCTTCGGAAAAACTCTTCGTCGTAGTCATCATCGCGAACGTATTCATCATCATGCGGTTTTTGCTGCTACTCACGGCATTGATGTTTCCACAAATCTCCACAGGAGATCTTGTCTAGCGCGTGGTCGACTACAACACGCCTTCTTCAGTGCGTGGTGCGAGGTGAGTCGCAGGCCTGGGCGCAGCAGGCCCTGCCGGTTCTGCAGGTTCCGCAGGCGTGAAATCAAAAACAAGCGGCAACAGCTATCACCATTAATTCCAGCGTCGGCGGGCCCTACCATGACTGCTAGCGGCTGGACTCCCACGGCTAGGCCTATGCGCTAGTGTGTCCTGTCCCTGGCAGCGGCTTGTCACGCAGCGCAGGCAACAACTTCCAGCTTTTGGCATGGCAAACTGCGGGCGTCGTTTCTTGGTTTTTGGCTGGAGTCTCAGCAGCGAGCATAGGTCCAGCGCATGCAGGTGCAAGGTCAACGGCGACGAGCGGCGGCTAAGAAGGCACAGGTAAGTTTCCTTTTAATCCCCTATATTTTAACAGTTTAGTTAAACCAATATTTATCTATTTTTAATTAGCTAAAAAATCTGTTTAAAAATTTCGTGGTTAATTTAATCTGCCAAACTATTTTTAGTAATCGCATATTTTTATTTATATATATATCTGTTTAATCTGCTTATATAAAAAGTAAAGAAAAATTTATTAGTCGCAGTTGTATTTTTAATTCTAGTCTTTACCTGAAATATTTTTGATTTATCTCTGTATTGATTTTTGAATGATCCATATTTTATTTAGTTGATTAGTATTTTATTTTTATATCGTAGTCTGAATATTCTATTAATATATTTAGGCATTTTGCTTACGTTATTAAATATTTCTAGTACCAATTTTATTTACTGCAGTATTTCTATTTAGTTTATCTTTAATATCATTTTAATTGGGACACCGGTTATTTTTAGGCTAAACCAATTTAATTCATGCAATTTGCTTTGCTAATATTATTTGACTAGCTAAGTTCGTTTGGGTGTTGGGATTAGCACATAGTTTAGCAAGAATTTTTAGGCGCCCATTCACCCCCCCCCCCTTTGGTCGCTACTTTCGGTCCTACACCCGTGCCGGACCGTCACGCTGTTGTCAGTTTGACCGAGTCGCGCGCGCCAGCACGCTCCGCAGTAGGCTTCGTCACGTCAGTCTTCGCCACGTTTCGTACCCCGCGCCAGATGAAGTCACTCCAGTGCGTTGTGTTTTGAGTCATTTTATTGTGTCAGAGACTTCGCGTCGAACCCCGCTGTTCAGAGGTGATTGTCGCATCGAGATCTGTTCGGAACCCGCCTTCGACCAGATTAGTCCGAATGCCGAAGGCACCCTTCAGTGGGACCCTTCGCATTAGACGCTGAAGGTACCCTTCGGCGATACCCTCCGCAGTATATACTTTGAATCAGTTAGACTTCGTCCAGATTTCTGCTTTATTCTGTTTAATATATTTCTTTTTGGCTAATTGAATTATTTATGTGTGATCTGATTACCTGGCGACTCCACCCCGTTACCACTGTTAAGGGTAGTTGGAACGCGACGTCGGTGTTGTGTTACGCTTAGTTTTGTCCCTAAGTATCCGCACACTTTTGGATCGTCGAACTGACCCAAATGCGGGGACACGTTTTCGTGTCAACATATGGCAGCAAGAGTGAGAGGATCAGAGATGAAGATACAATTGATGGATCTAGAATTTGAGTTCTCATCCTTAATTTCGTCCACATAACTATATTGTGTTGCGTCACTTTATGTTGGGCCAGACCCATGTAATTTTCGTCTAAATAAATAACCATATTTTTATTAGAGTCCTTAGTTAGGGGGTAAACCTAAGTAGAGATAAATTTGCCCAAAATTCTATTAGAGATTTGTTAGAGTCATTATTCAAGGGATAACCCCAATTTAGATTCCAATTAGAGTATAATTCGGCCATCCCTTTAGGCCGGTCGAATTACATCTCTTTTCCCTTTATATAAAACCCCCTAGTTGTCAATGGAACTTGGATTTTGTTTAGTATAAGATTTAGCTGATTTTGCTATCTTCGCCATAGGTATGAGTATCGTATAGACCTCCTGTATTACGCACTTGCAGAATCTAATCTATGAAAGCTTCCTTCTAAATTCGTAATATCTTAATTGCACTTTTAGTTCTTGCTTGTTCTCGATTTCAGGCAGGGACTAGGACCCTCGTGGTCAGGCTGATCAAGCATCTATAAGATCGGTAACCTCTAGAAGATTGGCATAATGGTTGCATTAATGATCGTCAAGTTCGATTTCCACCAAATCGATTTATCTCATCTCATCAAAAAATTGGGCCTTTACCCCCATCAGCGAAGCTCATGAACTTGTCCATATAATTAAACCTGTCCTGATTTGCAGGCAAACCACAGTTTCATGCATATCTATTTATACGAAAGTAATGATTCATGAACTCTCATCGTATATGTATGATTTTTCTATACGTATGATATTTTAGTAATTTTCGGAATTTATTTTAGAGTCTGTGTTAATTTACCCTAGGGGTAAATTAGTCTTTTCATGTATTAGGAGTCGCCTATAAATAGGCCCTATCCCCTGGGGATAGATGACTGTTTTTTCAGATCAATCTACAATCTACAGTCCATTGTTCGGTTTTTGAGTTCCACCAAACAAATCTTTTCTTCTTCGGAAAAACTCTTCGCCGTCGTCATCATCGCGCACGTATTCATCGTCATGCGGTTTTTGCTGCTGCTCACGGCATTGATGTTTCCACAAATCTCCACAGAAGATCTTGTCTAGCGCGTGGTCGACTACAACACGTCTTCTTCAGCGCGCGGTGCGAGGTTAGTCGTAGGCCTGGGCGTAGCAGACCCTGCCGGTTCTGCAGGTTCCGTATGCGTGAAATCAAAAACAAGCGGCAGCAACTATCGCCATTAATTCCAGCGTCGGTGGGCCCTACCGTGACTGCTAGCAGCTGGACTCCCATGACAAGGCCTATGCGCTAGCGTGTCCTGTCCCTGGCAGCGGCTTGTCACACAGTGTCGGCAGCAGCTTCCAGCTTTTGGCACGGCAAACTGTGGGAGTCCTTTCTTGGTTTTTGGCTGGAGTCTCAACAGCGAGCACACGTCCGGCGCATGCAGGTGCAAGGTCAACGGCGACGAGCGACGGCTAAGAAGGCGCAGGTAAGTTTCCTTTTATCCCCTATATTTTAGCAGTTTAGTTAAACCAATATATATCTATTTTTAATTAGCTAAAAATTCTGTTTAGAAATTTCGTGGTTAATTTAACCTGCCAAAATATTTTTAGTAATCACATATTTTTATTTATATATATCTATTTAATCTGCTTATATAAAAAGTAAAGAAAAGTTTATTAGTCGCAGTAGTATTTTTAATTCTAGTCTTTACGTGAAATATTTTTGGTTTATTTCTGAATTGATTTTTGAATGATCCATATTTTATTTAGTTTATTAGTATTTTATTTTTAGGTCGTACTCTGAATATTCTATTAATATATTTAGGCATTTTTCTTACGTTATTAAATATTTCTAGTACCAATTTTATTTACTTCAGTATTTCTATTTAGTTTATCTTTAATATAATTTTAATTGGGACACCGGTTATTTTTAGGCTAAACCAATTTAATTCCTGCAATTTGCTTTGCTAATATTATTTGACTAGCTAAGTTCGTTTGGGTGTTGGGATTAGCACATAGTTTAGCAAGAATTTTTAGGCGCCCATTCACCCCCCCTCTGGTCGCTACTTTCTGTACTACAAGTGGTATCAGAGCAAGGTTAGGGTTTTCTAATATCTTAACCGATTCTAAACCTAAGTAGTGACCATGACGTCTTCTGGTAAAATCCCGTCCCTAGAAGCTTTTGGCTACACTTATTGGAAGACTCGCATGCGAGCATACCTTATGAGCCAGAGCTCGAACATATGGGAGATTTGTGTTCATCCTACTTTGACCATAAGGACTATTGCTGCGGATACTGCTGCAGATATAGTTACACGGCATCAAAATAATAGTAAAGCGATGAACATTTTATTTTCAGGTCTAGGTCCTAGTGAGTTTGAGCGTGTTAGCCATCTCACTACAGCTCAAGAGATCTGGGCTACCCTTTAGGCACACCATGAGGGGACAGCTCAGGGCAAGGCTAGGCTCCACCAGACCTACCGGCGTGAGTATGAAAATTTCTCACAAAAGTCGGGTGAGACTGTTGAGGCTTTGTTTGGTCATTTTCAATCGATCATTAACAAGCTTCGCGTTAACAAGGCCGAGGGTGATCAGCTGGTCTTGGATCATGAACAGGCGCTTAAGGTACTCCATACCTTGGACCCTAAGATCTGGGAGATCAATGTCTCTTCTATTGTTGAGAGCACGTCTTATGATACCTTGACCATCGTAGAGCTTTTCAGTAAGCTCAAGGCCTTAGAGGTCGATATCCAGTTGAGATCAAATCTCACTGGTTCTGGCTCAAAGACTCTGGCGCTTGCGGCACCGCCTGCTGATCCTAATGCCATGAGTTGTACTATTTTTTTCTTGATGTCTACCTCCGAGGAACAACTTGATACTCTAGGAGATGATGATATGTGCTTGTTTAACAACCGAGTGCGACGTGTCTATGATAAGGGAATGTTTAAGAGACACGGCACAAAATCTGGATGCTTTGAGTGTGGTGATACAGGTCATTTCATTGTCGACTGCCCCAAGCGAAAGAATTACAAGAAGGGAACTGGCGGCAACTCCTACGACTCCGACAAATACGACAACTCCACGAAGGGCAATCCCAAGACAAGATTCTTTCGAAAGGCTTTGAAGGACTACAGGCGTGAGAACAAGAAACGAGACAAGGCTTTCTTCGCCGAGATGGAGAAAAGCTACTCTAAGAGATCATCGTCTTCCTCCTCATCTTCGAGCTCAAGTGATGAAGAGATCATGATCAGGAAGGGGAAGGACAGGGATGATCCGGTGGGCCTCTGTTTCATGGCCTTCGGGGACAACCCAAAGAGACACTCACGTGACAGCCGAAGACCCCACAAGAGCTTCTGCTCAATGGCTCTTGGGGAGAAGAAAGAAAAGGACTCGTCCGACGACGATGATGACGACGATGAGAAGGTATCATCTTATGAACAAGAAGTTGTTAATTTATTAGAACAGAACCATCAGGAGTTGAACTATAGGGAGAAACTTCTTAGAGGGGCTAAGAAGAGGATCGATGAGCTTGAGAGTGAGCTTGCCATGGAAAATGGTAAGATTGAGAGTCTGTCTTCTTCCCCTTGCTTGGGTGATAGTGGTGAGTGCCCTAACTGTGAGGTGCTGTTGTGTGACTTGACGACTCTTAAGTCCAGGTACACAGAGAGAGTAGATGAGAGAGACACATTGGCCACTGAGCTTGAGAGCGCTCAGCAGGAGCTAAAAAATGCTCATGCCACTGTCATCGCACCTTGCGTAGACTGCCCATCCCATTTAGCTAGTATAGTTGAGCTGAGAGCCAAGAGTGATGAGCAGTTGAGTGAGTTAGCTGGAGTGAGAGCTGAGTTGGAGAAGAGTAAGCTAGAGCTTGAGACCTTGTCAGTTCCACCCACTGTTTGTGAGAATTGTTTGTCCATTAGAATGGAGTTGATCAAGCTAAAAGCTGAGAAGTCTGTTGATGTTGATAAAGAGTGTGAGATCTTCTTGTCTCAGGTGGAGGTGTTAGCTTCTTTGAGAGAGGACCTAGCTGATGTTCAGAACGAGAACTTTTACCTCCGTCAGATCCTGAGTTGGATTAGTGCCAGAGATCCACAGCTCGGCACGATGATCCAGCAGTTCAAGAGACAGGATGGGTTTGGGTTAGGTTACACCTATACCAAGGCTGATTTTGAGAGTGCTATTAGCCGTGCAGTGGAGTGGAGTAAGATGACTCCCGAATAGAGATATCCCAAGACTCACTCCATTGAGTCCTTTAAGGATAGTCAGCCTAAGGATGGAGTTATTCAAGAACAACCTAAAGCTCCACCTAAGAAGCAGATCTGGGTTCCAAAGCCTAAAACTCTCCACACTTCTCTTGATTCTTTACCTGGACCCTCTCACACCAAAGATGCTACACCCAACACCACCAAGCCTAAGAACCCTAAGCCACAACAACATCCCAAGAAGCCTACCTATCACTTTGAGTTTTGTTAGAGAGACGGGCATCTTGAGGAGTTTTGCTTCAGGAGGAAGCGGGTTGAGCGAGCAGAGAGAGCTCGACGTGGGCAGGAGCAGTTCTACCAGCAGGGTGGTAGACAGAGAGTTCCTCGACATAGAGAGAGGCTAGAGGCCAGGCCACGTCGTGTAGGTGGTGGTAGAGGAGACGGTTTTTATGATCGTGCTCCGGAGGGTGGTTTCCGTTCCGACAGAGTTCCAGATCGTTATGGATATGGTTTTGGACCTCGTGGTCATGATTTTAGGAAGAACAGAGGACCGCGCTTTGATCCGCGTTTTGGTCTAGACTCATATAATTCCTTCTACTTTCCTACTTACGAGCAGATGGCTCGACACTGATTTAGTACTTTTGCTAGACCTGGTGGTCGACCATTTGCTCCCACTCATGACCATTGATCTTGCGGGATCGAGGACTGAAGGACGTATGGATCATGGATTCAGGATGTTCTCGCCATATGACGGGACACCGCAGATGGTTCTCCAGCTTCACTCCCCCGAGCTCCAAGGAATACATCACTTTCGGGAACAGTGGTCAAGGGAAGGTACAAGGTATCAGGTCGATTTGTATTTCTGATTATTTCTCTTTGAAAAATGTTGCTTTAGTTGGAAATCTAAATTTTAATCTAATTTCTGTTTCACAACTGCTTGAGGATGGTTTAGAAGTGCGCTTTAAGAAGGGCATGTCTTCTGTTGTTGATTCTAGAGGATCCTTAGTTTGCCGGATCTTACCCTTCGGTAAGGTTTTTTGTATTGATTTTTCTAGTTCTTCTGGCTCTTCTCGCTATCTAATGGCTGGATCCTCCTCTGAGCTATGGAAGTGGCATAGAAGGTTAGGCCATTTGAGCTTCGATCTACTTGTTAGATTGAGTTCTATGGATCTTATCCGAGGATTGCCTAAGCTTAAGATGGAGAAGGATCTAGTGTGTCATCCTTGTCGTCATGGGAAAATGGTTGCCGCTTCTCATGCACCTGTGACTCAGGTGATGACTTCATACCTGGGAGAGTTGTTGCACAAGGACATAATAGGTCCAGCTCGAGTACGCTCAGTCGGTGGGAAGTGGTACGCCCTTGTGATAGTTGATGAATTTTCTCGATTTTCGTGGGTTTACTTTCTAGAGTCTAAGGATGAGACTTTTCAGTATGTTCATTACCTGATTTTGAAGCTGAAGAATGAGAACAATGGTCTGATGCGAGCAATTCATTCGGACAACGGCTCTGAGTTTAAGAACTCTCAGTTCGTCAACTTCTGTAGTGAACACGGTCTTGATCATCAGTTCTCTACTCCTTACACTCCTCCATAGAACGGCGTTGTGGAGCGAAAGAACCACACGCTTGTCGAGATGGCCAGGACGATGCTTGATGAGCATAGGACTCCTAGGCGTTTTTGGGATTAAGCAATGAACACCACTTGCTATCTTTCCAACCGCATTTTTCTTAGAGCTTACTTAGGTAAGACATCATATGAGTTGCGTTTTGGTAGACAGCACAAGGTGAGTCACTTGCGAGCTTTTGGATGCAAGTGTTTTGTGCTTAAGAAGGGAGGGCATTTGGACAAGTTTGAGTCTCATTGTTGGGATGGAGTCTTTCTTGGTTATGCTTTGCACTCACGAGGCTTTCGTGTTTGGAACCTAGACTCTCAGATGCTTGTCGAGACTTGTGAGGTTTCTTTTGATGAGTCTTTGCCCTCGCCAACTCCCTCTTTTAAGTTTTCTGGAGATGATGAGCTTGGAGAGTCCATCTTCGAGGAAGATGATGACCCTCCTGCTGATGATGAGGGTGGGATCTCTGCACCGCCTACAGACCCCACACCTTCTGAGACTTCGAGTGAGGATGAGGACGAACCTCTAATTACTCCTTCTACTTCGATCGAGCCTCCTCAGCCGAGTCTAGAGGTGCCAGGTGCTGACTCCGGTGAGATGACTTCTCAGCCAAGTCCAAAGGAGCCAGTTGCTGACTCTGGTGAGGTGACTTCAGATCACCTAGGATCTCGAGTAGTTCAGCATGATCACCCTTCAGAGCTCATCATAGGTGATCTTACGGAGAGATCTTTACGTTCCTCAGCTGGTTCTCTTGCTATGTTTGCTGAGTCTGCTTTTGTTGCTAGTTTTGAGCCCCGAGACGTTTCTCATGCTCTTTCCGATTCAAATTGGATAAACGCCATGCAAGAAGAGCTTGAAAATTTTGTTCGCAATCGGGTTTGGACACTAGTTGAGCTGCCACCTGGATGCAACACCATAGGCACCAAGTGGGTGTTTAAGAACAAACAAGGGGAAGATGGTGTTGTGGTGCGCAACAAAGCTCGATTAGTGGCACAGGGTTTTTGTCAAAAAGAAGGTATTGATTTTGAAGAGACCTTCGCCCCTGTTGCTCGCCTTGAGTCCATTCGTATTCTTTTGGCTTTTGCTGCTTCAAAAGGTTTAAAGCTTCATCAAATGAATGTCAAGAGTGCTTTTCTAAATGGGTATATAGAGGAGGAGGTCTATGTTAAGCAACACCCCGGTTTTGAGAACCCTAAATTTCTACGTCATGTTTACAAGTTGCAGAAGGCTTTATGCGGTCTGAAGCAGGCCCCTAGGGCTTGGTATGATCGCCTGAAGCAGTTCTTGTTGCAGAAAGGTTTTGTGATGGGTTCTGTGGACAAGACTCTTTTCTTGCTTAGAGATGGCGCAGACTTATTGGTCGCTCAGATTTATGTGGATGACATTATTTTTGGTGGTTCTACTAATGAGCTTGTTTTCCATGTTTTCTGAGCAGATGCATAGCGAGTTTGAGATGAGTCTCATGGGAGAACTCAAGTACTTTTTAGGACTCCAGATCAAGCAGACCAAGGATGGCATTTTCATCCACCAGGGTAAGTATACACGAGACATGCTAAAAAAATTTGATTTTGGTGGAGAGCTAAAGCCACAGATGACCCCAATGGGCACATCTGGAGGTCTGGACAAGGACGAGAACGACATCAAGGTAAATGAGAGAGAGTATCGAGGGATGATCGGTTCGCTACTATACTTGACTGCGACTAGACCAGACATTCAGTTGTCGTGGGTGTGTGCGCGCGTTTTTAGTCTTCGCCACGCGCATCTCACTGGCAGGCTGTGAAGCGTATTTTCAGGTATCTTACTTACGCTCCTGATTTAGGTCTTTATTATTCTGCATCATCGTCTCTTGATTTAGCTGGTTTTTCAGACGCTGATTTTGGTGGGTGCCGGCTGGATCGCAAGTCGACTTCTGGTACATGCCAGCTTCTTGGTTCTTAACTTGTTTCATGGTCTTCTCAAAAACAATCTGGAGTTGCGCTTTCTACTACTGAGGCTGAGTATGTAGCTGCTGTTCTCAGATAGTTTGGATGATTTCTACTTTGCGGTATTTTGGGTTGTTCTTCCCTTCTAGAGTTCCTTTGTTTTGTGATAGCACCAGTGCAATTAGTGTAGGGAAAAACCCATGTCTTCATTCAAAAACCAAACATATTGATGTGCCCTTTCACTTTCTGAGGAATCAATATGAGAAAGGAGTCATAGATCTTATTCATGTTGATACCCATCAGCAGTTGGCTGATATTTTTACCAAACCCCTAGATCAGTCTACTTTTGAGCGTTTACGAGGGGATTTGGGAGTTGTGTATCCTTTTTAGGATACTTTGAGTCAGTTTTCTTTTCTTCTTTATTTTTTTATTGAGTCTTTTTGTGTGCGTTCATATCATGCATAATCATTATTCACATTTTGAGCTTGCTTCTGTTATATGATTAATCTGCTTTACTTTCTCTAGCTAGTATATGTTTTTGATTACCTGTCGATGATCATGTTTTGTTTCAGTTCACATGATATATCTGATATTTGTCATATGCATGGCTTTTATGCTTTAAAATTGAAAAAATGATCACCATTGCTTCTGATAACTAGCATGTGTAGGCTGAATGCTTTCGCTATCTTTTACATGCCTTGTAGCTAGATCCTTACTTAGATGCAGATATGCAACTTGGACATCTATATGCTTTAAATATGAAAAATGTGCTATACAAATAATAAAAATTCAGAAAAATGAAAAATTTATGCATTCTTATGATTATTAAAAAGATCCAGGTGGGTTTGCTTTGTCGCATTGCATTGTTCTGGACTGCTTACCATAGCACTTTGGTATGAACTAGGACGGTGTAATGTATGCCAAGACCAATGTCTTAAGCTTCTAATGGTCCACTTTTGGCCTAGGCTTGACTTGGTCGGTTAGCATAAGGTTTGACATGCAAATAACCCTTGGCAGAAATGAAAAAATAAAAAGGAAAAAGAAAAAGTCTGAAAATTTTAAAAAGATGACAAGTTTGCTGAAGCACTTTGTTTTGGACAATGCTTATCTTGGTAGATATCAATTAGCTTTTGCATCTCATGCTTTACTTTGCTTGTCAACTAGAAAATGTGGTGATGCTTTTGTTTTCAAAAATTGAAAAATGCGTGCTAATGACTCTCTTTAGATATCATCAATTGCACTGATCATGTCATGTATCTTAGACAGTATATCTTTTGCTATACCTGTTAGATGTTGTTGGGACAATTGCGTTAGTTCCAGCAGGTTTTTTCTGTGGTGGAGTATGATATGGAGAATGAACCTCGATGGGTTCTCGCAGGGAGAGATAGGGTTTATACTGGTTCGGGCCTCCCCTAGGGGATAATAACCCTACGTCCAGTTTGTAGTGGATTTGGCATGGTGTGCCTTGATGTGGAGAGGATAACTCCAGGGCCTCATGGCCCCTTCGAGCCTGTCCCCCCTTACAAGGGCTTGGCCCTGCTTTTATAGGCACGCAGGCCTTAAGGAAAAGACCTGGATACCCTCTGCTGGCCCCCAGACTTATAGGGGTAGACGGGGAAAGGGAGCTAACTACTGTACACTGGTACCAGGCAGCTTTTACAGCTTTACAGACGTGTCAGGCTGCGCCAGGCTTTGACCGGCTAAACGACATACCAGGGGCGGAGGGGCCCCCGGTATGGACTTGGCTCCGGAGGGCGGCCTCCGGTCTTGGCTTCGGGGGGCGGCCTCCGGACTTGGCTCCGGAGGGCGACCTCCGAACTGGACTCCGGAGGATGGCCTCCGGGCTTGGCTCCCGGAGGGCGGCCTCCGAACTGGACTCCGGAGGGTGGCCTCCGGGCTGGACTCCGGAGGGTGGCCTCCGGGCTGGACTCCGGAGGGTGGCCTCCGGGCTTGGCTCCCGGAGGGCGGCCTCCGAACTGGACTCCGGAGGGTGGCCTCCGGGCTGGACTCCGGAGGGTGGCCTCCGGGCTTGGCTCCCGGAGGGCGGCCTCCGAACTGGACTCCGGAGGGTGGCCTCCGGTCTTGGCTTCGGGGGGCGGCCTCCGGACTTGGCTCCGGAGGGTGGCCTCCGGGCTTGGCTCCCGGAGGGCCGAATCGGGAGCTTCGAGCCGGACCTCCTGGTTTAAAGGGCTTCGAAGCTACAGGCCTGAAAGGCACCTTGGGACCTGGGAACAATACTTAGATAGAAAAACAGGCTCCGACAGTGCTAGGCCCTAGGCCGAAGGCTGTCGGAGGCTGACGTCATTTGGCCCCTGTTTAAGGGAAATATATTCCCCCAACAGTAGCCCCTCGCGTGTAGGCCTTCGGAACGAAGGGGTGCACGCCCCTTAGGACAAATGACCTGAAAACACTTTGGAGGGAACGTACCTCCGGAGCCAGGACCGAGGAAGACTTCGATTCCTGGGGGTAATAAATGCTCGTGCCAGAGCGGCCTCGGGGAGCCCGAACGGCTCCGCAGCGGTCGGAAAAGTTACCGTTACCTTGCTTGGGCTTGATTTGCTTTCGCCGGAGGCCCATCTGGCGGTGGGCTCGGCCCATGATGGTTGGAATTCTTACCGCGCCTATAAATAGAGACTTACCGCGTGCGGCTCCGACACACTTTCATTCACTTCTTTCTTACCGCCTTACCGCCTTCGTTCTCCTCTT
Organism: Zizania palustris; assembly: GCA_019279435.1. Classification (NCBI taxonomy): domain Eukaryota; kingdom Viridiplantae; phylum Streptophyta; class Magnoliopsida; order Poales; family Poaceae; genus Zizania; species Zizania palustris. The sequence goes on from JAAALK010000286.1 coordinate 16,219,494, forward strand.
CCTCCTAGCCTCGCAGAGCGACCTCCGCTAGCTTCTAGCCCTTCGCCATCCTTTAGCCCTTCGATCCGAAGTCCGATCAGAATGCCGAAGAAGGCAGTGGCGAAGCTCCCGGTTTTGGGCTCGAGCTCGGGCTCCGCCCAAGTGCAGGCGGCAGCAGCTGCCGCGGCAGCGAAGCCTGCAGCTAGGCGACTGGGGCCGAGGGACCTTCGGACGCCCTCCGACAGGTTCGAGCAGACCCTGGAGATGAGGGCTTCGATTTCCACGGAGGAGTCCGTCCGGAGGGCCTGCGAGGGGAAGATTGCAGCGAAAATCCAACTAAGGGTTCCGGAGAAATCAGAGGCCATACCGAAGCCTCGCGCTGACGAAGTGGTGGTGTTTGAAGCCTTCTTCGAGGCCGGCCTCGGACTGCCCGCAGTGGGGATGCTGAGCGAAGTCCTCGAGGCCTACAACCTTGAGCTCCCTCAGCTTTCGCCCAACGCAGTGGCGAGGTTAGCTGTTTTTGAGTGGGCCATGAGGGCCGAAGGCTGCGAGGGCCGCGCGGACGTCTTCGTTGCTCTTCATGACGCCAACTGCCAGCCGAAGCCCAGGGAGGGGACGGACCGCGTCAAGAGGGCGCTGGCCTTCGGCAGCGCCAACTTCCAGCTCCGGAAAGAGTTCCAGGACGCCTTCCCTGCGAGGGCTGTGAACAACAAGTGGTATTCGAGATGGGATCAAGAGTGGTTCTACGCCTCCGTCGGCGCGAACTCTCCCCTTCGGAGTACCAACGCCCTCATCCTGTACCGGCGCGAAGGGGTGGTGACGACCAGCGAAGGACTTCTTCACTCGAGGATCTCGCTGCTCCGAAGGGTGGCGGCGAAGATGAGCATGAGGGACCTCGCGGAGGAGTTTATCACCCTTCGGCTCAGTCCCCTCGCGCGCTCTTGGCCGGAGGGTCTCTTCCGGGCTTCGGGCCGAGGTGAACTCAGCGAGCTGGCCTTCGACCGCTTCTGTAAGGCTTCGCGCTCTACTTTGCTTTTAATACTTCAAATACTTTGCTCTTAACTCAACCTTTTCGTGCAGCCGATCTTGACATGAGGACCCCGGAGGAGGCCATCGCGGCGGCGGACCGAGTCGTCGGGACTCCGACCCCCGAGGAGCAGAACCAGCGCCTTGCCCTGGTGGGGTCCTGGGAGCGCTGGAACAGAGTGTGGGCCGCGCTTGACCTCGGAGGGCTCCCCGCTCTGCCGGACTTCGCCCACCTGGCTACCTCGTCGGCCGGAGCCAAGAGGAAGAGGGGGGACGAGGATGAAGCGGACGCCTCGGGGGAGGCTGCGGCGAAGCCCGCAGCTACTCCGACTCCCAAGAAGGCCGCGAAGCCCTTGGCGGCGAGGACTTCGGAGGCGGAGGCCGACGCGCGCGCCCCTGCTGCCAAGGAAGCCATGGATGCCCCGGCGGAGCCAACTTCAGGCGCGGAGGTGGATGCGCCAGCTTCGCAGCGAGGGAGCTGGAGGGCACACTTAGCCCCTGCTTCCTTCCAAGAGATCTCTGATGACGGTAAACCCTTTTTCTTTTGCATGCTTCTCTTCAATATGCAGGTTTTGACTTGGCTCCCTGCAGAGGACGAAGATGATGCGAGGCCCGCTAAGACGAAGCCGACAATCGAGGGGGGATCGAAGTCTGCCGAGGCGAAGCCCACGGAAGCTTCGAGTAGCAGCGGCGGCAGCAGCGGCAGCGGCAGCGACTCGGAGTCCGAGAGTACTTCGTCCGACGACGGAGGCAGCGGCGATCGCGAGGTCCCTCGAGGCGAAGAAGAGGTGGACGTGGTGGGCCTGAGCCCTGCCTCGCCGGAGCCCGCGGAGACCACCGTGGCGGTGATTCACCCCTTCAAGCCGAGGGGGGCGTGACGGCGGCGGCGATCCTCGGCTTCCGCGAGGCCTGCGCTTCTGCGGAGGAGGGGGACTTGGTGGCCCAGCTTAGCCACCGAGATCCCACGGAGCTCTTCGTTAGCTCGAACGAAGTCCTCATGCGGGTGAGCGGAGCCCCTTGCAGCTTCGAACTATACTTTGTCTCTTGGTTAGTACTTAAGGTTTCTTGAATTCCTGCAGGCCTTCGCACTGAACGCGGCAGCTTCGACTGCTGCTGACCGGCGGATGGAGCGCCTCGCAGAAGAGAAGGAGGCCCTTCGCCGCGAGGTCTTGGAGGAGGCCGAGAAGCGGAGGCGGGCCGAGGCTTCGGCTGCTGAGGCGAAGGAAGCCTTGGCCTTGGAGATGACTCGGCTCCGCGCGGAGCTCCAAGCTTCGAAGGACGCCGAGGCCCGTCAGGCGAAGGAGAACGAGGAGCTCCGCCAGCGAGCTCGGGATCTTGAAAGCTTTGTCGTGGCTAATCTTGGCGAGGCCACCCAGAGCCTTACTGAGGTCCTTGAAAAGATAGGGACCGAGTGCCGGACTCCGGAATTTGGCGATCAGGACCCGATTGGGGACCGCGCCGATTTCTTGAAGACTGTGGCTTCGGTAGCGGACGAAGCGCTGACGGGCTTCGCTCTTATGGCCGGTCGCGTCGCGGGCCAAGGGGTGCTGCATATGCTTCATGCCGCGGGGTGCGACCACCTTCGGGCTGCGACCTCCGTGACCCCAGTGGCCTTCGGGGGTCCGCACTTGGTGACGCCTCCGGGCGAAGTCCGCGGGGCCTGGCGGCGGCTGCAGGAGCCTTGGAAGGAGCAAGGCTGCGAGGCAGTCCTTGACCTCATGAAGGCCCTTCGACAACGCCGGTTCAAGGGGCCCGTTGACTCGGACAAGCCTTCGACCTCGACGACTCCGCCTCCGAAGGTGTAGATCTCCTTAGGCTTCCTTGTAACACCTAGCTGTAGGCTTTGTAAAAACTTATCAGTTTATTAATATGAATGCGGGGGTTTTTTATACTTGCCCAGGCTCAGCCTTCGAGCATAGAGCTCGAAGTCCTCGAGGACTCTGAAGGGCTTCGACAACTGTGGGCGATTCTTGAAGTAGCTAGGTCCGAAGGCCCCCCTCGGTTTAAGCTTCCGAGGGGGCCTAGGGGCGAAGCCATCTCCGAAATATCTCAGGATTTGCTAGCCGCTGTGAAGGCGGAGCCCCTTCAGAGCCCTTTACCTTTGCCTTCGCGAGTGGCCTTAGCGAGCGACGAAGCCCTAGACTTTTCTGCCTTCGACACGGCTCCGCCTGCTTCGCGAACCTAGAGCAACCTGCAAAGCGGAAGCCGAAACTTGTGGGCTTCGGAGCCTGGACGGGCCGGTCGAGGGAGAGCGGGCTCCGACGAGGCAACATCCAGCCGAGGGGGCCCCCGCCGAAGGAGAGGCAAGTGAGGGTTGGGGCCTCGCACTCGGTTCTTTTTAGGCTTAGACACAGATTACTCGTAGTTTGGTTTTCGAAGCATGTTTGTAACATACTTCTCAATTGTCTCTTAATGAACGGAGTTTATTATATTTGCATACTTCGTTTGTATGCTTCGCATTGTCTGGCTTCGAACGCTTTGTTTGTCACGCTCGTACTGCGCATTACACTCGCACACCTCGCATACATTCTTCCCCCCTTTTGCTCGTGGCAGCTAGGGATTTAACCGTTGCTGGTGCGGGCAAAAAATAAACATGCGAAGGGGTGCGCCTTTTCGGCGGCTTCGGATATCGAAGGCCTCTTACGGGCTCCGAACGCATCGATTTGGTGCGAAGCAAGGCTTCCGCATACCCAATTTGAGCGAAGCATGCTTCGGCATGCCGGGGTTTGGATGCTGTGCGTGAGCGGGGCTCTGAAACGCACTTAGATTATGGCGAAGTATGACTTCGAGACGCTTAGGCGTATAGTATGTGAGCACGCGAAGCCAGGCTTCGGAGCGTGTTTAGATAATGAAGCAAGGCTTCAGAACTTGGTCCTGTAATGAGAAGGATATTTGGTGTGGATTCACCGAACCTGTGATAATGTGAGCCACCTTCGACTCCGAGCCACCTTCGACTCTGGGTCACCTTCGACCCTGGGATGCTTCGGGTGCGGAACCCGGAATCCCTGGGATGCTTCGGGCGCGGAGCCCGGAATCCCTGGACGCGTCGGGCCAGTGGCCCGGAGTCCTTTTAGCCCACTGCTACGGGCCCGGGGGCACTGTGTAGCCTTCGGAGGGGTACTCCGGGTTTTATAAAGCGAAGCAGGGCTTCGGTTTTAAATAAGGCGAAGCGTGGCTTCGGGTTTAAATAAGGCGAAGCATGGCTTCGGGTTTAAATAAGGCGAAGCATGGCTTCGGTTTTTCAATAAGACGAAGCATTGCTTCGGTTTTTGATAAGGTGAAGCATGACTTCGGATTCTGAATAAGGCGAAGCATTGCTTCGGTTTTTCAATAAGATGGAGCAAAAGTTTGTATTTAAGGGCGAAGCAGGGCTTCGGTGCTAAGGTGAAGCAGGGCTTCGGCTTTAAGGCGAAGCAGGACTTCGGCCTTAAGGCGAAGCAGGGCTTCGAGCTTATATTAATGTAATTGCAGATTGGAGCATCGAGGTAAGGCTTCGAGCCGTACATACCTTGTAGCCCTTGGGGCTTTGGCGGCCTTCGAAATGTGGAGCGGAGCCCCTTGCCGGGGGGTGGGCTCCGGTATGTGAAGGATGGAGGAAGGCGAAGGTGGCCTTCGATCTGCACCCGAAGCTCCTTGCCGGAGGGTGCGCGAAGCGAGAAAGCCTCGATGCTCCCCCCTCGGGCGCACTTCGGGTTGCAGGCAGTGGTAGAGAACTTAGCTTCTTGGACTAAGGTCCCCACGGACGGCGCCAACTGTTGGGACAATTGCGTTAGTTCCAGCAGGTTTTTTCTGTGGTGGAGTATGATATGGAGAATGAACCTCGATGGGTTCTCGCAGGGAGAGATAGGGTTTATACTGGTTCGGGCCTCCCCTAGGGGATAATAACCCTACGTCCAGTTTGTAGTGGATTTGGCATGGTGTGCCTTGATGTGGAGAGGATAACTCCAGGGTCTCATGGCCCCTTCGAGCCTGTCCCCCCTTACAAGGGCTTGGCCCTGCTTTTATAGGCACGCAGGCCTTAAGGAAAAGACCTGGATACCCTCTGCTGGCCCCCAGACTTATAGGGGTAGACGGGGAAAGGGAGCTAACTACTGTACACTGGTACCAGGCAGCTTTTACAGCTTTACAGACGTGTCAGGCTGCGCCAGGCTTTGACCGGCTAAACGACATACCAGGGGCGGAGGGGCCCCCGGTATGGACTTGGCTCCGGAGGGCGGCCTCCGGTCTTGGCTTCGGGGGGCGGCCTCCGGACTTGGCTCCGGAGGGCGACCTCCGGACTTGGCTCCGGAGGGCGACCTCCGAACTGGACTCCGGAGGATGGCCTCCGGGCTGGACTCCGGAGGGTGGCCTCCGGGCTGGACTCCGGAGGGTGGCCTCCGGGCTTGGCTCCCGGAGGGCGGCCTCCGAACTGGACTCCGGAGGGTGGCCTCCGGGCTGGACTCCGGAGGGTGGCCTCCGGGCTTGGCTCCCGGAGGGCGGCCTCCGAACTGGACTCCGGAGGGTGGCCTCCGGTCTTGGCTTCGGGGGGCGGCCTCCGGACTTGGCTCCGGAGGGTGGCCTCCGGGCTTGGCTCCCGGAGGGCCGAATCGGGAGCTTCGAGCCGACCTCCTGGTTTAAAGGGCTTCGAAGCTACAGGCCTGAAAGGCACCTTGGGACCTGGGAACAATACTTAGATAGAAAAACAGGCTCCGACAGTGCTAGGCCCTAGGCCGAAGGCTGTCGGAGGCTGACGTCATTTGGCCCCTGTTTAAGGGAAATATATTCCCCCAACAGATGTTGTAATTGCAGTTGATCATATCTAAGAAGCATGCTTTTCACACTTCACCTGCACCCCATCTGCATTCATAGCATATTTTGAGGGGGAGCTTTTGTGTCTATGTCTCTTTAGAGTGCATTTAGTCTCACTTGATGAGTCCAATTGTCAACAAGGGGGAGAAATTTTTGAGTACATTTTTTTAGCTTTCTCTGGGATTTATTTTAGGGGGAGTTCCATGTTGGTAATTCTGAGATTGCACTTGCTTTTTAGTCTTTATTTTTTGGTTAACCATAATGACCCATTTTCTTGCTTCTGTTTGGCTTTTGGTCATTAGGGTTAAACTTTCATTTTCTTTCTTCTATTTTTCTTTTGTCTTTGTTTTCCTATTTCCACATGTTTTGTAGGTTCTGAAGATGAGCTGAAGAGGATGTTGACAATGCACTCATCAAGGGGGAGATTGAGAAACCATGTTGAAGAATATGGTTTTGATACTCCAGATGTGATGAGTGATTGTCAACGGAAGTCAAAGGAAGGAAGATATGAAGACCTGCCGAGTCTGAGGTGCATGTGACTCAGGTACACGGGTAGAGAGCGACAGCCGGGCAGAGGAGCCGCGAAGTCGGGCTGGCCCAATCCGGGTACATGGCTAGGAGCGGCAGATGATCCACTAGTCTGTTGACTGGGTTTGACTCAGGTACACGGGCGGCGAGCGATTGCCAGGCTGAGGAAGCTGTGGGGTCGGGTCGGCCCAATCCAGGTACCCGGTGCGAAGACGGTGGGCGCTTTGTCAGTTTCGACGCAAAACTGACAACCTATGATTATTTTGTTTTTTAGGATATTAATATTTAGTTTTTAAGTTTAGAATATTTTTTTTGAGTCAGGTGATTTTTCTAAGAATATTTTAGTAATTTTCGGAATTTATTTTAGAGTCAGTGTTAATTTACCCTAGGGGTAAATTAGTCTTTTTCATGTATTAGGAGTCGCCTATAAATATGCCCTTATCCCCTGGGGATAGATGACTGTTTTTTTCTGATCAATCTACAATCTACAGTCCATTGTTCGGTTTTTGAGTTCCCCCAAACAAATCTTTTCTTCTTCGGAAAAACTCTTCGTCGTAGTCATCATCGCGAACGTATTCATCATCATGCGGTTTTTGCTGCTACTCACGGCATTGATGTTTCCACAAATCTCCACAAGAGATCTTGTCTAGCGCGTGGTCGACTACAACACGCCTTCTTCAGTGCGTGGTGCGAGGTGAGTCGCAGGCCTGGGCGCAGCAGGCCCTGCCGGTTCTGCAGGTTCCGCAGGCGTGAAATCAAAAACAAGCGGCAACAGCTATCACCATTAATTCCAGCGTCGGCGGGCCCTACCGTGACTGCTAGCGGCTGGACTCCCACGGCTAGGCCTATGCGCTAGTGTGTCCTGTCCCTGGCAGCGGCTTGTCACGCAGCGCAGGCAACAACTTCCAGCTTTTGGCATGGCAAACTGCGGGCGTCGTTTCTTGGTTTTTGGCTGGAGTCTCAGCAGCGAGCATAGGTCCAGCGCATGCAGGTGCAAGGTCAACGGCGACGAGCGGCGGCTAAGAAGGCACAGGTAAGTTTCCTTTTAATCCCCTATATTTTAACAGTTTAGTTAAACCAATATTTATCTATTTTTAATTAGCTAAAAATCTGTTTAAAAATTTCGTGGTTAATTTAATCTGCCAAACTATTTTTAGTAATCGCATATTTTTATTTATATATATATATCTGTTTAATCTGCTTATATAAAAAGTAAAGAAAAATTTATTAGTCGCAGTTGTATTTTTAATTCTAGTCTTTACCTGAAATATTTTTGATTTATCTCTGTATTGATTTTTGAATGATCCATATTTTATTTAGTTGATTAGTATTTTATTTTTATATCGTAGTCTGAATATTCTATTAATATATTTAGGCATTTTGCTTACGTTATTAAATATTTCTAGTACCAATTTTATTTACTGCAGTATTTCTATTTAGTTTATCTTTAATATCATTTTAATTGGGACACCAGTTATTTTTAGGCTAAACCAATTTAATTCCTGCAATTTGCTTTGCTAATATTATTTGACTAGCTAAGTTCGTTTGGGTGTTGGGATTAGCACATAGTTTAGCAAGAATTTTTAGGCGCCCATTCACCCCCCCCTTTGGTCGCTACTTTCGGTCCTACACCCGTGTCGGACCATCACGCTGTTGTCGGTTTGACCGAGTCGCGCGCGCCAGCATGCTCCGCAGTAGGCTTCGTCACGTCAGTCTTCGCCACGTTTCGTACCCCGCGCCAGATGAAGTCACTCCAGTGCGTTGTGTTTTGAGTCATTTTATTGTGTCAGAGACTTCGCGTCGAACCCCGCTGTTCAGAGGTGATTGTCGCATCGAGATCTGTTCGGAACCCGCCTTCGACCAGATTAGTCCGAATGCCGAAGGCACCCTTCAGTGGGACCCTTCGCATTAGACGCTGAAGGTACCCTTCGGCGATACCCTCCGCAGTATATACTTTGAATCAGTTAGACTTCGTCCAGATTTCTGCTTTATTCTGTTTAATATATTTCTTTTTGGCTAATTGAATTATTTATGTGTGATCTGATTACCTGGCGACTCCACCCCGTTACCACTGTTAAGGGTAGTTGGAACGCGACGTCGGTGTTGTGTTACACTTAGTTTTGTCCCTAAGTATCCGCACACTTTTGGATCGTCGAACTGACCCAAATGCGGGGACACGTTTTCGTGTCAACATATGGCAGCAAGAGTGAGAGGATCAGAGATGAAGATACAATTGATGGATCTAGAATTTGAGTTCTCATCCTTAATTTCGTCCACATAACTATATTGTGTTGCGTCACTTTATGTTGGGCCAGACCCATGTAATTTTCGTCCAAATAAATAACCATATTTTTATTAGAGTCCTTAGTTAGGGGGTAAACCTAAGTAGAGATAAATTTGCCCAAAATTCTATTAGAGATTTGTTAGAGTCATTATTCAAGGGATAACCCCAATTTAGAGTCCAATTAGAGTATAATTCGGCCATCCCTTTAGGCCGGTCGAATTACATCTCTTTTCCCTTTATATAAAACCCCCTAGTTGTCAATGGAACTTGGATTTTGTTTAGTATAAGATTTAGCTGATTTTGCTATCTTCGCCATAGGTATGAGTATCGTATAGACCTCCTGTATTACGCACTTGCAGAATCTAATCTATGAAAGCTTCCTTCTAAATTCGTAATATCTTAATTGCACTTTTAGTTCTTGCTTGTTCTCGATTTCAGGCAAGGATTAGGACCCTCGTGGTCAGGCTGATCAAGCATCTATAAGATCGGTAACCTCTAGAAGATTGGCATAATGGTTGCATTAATGATCGTCAAGTTCGATTTCCACCAAATCGATTTATCTCATCTCATCAAAAAATTGGGCCTTTACCCCCATCAGCGAAGCTCATGAACTTGTCCATATAATTAAACCTGTCCTGATTTGCAGGCAAACCACAGTTTCATGCATATCTATTTATACGAAAGTAATGATTCATGAACTCTCATCGTATATGTATGATTTTTCTATACTTATGATTTTTGTTTGTGTGTGTATCTTAATGTTTGAGAAGTGTCCCAGTACACTAATAAAATCCAATTCAGCTTTTATCTTCACAACGGTTAGACTGGACGATGGCAATAGAATATGGGCAGTAATACTTGAAAACTAATGACAAATACGTTCATACATCATCATTCAAATGGTCTGCCGCACACTAAATTCTCATTAGTTTATTTTTCTTGGCGGATACATGGAGAACCAATTCAGATGGCATGGATAAGGCGACTATCAAGGCATCAGTTATCAGCATTCCATTCTCCAAATGTTTGGAACTTCGGATGAACTCAAAACTGGGGTTTCATTTCAGATGCACGAGCCACGTGCATTCTTAAAAGAAAAGGCAATGACTAAACTGGGTGTTCTATTTGCATGGCGCCAAAGGAATTGAAACTCAGTCAGAACTCTATGTTATCATATCAAAGAACTGTTTGTCAAGTGTGTACCTTACAAATATGAAGGCAGCTTAGCTACTGCTGTTTAACATACTCCATGATAGGTAATTGCTATCATTGTGTGGCCTGCAAATTAATCAAAACATGAAGAAAGAGTATGCAGGTACACCTAGAATTAAACAGGAATGAATTGGAGAATTTGATTATTGGTGTGTGCATGCACAGAACACGTAACATGTGTGTGTGTGCAGGGGGTGTAATCTTAGGACAATTTTCACCAAGAGAAACATGATAGTCCCATAAGCTTGTAGAGGATAAGTTCCAAAAGTTAATTAATTACATTGGATTTTTGACATGAATCAGAGCAAAGAGAATGGTCAAGAAGAGGCTCAAAGATCCAGTGCCAAGATATGCATATCCAAGAAAGTCATTCTTGCCACCTAGCCAGGATGAAGTGGTAAGAATTAGGCTTTTCTTGCCACCAAAACTGTAGGTATTGTAATTGTTTTCTATGTGCATGATAATGATTTCATCAACATGTAGATCTTCTTCAATCACACCATAGAGCTTGCGAAATTGGGGAAGAGCAGCAGTACGCATCCACACAATAAGATCTTCCTGCTCGCTTAGCTGCCAAAAATAAAAGTGTTTTGCAAACATAAACAAAGATGTTCTTTTCCCAACATATCTGCTCATGTTAAAATTGTCAACTTAGCTATTCCATGAGTAAACTATAAATAATAATTGAGATATAGGAGTACGCACTGGTAAGTGATGGTCAAGTCTTCTTCCCCCAATTAAGGATCCATTCTGAAAATTGAAAGGATAGACATCCTTGCCAAACTTACTCTCCCTGTCACTTTTCCATGATATATTTTTCCTGTTGACCTTTACTTGCGTGGATCCACGGGTAAATCCATAAGTATCATTGAACAAGCTCCAGGCAATCAAGCCACATGGAACAACTGGAAGGCCATCATTCCTTTCAATTGGACCACATGAACTATCTGTGTACTTCTGCCCATAGTGTAGTTGCTTATCACTTCTACTTTTGACATATCTGTTCAACATCAATGAATTCTGTTGTTCATCAATATAAATACAGTACACACAGATATTCTTATTCTAAGACAGATAGTAAGAAACATTGGCACAACAATCAGAAAATTGAATAAAGGTGTATCATTACCTGCGATGATTCTGGTAAAAGTTGTCAAGTTCATAATACACATAAATTGGTGCTCTCATATAGTATTTGACCTGCAAATATACACGCTATGATTTTTTCTGTCCTAATTATACATAAGCAATGCAAATGTTTGGAGGATAAACAGGAAAAGAAACAGCAACATGTGAAGTGATGTAATTTGTTCATCAAACTAAACTCAGGCAATTTAAATAGTAGAAATAAGACATGAGAAACAAAGGTAATCTGGACAATAGTCGGTTGACATGTATGTAAGATGAAAAAATGGCACAATTATATCTCATAAGAAACTACCTTCACCATTTGAGTACAGTTCTTTGAAATCGAGCTGTTTTTAATATAAGCTTGCTTATTTCTTTTGTAAGCATTAGGTAAACAATCAATATCGTAGCGATGAACAATTTCTGTGACCTGCACACCCAACATATGGAAAACCTTAGGGCATATTTAGCATGATCCCCAAATTGGTGGCAGTTCAACATCCACGAGACAGGAAAAACAATTACATGTTTTGAAGCACGAAGACAAACAAGCCCAACAGGTACAAAAGTAACTCCAATAACCAAGAAAATAGTTATCACCTGAAAAAACAGTGAAAGCAATACCGTGTATGTATTAAACAACAAATGCAATTCTGTAGAATACATAGTTAGGGTCACCACCAACTTACACATCCTGGTGTCATTGCTGGCTTCCAAGCTGGGAGGTTCTGCTGGGTGAACCTATAGAACACTGAAAGACCAACATGATAAATTTTACAATAGTGTAATAAACAAGAATTTACATAGCGGGAAGAAGGAAATAGAGTAATATCTGTGAGTTTGTAAAACACAATCCTTGTCTAAATTTCATTGTATTGTATGTATGAAATCCAACAATGCAAACGAACACAAAATATCTGTCTAAAAATGTTTCAAATTTCAGATTTAAATTGTATGAGGAACGACGGAGAACTATTACTTTGCGTTGCTGGATAACCCAATGTGAAATGATGCTCGCTAAAATCCATGTTTATATACTTCCGAGTGTGATGTAACATGATCACTTTCCGATAAAAGAGAAAAAAATACCACCAAAGCAGAGGAACTTCTGCAGCGCATAAAAGCTAAAATGTAATATTAACAGCACCGCGACATTTGCAACATCACGTTTGCACGGAGCTAATAACCCTGGCAACTGAAATTTATGTGCCCCGCAAACGAAAGTGGTCATCTGTAACCCTGTCCCTCAACGCCGCCAGATCGAAGAGAGAACATCGTCAGAGCTAAGGACTCACCTCCCGATCTCGCCGGCGGGAAGGCCCTTTGCCTGCCGTGAGCCGCGGTTCCAGCGGACGCCGAGGTGCTAGTCTCCTCCATCCCGACCGGCGCCCGCGAACCCGCCCACACAAGCCCCTTCTCAGCTCGCCGGTGGTCGTACCGCGCCAAGCCCAACCGAGTTGAGTCGCCGCGGGATCCGACGATAGAATGGACGAGAGGTCCCGGAGACGAGACGGAACTACACGACGACAGAGCCGCAGAATATGGGCCTCAACGTTGGGCCCACATGATATCGACTGGGCCGACCTGTTTTGATTGGGATTTAGTTTTTACTAGTCAGAGGTCTGTTCTTTGCAACAGAATCTTATTTTATAATAGGTTTTTTATTTCAGCGCAAAATATATAAATTAAAAGACTGAAATATAAATACAATTTTTTTTCTGGTTTTTATTTTCTTTTTTATTCTTTTTCCTTTTTTCTTTTTTTTCTTTTCCTCTTTTCTTCTTTCTTTCTCACGCAATGAATCCTATTCGCATGCATGCACAAGGGGCGGGCGGTTGCACAGGGGGCGGGGCACGCACGTCGCGCTTTGACGGGGGCCGGTTGCACCGGTTTTTTAGGGCGGTTGCACCGATTTTTTTAGGGTATAAGTTTTGATTGGTTTTTTATGGAAAGTGAGAGGCGCGCTGCACGGGAAGGGAGGCTGCGGATGGACGAGTAAGTCGCCGCTTTATAATAGTAGAGATTTTCTAACCGAGAACTTGAATAGAAAAGCTCAATCTGTCGTAGTTAATCCCAAACTCTCTCGGCCACGCTGCTCCAGTAAGTATCAAATAAAATTAGTTTTTCTAATTATATTAGGTCCTTTTTGAGAATAAAGTTTTTTTGTAGTTTTGGAGCAATACTGCAGCAGTATTGAGCAATACTACGGTATTATATATTAAAAGTGTTTGGCAACTCCGTCTGAAATCAATGTAAAGTAAACTGTAGTATTATAAATACTATACTCAATCTACATTATTGAAAACTTTTGTATGAAACATTTTTTCCCAAAACTGTGGTATTGTCATTGTTGGGGGAAAATACTCCATCTTCAGGGTTATTGTTGTAACAAGAACAAAGCAGATGATTTAATCAAAGGTTTCCAGCATCTAACTCCGGAAGTATATTGGATCAAGTTTGAAGGATGGAGGCGAACTTTAGTTCGGAGTATATCTTCGAACATTGACTCTTCCGAGAGCTTCTTCGCCAGCTAGGATGGAAGACTTATCTTCTTTCTCATTAGATTAGTCTTTTACTGTTTTAGCCCTATTAAGGGTACCGAATAGTTTCCACTATGTCGGTTGTAACAGAGGGGTAAAAGGGTCTTTTTCTTAATGTTTGGGCCTATAAATACCCCCCGTTTTACCCTGTAATGAGGATCGAATACCAAGTTATTCAATACATATCTTCGAACTGTTTTGATCTATTATCCACTTCGGAGGCTTGAAATAGTTTACTTCGCAAACGCTTCGTTTGTCAGTTTCTAACCACTAGAAACCTGTTAGCGTAATCTTTTACGCCAATAGTTGGCGTCGTCCGTGGGGAACCTAGTCCAAAAAATTTCGTTCTCTACCAAGTTCTCAAACCATGCCTTCCAAGCGGAGTTTAGGTGGTAGTCCTACTGGGAGGTCCCCTCGGACCTCCGGAGCAAGATCTTCAAACATAGTTGAGGTCGAAGGACCTTCGACTCTTCCTCCACCTCAGACTCCGGAAGGGATTCCTCTTCCTCGAGCATACAGAGTTCCTCCCCCAACTCCATCCATACTTCGGCTAACCGGAGTTCCTCTTCCACCTCAAGTTCCACTTCGAACTGATGCATATAGTTCTCAAGACCCGGAAGGTCCTTCCGGAGGAGATGAAAATGGTCTTGGCGATATGGTCGCTCAAATGGCCAATCTCCAAGCTGAAGTAGCAAGGTGGCGGCAAGAAGCCGCGGATAGGCTTCGTTCTCAGGAAACCCCAGTCATCCCCGAAGTGCCCGAAGACGAAGAACTTCCTTATCCCGAAGCCCCGGAGAACGCTTCCTTCGACACTGAATATCCGCTGCATCCTGAGTTGCAGAAAGTGCGCTTCGACCCTAAGTTCAAAACTTCGAAGCTTTGCAAATATTCCGGAGATGAAGACCCTGGGGAGTTCTCCCGTTCTTATGCATTGGCAATTGAGGCCAGCGGGGGAGTACGAGACACCATGGCCAAATGCTTTCCTCTAGATCTTGAAGGAGTGACACTGCGGTGGTTCTGGTCCATGAAGCCATGGTTAATCAGAACCTAGGAGCAATTAAGGAAGAAGTTCATAAGCAATTTTCAGGGTACCTTCGTACCCCCAATGTCAACAGGAAGTCTTTTCCAGGTGAAGCAGCTCCCCGGAGAGACTTTAAGGCAGTATTTCAAGCACTTCGCTCATACGAAGTCGCAAATTCGAGGGTTAACTACATCCTCCGTAGTTGATGCAGCTCGAGAGGGAGTTACCCATGCGGGCCTCCTTGATAAACTTCACCGGAAGTAGATATCTTTTGTTGCTTAGTTCGAAGAGTATGCAAAGTCAGAAGAGGGGTGGCTTCGGAGAACTGCCGCAACTCCGTCAATCGTGCAAGAAGTCAAGCTGGAAGTGAAGACTTCAGCACAGTCGCAGGGGCCTAGCTTCGAAGCTCAGCATGACAGGCGTCGGGGGAAAAAACATCCTCGTTCAGAAGTCCTGAACATTGCACCTCCGCAGAAATTTGCCCCAAGGACTTCGCAGCCTTGAGGAAGCAAGACCAGTGGCTGGAGGCCGCTAGGGAAGCCGGCTGGCAAAGCCCAGGCCTTGTTCTGCTGTGTTCATGGTGAGAATCGAAGTCACGCAACTGATGCGTGTAAGTCTATACTCGTTTTAAGAGGCGAGTACCTTGAAAGAACTTCGGGTCGAGGCACTACCGACCGAGGTGCGTCCGGAGCCTGTCCAGGCTGTGGCGCGTATAGATAACTTCGACCCTGCAAGACGGCCTCCGGTGGTCAATGTTGTTCCACCTCCGAAGCAGGAAGATGGTCAGGATCGACGGAAAAGAGTAGTCCTCCCTATCTCCAGAGGAGGGACCCTCGGAAGTATGTCGAAGAGGAAGAGAAGAGAATATGTCCGAGAAGTGGGCCATATTGGAACTTCTTCGTCCGCGGCTGCTATGCCCGAATGGTCCCATGTGCCGATATCTTTTTCTGCAGATGATGCAACTGGCATTAAGTTTCCACATGCAAACCCACTTGTCATCACTGCCGACATAGCAGGGATGGAGGTCCGGAGATTACTGATCGACAGAGGGAGTTTAGCGGATATTGTCTTTGTCTAAGCTTTTGATCAACTATGCATCTCTAGGAAGCATCTTCTCCCAGCAGATCATCCTTTGCAAGGCTTCGCAGGACCCCCTCTTGATGCCCTCGGCCAAATAGGTCTGGAGGTTACTTTCGGAGAGGGGCTACTGGCCAGGACGGAGGAAGTAATTTTTGATGTTGTGGATGCCCCATATGCATACAATGTTATCTTCGGAAGGGGCATGTTGAATCAATTCGGAGCGGTGGCACATCATAATTATCCGTGTATGAAGATGCCCACACAAGCGGGAGTGCTCACTATTTTTGGAGACCAGGCCATTGCACAAAGAGCGGAATATGGTCATGGCCCTCCTCTTGACCCAAGATAGGTGAACAGCGTGCAAGGCAACCTGGAGGATTTTTCTGCTTCAGGCGAACCTTCGAAGAAGTCCTTCCCAAGGCCAAGCCCTGAAGGGGAGATTATAACAAAGGTTATTGTCAAGGACGGCAAGGAATATTCATTCCAGTTTAGCAAGGACTTGCCTTCAGAAGTCACTACTTCGTTAGAAAAAGTAGTTGAAGAGAATTTAGATATCTTTGCTTGGTCCGATGAAGACATTACCGGAGTCAGTCGGGATATAATTGAGCATAGTTTACTGGTGAACCCGAAGGTTCGGCCTGTTCGGCAAGGACTCCGGAAGCTATCTACGGAGAGGGCTATCCTTGCTAAAGATGAAGTGGAAAAGTTGCTGAAGGCTGGGATTATCAGAGAGGTAGCTCATACGGAGTGGCTAGCCAACCCGGTCTTCGTTAGGAAGAAATCTTCCAGGAAATGGTGCATGTGTATTGACTTTACATCTTTGAATAAAGCATGCCCCCGTGACCTCTATCCCATGCACCGAATTGATCAATTGGTTGACTCCACTGCTGGTTCAGAGTTATTAAGCTTCCTTGACGCATATTCCGACTATCATCAAATCTGGCTCAAGCGCGAAGATGAAATCAAAACAAGCTTTGTAACTCCTTCGGGAGTCTTCTGCTATGTAAGAATGCCCTTTTGCTTAAGAAATGTCGGGGCAACCTTTTCAAGGTTAATTGCTAAGGCTCTAGGTCATCAAATAGGCCGCAATGTAGAAGCTTATATGGATGACATTGTAATAAAGAGTGCTTTAAAGCACCAACATAGCCTAGACTTAGCAGAAACATTCAATAGCCTTCGGGCATGTGGGATCCGTCTTAACCCTGAAAAATGTATCTTCGGGGCCTAGGCTGGAAAGTTGTTAGGGTATCTAGCTTCAAGCAGAGGGATCGAAGCTAGCCCCACTCAAATAACTGCGTTGCAAAGGATGGCTCCAACGGAGAATTTAAAGCAAGTGCAAAAGCTGACTGGTCGTCTTGCAGCACTTAGCAAATTCTTGGCAAGGTCTGTGGAGAGAAGTTTGCTCATTTTCAAAGCATTGAAGGGGTCCGAAGATTTTGCATGGATATCGGAGTGTCAAAAAAGCTTCGACGGTATTAAAAATTATCTCAGTAACCTCGCTACACTCACGGTGCCTGTTGCGGATGAAACCCTACTCCTTTACCTTGCGGCTACTGGCTCTGCTGTCAGTGCAGTCCTTGTTAGAGAGGTTGATTTCAATGGGAAGTTGGTACAGAATCCAGTCTATTTTGTATCTGAGGCATTGTCTGGAGCAAAAACAAGATATTCCGAGCTTGAGAAGTTCACCTATGCTCTGATAATGGCTTCGAGGAAGTTAAGGCATTATTTCTTGGCACATAATGTGATTGTACCAACTTCATATCCTTTGGGAGATATGCTCCGAAGTAAGGATTCCACAGGAAGAATTGGGAAGTGGGCTGTTGAATTAGCACCCTTCGACATCTCCTTTGTGGCAAGGACAGTAATTAAGTCACAAGTGTTGGCAAATTTTGTGGCAGAATGGACTCCCCCCTGCAGCATGGGCTCCAGAGAAGCCAAGCGAAGGAATTTAGACCATATACTCTGATGGAGCTTTCCAAGCATCCGGAGCAGGTGTCGGGGCAGTAATAATTTTTCCTTCAGGGCAAAAGGCAATGTACTCCGCAAGACTCAACTTTAAGTCTACCAATAATACAGCGGAGTATGAAGGAATTTTGTTAGGACTTCGAAAGGCACGTGCTTTGGGGGCTACAAGAGTTGTTATTAAGACAAATTCTCAAATTGTAGCAGGGCACATAGACAAGAGTTTTCAAGTTTGACATCCACATCTTGCAAAATATTTGGAGGAGATCCGTAAGATTGAAGCAGCATTTAAAGGGATTTCCATTCGAAGTATACCTAGAGCTGAAAATGCACAAGCTGATATCTTGGCAAAAGCTGCAGCCGGAGCTATGGACATTCCAGAAGAAGCTTTTTACGAAGAACTCAGTACACCTTCGATACCACAGATCCCTTATGCGGAAGTCCTTTCCATTCCAAGTACAGATTGGCGAAGTTCAATTATGGAATTATTGCAAGGAGAAGCAAGTTTGCCTGAAGGGCCACAACTTTCGAGGTTGAAGCTTAGAATTCGAAATTATCATATAATCAACGGCATTTTGTACAAGGGCAGAGTATGTTCCCCTCTGCTCCGATGTATATCTCAAGCCGAAGGTCAAGAGATTCTTCGAGAAATTCACGAAGGACTTTGCGGTAGCCATCTCGCCCCTCGAGCTTTGGCAGGAAAAACACTTCGTCAGGGGCTTTATTGGCCTACAATAGTAGCTGATGTGGAGAGATTAATCCACACTTGCCAAGGTTGTCAATGGATGGTAAGAAGAAGTCATCGCCCGCCAACAACTCTTCAAGTCATTGCCCCAGTATGGCCCATGGCCAGATGGGGCATGGACCTTATTGGCCCCTTCCCAGTAGCAAAAGGAAATTTGAAATTCGCAGTGGTAGCAATTGAGTATTTTTCTAAGTGGGTCGAAGCAGAGTCCCTAACAGCTATCACTTCGAATAATGTACAAAAATTTTTCTGGAAAAATATCATATGCCGGTTCGGAGTGCCACGACAACTCACAGTTGATAATGGGACACAATTTGATGCATAGCACTTCAGGAAGTTTTGTGAAGATCTTGGCATTCAATTATGCTTTGCTGCAGTGCGATATCCTCAGTCTAACGGAGCTATTGAAAGAGCCAATGGTAATATCTTGTCAGGGCTGAATCGAAGAATAGTGGGATTGGCAAAAGGATTGTGGACCGAGGAGCTCCCGAAGATTCTATGGTCCATTCGGACCAGTCAAACGAGGTCCACGGGTTTCACTCCTTTCAGACTATTATTCGGAGACGAAGCTATGACGCCAACGGAGCTTAAAGGAGGATCCCTTCGCAGCACCGAACCGAAAATAGAAGCAGAAAGGCAAACTTCACTTGATTTAACAGAAGAAACAATACTTCGAGCTATCGCCAATTTATCAAAGTATCATCAGTAGATGAAGACTTGGTTTGACCCGAAGATCAAGCTTAACGAGCTTAA
The DNA here is from genome assembly GCA_019279435.1 of Zizania palustris. Lineage (NCBI taxonomy): Eukaryota > Viridiplantae > Streptophyta > Magnoliopsida > Poales > Poaceae > Zizania > Zizania palustris. Next base: position 16,238,540 of record JAAALK010000286.1, read on the forward strand.
GCCGGGTCATCTTGTTGTGCGAAGTGTTATAGCACCAGGGGAAACTAGGGAATAAATGGGAAGGTCCATATATAATTCTCCGTTCAGGATGCCCTGGTTCTTTTAAGTTAGCTACTTTAGAAGGTGAAGAGTTAACACATACATGGCACACGGAGCACTTAAAGCGATATTTCTCATAGGGGCTCATTGTAATCATTTGTAAACACCTTCTGAATTAATAAAGCTCATGGTTCGGATAATGCCTACCTCTCAAACACTTCCTACTTCTAGTGGACGCACTGGAAGAACGAAGTTGGCTGGGAGGGAAGTGTCATTAATTTGAACCAATTTTTCGGACTTCGAACCACTGGTTCGAAGCTTCCGACGAGGTGGGAAAGTCACTAAAAAATGGATTCCAAGCCACCGGCTTGAAAGCATCCGTAAAAAGAGTCGAAGGAGACCAAATAATGCGGATTCCAAGCTCCGGCTTGAAAGCATCCGTAAAAAGAGTCCAAAGAGACCACTGCGAATTCCAAACCACCGGTTTGATAGCATTCGCAAAAAGAGCCAAAGGAGGCCAAAACAAAACAGAGTTTGAGCTGATAAGCTTCGAATATCTGTGAAAAGAGTCCAAAGTGACCAATCGTTTGGGACATTAAAGTGCCCGGAAAGTTTGTCCGAAGTGACTTCTTTTAAACAAAAGGTACTAAGCTACCAGTTTTACGACTCCAAGTAGTCAGACATTTTATAAGATTTAAATTGCTGAGGGGCTCCGAGCCTCCAAAATTGTGCTCCTAAGTTTTCTTTGCGCCTAACCATCTTTGAGTATAGTTTGAAGTTGCTTACGCCCAAAGAGGGGCTGGGAAGTAGGGAGACAATTTTAAAAATCAATATTTATTATTCGAACAAATTACAATTACATCACGAAAAATCGGTGTCTATGCTGAGAAGGAATTGAAGACCCCTTCGATCTCTAGAGTTACCACTAAACTCGGAACGACTAGTTCCAGAGCCGGGAGTTCTAACAATCTTGCGTTTAACTCTTCTACCTCCCTTCGAAGCTCTAAAATCTTTTTGTTCTTGTTGAAGTTCAGCCCAAGTTCGAAGTCGTTCGGGGCTCCTTTCCCAGCTTCGAAGTTCTTCAGGTTTTTTCCCTTGATCTTTAGCAATACCTTCGTCCTCGGACCACGCAATGTCTTCAAAAGACGAAGTTTCCAAGTTAACCTCTTTTTCTTCCTCTTTAATATAAGATAATATATCTTTACATATTTCAGGCGCAATTGCACTGGAGCTATCTCGAGGAATCAAAAATCGAGGTTGTTTATGATGTTTTAAAAGATCGAATGTAGCCCATAGCAGGAGGAGTTCTTTGGTAACATTTAACACTTCGACATCATCCATACGGGGTTGAGAAGCCTAAAAACATGATTAGTAAATTTTCATTCATAATGTATGAAAGCATGATTTTTTACATAGTGAGGACCCTAAAACAAAGCTAGACCTGCGGGTTCGGCGGAGGCTGGTTGGTCGAGGCTTGAGACCGAGCTTGCTTCTGCCGATGCCCTTCATCGATCCAAGCCTTGATCGCAGTGCGACCTTCAGCTCTCCATGAAGTTTGGAAGGCTTGTCAAGCCGCGGCCACATCTTCAAAAGGATTAAGAAGTTGGTTCTCGTCGAAGGTAATGGGAGCCGCCCGTGAGTCTGGCGTTATCGATAGCCCTAGATCTTCGTAGTAGCGAAGTACTCCGAGAGCAGCCACTTGCCTGGAGATTTCTCCATACCGAATGCCCGCTGTCTTCATCATCTTCGCAACTCCTTGGATCATCTTTAACCATCGCAGTAGGGGGGACGTTGTCACCCGGAGGTAGTGTCCAATGAGTACCGAAGTACTCCAGAACACCTAAGAGATTGTTCATGACCTCCGCAGCTACCTTTTCCGACTTCACCTTATCTTTGATCAAAGCATCCTTTGCTGAAGTCATTTCATCTACCACGGCGGAGAGCCTAGCTGCCTCCGTAGCTAGAGAACTCTTCTAGCTAAGCAAGTTGCTAGCTTCCTCCATAGCCTTAGCCTTTTCTTCTTGGAGCTTAACTAGCTCAGCCCCCGCTGTAGCGTGCTCCGCCCGCATTTTTTCTACTTCAGCTCGAAGCACAATTTGTTCGGCTTCGAGTTTTTTATTCGCAGCCTCCAGGTTTTGCCTAGCCCTCCTCTCCGCCGAAACCATTTCGTCCAAGCGGGAAACTCGAACTTCGGAGACGTTAAGACTCCTCTGAAGAGTAGTAACCTTCTCCTAAAGACGAAGGCCTCCACGCTCGTTCGAGACAGCTGCAGCTCGAGCCAAAACTATTTGCTGCGAAGAAAAAAAACAAGGTGAGAAATTATTTATAAGTTGAAATTAATCTTGTTTTGCAGATACTTCGTACCTAGTACGCTGCTCGTTCCAAGGTGGCATTGAGCTCTGAGCCCTCAACTTCGCTTAGGATGGCCACTAGGTCCATCTCCCCAACTTCGCGGTTAGCTCGATCCAAAGGCTTGAGCAGAGTCCGAAGTCCGGTCCTTCGCTCCAAGAAAGGAGCTAGGAGGGGGAGCATAGACAGGGCCCTCTGATCATCTTTGTTCAGCGAGGGGTCGGAGCGCTGTGCTGCGTCTTCGAAGATCTCGGTAGATTGGCCCCCCTCTGTAGATTGACCCCCGTATGTTGATTCAAACGGAGTTAGTCCTGAATTCGGAGCAGGAAAGGGGTCCATTTTGCCTTTACCTTTTCCAGGCCCCATCTGTGCAACCTCTGGAATTGGCCCTGGAGATGTTGAGGCCCCCGGAGCTGTATCTTCGGGAGGAGCTACTTCCATAGGAGCGGACCCTGCCAAGACAAAGGTATTATATATTGCATAATTTTACAGGGAAAAGCAACAAAGGGTTCATGCGAAGTTTACCTCCGAAGTCCTATCGGCGGGTGAGTACGGGGCTGCTCGGAGGGTCAAAGGCTACCTCAAAGTCTTCATCCGATTTGAAGCCTAGAACCGAAGGGTTGGCTGTTTAAGCCTCTCTTGGAGCTACAACCATTGCTTCGTCCGGAATCGAAGCTGGCTCAGTAGCAACTTCAACTCCGCCTTCAGTCATAGGGGCCTCTTCACGTGGCAAGTCTAGATGGACAGCCGAAGTCCCAGCCTGTCCGGAGCTACTCAGAACATCTGGCGCGTTTGCGGCATCACCAGTGTTTGCATCCGCCCGGGTTGCATCCTCGTCGATCAGGTCAATGAGGATTCTTCCCTCGTCCTCAGAGGAATCGGTGACCGAAGCCACCGGACTTGAAGGCGCCACTTTTTTTTGCTTTCAGTCTACCTTTTTTGCCGGAGTCTTAACAGGAGCTGAAGTTCCGGCTTCCACCTTCCTCTTCTTCGGCCCTTGCTCCGAAGGTACCCAGTCTAGAAGAGGAGGGGGAGAAACTCCGAGTACACCCCATACTCGATTGAGCCGCTCCCAACTACCCACTAGATTCATTCTCCACTCCTTCTCAACTGGAGTGGGAACTCCCAGAATCTTTTCCGAAGCTCGAACAATTTTCTCCGAAGTCATGGGGGCTTGAGAAGCTGAAAGATAAGTTGGTGTTAGTCATTTCATCAAACACATACATATAAAACATGTTGTTTCGAACCTACCTGTAGGGCTTGAGTTCGAAGAGAGTTTTTGGAGTCCACCCTCCGGATCCTCTTCGAAGGTGATAGGCCAGTTGGCCATCAGAGGAGGAATTTGGAGTCCGATGAACTCCTCCGCTAAGTCCCGCATGCTCATGCGGCGACTGATCCTTTGAAGCAAGCTGAGGCAAGCTTCGAGCTGGCCGGGATCCGGGTGAACTTGGGCTTCCCTTCGGAAGTTTATGTCCTGCAGAGGTCCGGCCAGACGACTACCAACCCCAACTTCAGCGTAGAACCACCAAAGGATCCAATCTATGTACCATCTGGCATTGATGGCCTTTGTTGGAAATCTTAGCTGAAATTTGTCCCGAAGTCGGAAGTTGATGCTGCCGAAGGCTACCACGATCTTCTCTCCTCCGGAGCCTAGGTAAGTCTTCGGTTGGCATGATGCTCTGTGCAGTGCAGCGAAAATCTCCGCTCTACCTTCGAAGCTCTCAGCTCGCAGAGCCCATTCGAAGATGGACAAGCGGTCTATTGCGTTCGGAGATAATTGGGGAAGAGTAACGTGAAATAAATCCATTACCTCCGATAGGAAGTCGACTACCGGAAGTCCTAATCCTTCTTCAAAGAAAGCTTCGAAAACTACAATTTCTCTAGGCCTCAGTGAAGGGATGGCCTCCTTTCCAGGTTTCTGGATTATAACCCACGAGCTAATTTTCCCCTCCACTGCTGCTGCGATAGACTCCCTTTTGCAGGTAGATGGCCCTAGCTGGTATGACTAGTCCGAATACTTCGAGGACCGACATTTTGGGGATTCCTTGCTGGCGCCGCCACTGGTGTTGCTACTGCTGCCGTCGGAGCCACCGCAACTGAAGGCGCTGCCGCTCCCGCTACCGCTGCTGCGGCCGCAGCCTGCTGCCGAGCTAGGGCCGAAGCCGCCCCAGGGACCTTGAAGCTTGTCTTTGCCATAGAGTCGCACTGATTGCTAAAGAAGAAGTTTGGAGGCTAGGGCTTGTTTGCACAAAAGCGGTGAGAAGGGTATTCGAGAAGGGTCTGGGTCCTCTATTTATAGCCCAGGCCCACGATTGTTTACCGTTTACGTTTGTCATTTCATATTCTTAACTGTTACCCCTTGCGAAGTTAATGCATCGCGTAACTTCCGCTGGAAGGAAAAAGCCAACGGCTATTTCTTCCAAGTCTAAAAAAGCTTTCGGGCTCCTTAAGTTAATTCCAAGATAGTTCGAATGTAACTTTTTTAGAAGTCGATTCGAAGTTTTGAATCTCCGCATATTTCGAGGGTTGATTAAATTCGTTAACCCCTACGCATGATTATTTTTCTTGCGTATACTGCTCTCCTAACATTACAGGTCTAGCGGAGAAGCGTATTCGAGGGGCTACTATAGGGGGGAAAATACTCCATCTTCAGGGTTATTGCTGTAACAAGACCAAAGCAGGTGATTTAATCAAAGGTTTCCAGCATCTAACTCCGGAAGTATATTGGATCAAGTTTGAAGGATGGAGGCGAACTTTAGTTCGGACTATATCTTCGAACATTGACTCTTCCGAGAGCTTCTTCACCAGCTAGGATGGAAGACTTATCTTCTTTCTCATTAGATTAGTCTTTTACCGTTTTAGCCCTATTAAGGGTATCAAATAGTTTCCAGTATATCGATTGTAACAGAGGGGTAAAAGGGTCTTTTCCTTAATGCTTGGGCCTATAAATACCCCCCGTTTTACCCTGTAATGAGGATCGAATACCAGGTTATTCAATACACATCTTCGAACTGTTTTGAGCTATTATCCACTTCGGAGGCTTGAAATAGTTTACTTCGCAAACACTTCGTTTGTCAGTTTCTAACCACTAGAAACATGTTAGCGTAATCTTTTACGCCAACAGTCATGAACATAGTATACACTACAAGAAAACAATAAATTTTCGTCAGTCTTTTTAATTTTCGTCGGCATTTCCGAAAGCCGACGAAAGTTATATAATTTTCATCGGCCTGGATGAGCCGACGGAAGTTAACATAATTTTTGTCGGCTTTCCCTAGAGCCGACGTAAGTTACGTAACTTCCGTCGGCATTTCCATAAAACCGACGGAAGTTCCCTCATCCTCACCACTTTTGGGCCCCCACTTTCTCCATCTCCCGCACTCCCCATCTGAAAACCCTAACCCACGCCTTCTCCCCTCCTCTCACCATCAACCCTCCGTTTCTCCCCCCTCTCTCCTATGCCACCGACAGCCGCCGTCTCACCGCACCCTACGGCCTCGCTAGCCGCTCACCGGAGTCGGAGGCGGAGGCGGCGGTGGTGACGGAGGCAGATGCGAATGATGGAGGTGGCGGCGAAGGCGGAGGCGGAGGCGGACACGAACGACGGAGGTGGTGGTGGAGGCGGAGGCGGAGGTGGACGCGAACGATGGAGGCAGCGATGGAGGTTGAGGTGGACGCGAACGACAGAGGCGAAGGTGGAGGCGGAGGCGGCGACGGAGGCGGAGGCGGAGGCGGACGCGAACGACTCCGCTGACGAGGACTTCTATAGCGGCGGGTAGGGCGGCCTCGCCAGCAGCGAAGACGGCGACGACGACGGTGACTACGACTTCGCCGACCACGACTCTGACGATTCTGCCGAGCATGACTGTTTGTTTCGAGTTTGTTCTCTTAATTTTGCTTATGTCTTGCCTGTTCTTATGGTTGGTTTGCATGAGTGGAAGGTTCTAGAAAAAGATTTACCAGGTAGTTCTATTCCTTGTGCTCATTTTTTCTATGTACAGTTATTGGTACTAGTGATATGCTAAGTATCATGAGTGTTACCATCTTGCCATTGGAAGATACTATGCTCATGCAGATCTTTTATGATTATTTATGTTGGGTTTCCCTCCAAATTGAACAGATAATATATATGAAAGTACCTTTTGAGGCAATTCTACATGTACGAGTTTCATACATTCAATCTTTTGGAGGGAGTAATACTAAATCTTTTGGAAATCAAAATGTAACCATGTCAAGTTAATACTTAATAGCTGCCTTTTGACTCCTTTGATAGATATGTAAACATGTGTAAAATCTCTCTTATTGGATGTTCTCTTTTGTCTTTTGTCTTTATATGTTCATTTCTTCATGTTAATCAGTAAACGCTTCCACTAAGTATTCTCTCAATTATTTTGAAGACATTAACAATGTAGTTACCATAGTCAATTTCCTTCTACTAGTCCTTGTCTTCATGGCTTCCTTAATCTCCATGCTTAACCAAAATACACCATAACAAAAGAAATGGAGGGATTATGAAACTATTGTTTTGTGGTTGCATGCCATCGAATTCCCCACTAAGATAGATATCTAGACATCTAATGAACAATTTAACTTACTGATGTGGCCCTTTTACAAAAAAACATTTGTTGTTTAGCTGTATGTTATTTCAGATCCAAACCTGGCACCTTCAAATTTAATATGGATTCATTTTCTGCAGCATTTTGTGGGTTTTATTGCTGGCCATTTCCGCAAGTATGGCCACAACATCCTCATAGCTTGCAGAGCCTACATGGACGGTGCCCAAGTTGGATGTCTTGTTGGAAATGGGGTACATGATGTTGATGAGGGTGACAAGAGCTGCTCTCTGAGATTTAGAAGCTCCCTGAAGAGATTGTTCGAGGAACTTCTGATGGAATTCACTGTGAAGGGAGCAGATTGTGACAATTTCCTAGCTGAGAAGGCGAAATCTGGAGCTCCAGGAGCGACTGCAGACACCACATTGAGCCTATCTAACCGTTGGATGTGAGCCTCAACTTATTATGCCCTAGAATCTAACCGTTGCCTAAAAGTAGCCTATGTGAATATCCATATGCGTAGCTCCCCCCATTTTGCCATAGCATGAGTTGTGTCATCTGTCTGCGGAGCCTTCCTCTTCATCGTCCGTATATATTGCTTCTTTTGTGCAATTATATTTTTGCAAAGTTGTAAGAAGTATGCTACATCAATCAGAGCAGCAAAGTTGCAAATTTTCTTTTTTTTGGATTTGTTAGTTAACTTCCGTCGGCCAACATTAGCCGACGGAAGTTATTGGCCCGTAGACAGAAAAAACAAAAAACAAAAAAAGTAATTTTCGTCGGCTAGGATTTGGCCGACGGAAGTTACCGATTTCCGGCTAACTTCCATCTATCCGCTTCCGTCGGCCAAACGCCGACGGAAGTTAGCCTTTTGCCGATGGAAGTTAGCTTCTTCCGTCAAGAAAGGGCTAACTTCCGTTCCTCGATTGTTGTAGTGATAGTGTAGTTTTTGAAATACTGTAGTTTCTAAAAACTGTGTTCCCACAGGGCTTTAGTTTTTTCATAAGGTAATAATTGTCTATCCTAAAATTTCACAATTTCACAATTTGAATTATCTCATCATTTTGTGAGTTTCAATAGTTTCAATCTCAGCTAATTATATTTATTATTGATTAAGATATAAAATTATTATTTTTTGTGGTATTCTCCACCATCCAATGTCTTTGACATCTATTGGTGACATCATGATGAGGACATCACTATCTCAGATATAACTAAGTTTATACTTTACAATAAACAATCCAAGGTTCATTCATTCTATATTAGATTTACATTTTATATATTTGAGCTATGGATGCTACACCATGAGTTGGCTTTGTTTTTAATTACAGAAATTCTTTCAAGGAACATCATGGAAGTTGATTGGGGACCAAGTCAAGTTAATCCAAATATAATATGCAACTTTGAGACGTCATTTTTGTGCCAATAAAAAGTGGAGATAAAGTTCTACACGTGTGGGATTCACACTCGGACTACAGGAACAACACCAAATTCAAACGCACATAACTTTTATATGGAAGCTCCAATTAAGGTGATCTTGGACTTTTTGGAAAGCTTGAGATGGTCTCTTTCCAACGGATCTAGCTACACCTCCAGATTCCTTCAGAAGAGATCGCAATCACCAAATCAACGTGTGTTCCTTTTTCAGGCCGAACCAATTAAGCACGGAATTTCCATTTTGTAGTCAATCCGTTTTGGAAATAATTAGTCCTTTCCATATGTAATAAGTTTTCCAAACATTGGAAATGCCCCTAGGGCTATAAATAACCCTAGAGACTTCAGTTGTAATTCGGGTTTTGATTAGATAAAAGTTTAGCCAATGCTACTTGTCCGTGTAAACCCGTGATCAGTTAGATCGTCGGTTTCACGTTTAAGAACCACAACTATCCCTGTGCGTCTTTCACATCCAGCAATTGTAGTTTCTCCTTTATCTTGTTCTTGCTCGTTCTTCGATTGCTTGCAGGAACAAGGTCGATCACTGATAAGATAAACAACCCTTGGAGTTTGTGTATCGATCGCTAAGGCGCAACACGAACGTCTCGTACGGTTATAGTCGGGTCGTCAACGTCGTCTCCCACCAATCAAAGTTATCTTATCTCTATCAACTCACCGAAAGATCGGGCCACCCATCAAGTCACCCATCACATCATCAGTAGAATTCACTATTTATTTATTATGGAAGGAGTATATGACTTATCTTCAATGAAAGTGGTTCATCTGACATCACTTTTTTTGACTACCCACTACAATCGTGATCTGCGTCATCCTGTGCGAATCTAATTGTGCAGAGCCCCCTTCGGCACCGCAAAGGTGGATCCCATTATATGTGAAACCCACCTGCAAAACCCCCTTCAACATTCGTTGGATCGAAATCCGACAATGTGAAGGAGCTGACTGCCCCTGTAGTTGGCGACGGTATGTGATCTTGATTCATCTCCAATAGGTGCTAGCCACCACGCTGAAATTCATGGAAATTATGTTTCTATGCAATGGGCTGTGAGACTGAGAGTGTTGTAGATGATGCAGATCATATTACTTAGCTAGCAGAGACAACAGGAAACCTAGTGAATCAGGTATAAGACGTGGACTAATGGACATAGATGAATATGAATGTGAAAATATCTGAACTATCTATATTCGTATTCGAAAAATTATAAATATGAATATTTGTATTTGTGTCTTAATTAAATATGGATGATAAACAGAAACATATGAATTTGTTTGGCAAATATGAATATGGAAACAAATATCGGAAGTTTTGTTGAATGTGGATATGAAAATAGATACATAGGTATCTATTTTATGATTTCAAACAAATTAGATTGTTAGGGACTCAAGGTAACATGATATTATTGTATTAATATGTATGGTTTATTTATTCCTTATATAATAAGTTAGTAGGGGTTTTTTAGTAGTACAAGATAGTAAGGTGATTAAATTGATATGGGGTGGTACGATCTTCTCGCTGAGCTTGATGTAGATGGAGGATAACTTGTTAGACGCGGACTATCATCCGGCTATTCCCTTGCCGCCAATGCAACATATCTCAACCCTATAGATATTCGCAACACCACACACTTGAGCCTTTTACTAGTTCTGCTTGGTATCGACTTTTTGAGTTTTTGGTTTTATCGTTTTGTGAAGTTGCTTGTCTTAGTGTTTAGTTCGTTTAGAGTTTCGAGTTCTTGTCACGTTTTTACCACCGTGTTTGTCTGTTTATCAATTGTTTAGGGTATTTTTATCCCTTAGTTTTTTAGTTCAAATCAAATTGGAGACGGTTTGTTTTGTTGGATTTCGAGTAGAATTCAGGCAGACAGTGCATGTGTTACTAAAACGATGATATCTTGAACATGCAAACTCGGATTGGTGAGTTTTGATATACTTTGGAAAGCTTACAACCAGATCTATGTTTTTCAATTTAGAGTCATCTTCATATTCAGTAGTTTCCTATCTGTTTTAGATCATACAAAGCTCGGTAGTCTTACAGTAAGAGTTTGTGTATACACTTCATCATTTGTTGTTCTTTAAAAAAAGGAAAAAAAAAGAAAAGGCAAAAGGGTGCTAAAAAAAGAAAAAAAAAGCCGCACCAAAAAAATAAGAGAAAAAAGAGCAAAAAAAAGTGAAGAAAAACACTTGTGACAAAAGAGGAGGAAAGCTAGTTCGACCTTTGTCGGTTTGGTGGTATCGTTTGTGTCTAGGCTCGCGTCTCTAGTACGTTCAAGCCTAGGATCAGCACAATACCGACATTGAACAATTACTCAATTTTCTTATGCTAATGTGGTTCTAGTTTTCCTTGCTACATATTTCAGCCTACCTAGAGCTCCATAGATTTGACTACAACTTGTACAACCAAGTGTTTTCCAAAGCATCGATACATCTAATCTTCGTGGTTTTTGTGGTTAAGTCGGTGTACAATACCTTCATGCTTGCATTGGTAAGAACTTGTAAGAGCTTGATACAGGATTGAGTGAGTGTGACTTTGTGCCTTCACAATCTTGTAGTTAATAGGAGCGTACATATTATTTGTATGTTTCTTGTCTACTACTAATCATGACAGGGATACACAAGGAGATAAGATATAGTGAAGCTCAATATCGACATCTTCATCAACACCTAAGGTATCAACATGATAAATATGAGGTATGTGATGAATTTTTAGCTAGGTTCAAATGTATAATACCTAATTTTGAAGGAAATTATGATCCTCATGCATATATTCAATGGGAGCTAGTTATAGATAATGAATTTAAAAAGTATAACTTGTCTGAAAGAGAAAAGGTTATGGATGCCTCTATAGTGTTAGTTAAAGATGATGCATATCATTGGAAACATCTTTGTAGACATGATAAAATACCTCAATCTTGGAAAGAATTAAAATTATATTTGAGAGATGCGTTTGTTCCTCCATATTATGCCGAAATTATGTTAAAGAAACTACAATGTTTAAAACAAGATAGCAGAAGTGTTTCCTCATACTATCATGATATGCATGCTTGTTTATTACGTTGTGCTATAGATGAATGCGAAGAAGCTACAGAACAAAGGTTTTTACGTGGGCTTAACAAAGAAATTCAAGAAATGCTTCTTCATGAAATATATAATTCTCTTTCTCAATTGTTTGAACTTGCGTGTCAAGCTGAAATTCAGATTGCTATTGATTTAGAGGAAACACCATTTGGTGTGCCTGCTAGTACTACTAACCTTGAACAGGAAAAGGAGAATAAAAATGCACTTACATCATCGGAAAAGGTTTTGGTAGGAAATATATGTGCTTAATTTAATCAAGGTGAGTGTACTCCTAATAAAACACAATTGTCCACTATTCATGCTATTATAGAGTCACCGTTAGTAGAATCTTTTACTGAAATTGCTTTGTTACCAGATGATTTTCTTGACACTCCTTGTAATAAAGAAGAGTTGTGTGTTAATCCTTCACTTATATACATGCCACAACTAGTTAATGACCATGTTGACTTTGTTGCCGAACCTTTAAGTGATTTGATACATGTTGTTCACATTGCTAGTGAAAAGGAAGAACATAAATTATTATCTTCTTTAAATACTTGGGGTTATATTGAACTTGATGATCTTTGTGAACTTAGTGCTTTAAATGAGAAATTACTCACTAGACCTGGTTTGCCATGTCCTCCTCAATTGAGTTTTCACATAATTGGCAAATACAATGATCAAGGAGTATACTTTGTGCATAGAGTTTACATATGTTCATATTTGAAACAACATGTAAATTCTGAAAATAATAGTCTCGACCAAAGTGTTTTAACTAATCCTATTATCTCGAGAGTCTCTTGTTTTATTTAAATACACAGGTTTGTTTTCAAGAAGGAGAGCCTTGTGGGCTGCTTAGCAATGACACAATTCATGCGCCAATATCTAAAAGTACAGATTCAATGTCATTTGTTCAAGCAAAGGATTTGGTGAGTTGGTTTTCTTCAATTCACTGCATGTTTAAAGAACAAGAGATACTGCACAATAATGTTTCTTTTGCTAGGAGTTGCATTGAGGATGAACACAAGAACAAACCGAGGACGGTTTGCGGCCAAGAAGGAGAGAATGATGAGAACATCACTAGCTCGGATATAACCATGCTTACACTTTACAATAAACAACCCAAGGTTCATTCATTCTATATTAGATTTACATTTTATATATTTGAGCTATGGATGCTACACCATGAGTTGGCTTTGTTTTCAATTACAGAAATTCTTTCATGGATCAAGCGACACGTTAAGAGCACATCAAGAGCATGGAATATCATGGAAGTTGATTGGGGACCAAGTCAAGTTAATCCAAATATAATATGCAACTTTGAGACATCATTTTTGTGCCAATAAAAAGTGGAGATAAAGTTCTACACGTGTGGGATTCACACTCGGATTACAGGAACAACACCAAATTCAAACGCACATAACTTTTATATGGAAGCTCCAATTAGGGTGATCTTGGACTTTTTGGAAAGCTTGAGATGACCTCTTTCCAACGGATCCAGCTACACCTCCAGATTCCATCAGAGGAGATCACAATCACCAAATCAATGCGTGTTCCTTTTTCAGGCCGAACCAATTAAGCACGGAATTTCCATTTTGTAGTCAATCTGTTTTGGAAATAATTAGTCCTTTCCATATGTAATAAGTTTTCCAAACATTGGGAACATCCCTAGGGCTATAAATAACCCTAGAGACTTCAGTTGTAATTTGGATTTTGATTAGATAAAAGTTTAGCCAATGCTACTTGTCCGTGTAAACCCGTGATCGGTTAGATCGCCGGTTTCACGTTTCAGAACCCCAACTATCCCGGTGTGTCTTTCACATCCAGCAATTGTAGTTGCTCCTTTATCTTGTTCTTGCTCGTTCTTCGATTGCTTGCAGGAACAAGGTTGATCACCGATAAGATCAACAACCCTTGGAATTGGTGTATCGATCGCTAAGGCGCAACACGAACATCTCGTACGGTTGTAGTCGGGTCATCAACGTCGTCTCCCACCAATCGAAGTTATCTTATCTCTATCAACTCACCAAAAGATCGCGCCACCCATCAAGTCACCCATCACATCATCAGTAGAATTCACTATTTATTTATTATGGAAGGAGTATATGACTTATCTTCAACGAAAGTGGTTCATCTGACATCACTTTTTTTGACTACCCACTACAATCGTGATCTGCGTCATCCTGTGCGAATCTAATTGTGCAGAGCCCCCTTCGGCACCGCAAAGGTGGATCCCATTATATGTGAAACCCACCTGCAAAACCCCCTTCAACATTCGTTGGATCGAAATCCGACAATGTGAAGGAGCTGACTGCCCCTGTAGTTGGCGACGGTATGTGATCTTGATTCATCTCCAATAGGTGCTAGCCACCACGCTGAAATTCATGGAAATTATGTTTCTGTGCAATGGGCTGTGAGACTGAGAGTGTTGTAGATGATGCAGATCATATTACTTAGCTAGCAGAGACAACAGGAAACCTAGTGAATCAGGTATAGGACGTGGACTAATGGACATAGATGAATATGAATGTGAAAATATCTGAACTATCTATATTCGTATTCGAAAAATTATAAATATGAATATTTGTATTTGTGTCTTAATTAAATATGGATGATAAACAGAAACATATGAATTTGTTTGGCAAATATGAATATGGAAACAAATATCGGAAGTTTTGTTGAATGTGGATATGAAAATAGATACATAGGTATCTATTTTATGATTTCAAACAAATTAGATTGTTAGGGACTCAAGGTAACATGATATTATTGTATTAATATGTATGGTTTATTTATTCCTTATATAATAAGTTAGTAGGGGTTTTTTAGTAGTACAAGATAGTAAGGTGATTAAATTGATATGGGGTGATACGATCTTCTCGCTGAGCTTGATGTAGATGGAGGATAACTTGTTAGACGCGGACTATCATCCGGCTATTCCCTTGCCGCCAATGCAACATATCTCAACCCTATAGATATTCGCAACACCACACACTTGAGCACGTAGCCACCGACCATGAAGCGGTGCTGCTATCTCCTAATTCCCAATTGAACAACAGATAACACTTCAATTTCCCAGTAGCAGACACACCCGATCGAAACAAAGTGGTGGAAGTAAAATTCTTGATCGAAACAAAGAGGAATTTGTGATAACAGTAGAAGGCAGAATAGCACTTCAAGTTGAATCAATCTAATTTCGAAAATAAACAACCAAGTTTGATAGGGTCAGCCACATCTATATATATAGGGGTATTTAAGAGGATAGGGACGTGTGGGGGTCATCCAAATAGAATCCTAAATGAATACAACTTGGTTACAAGGCCCATGGGCATCAGACTGAATAAGTAATACACATTGTTTTGGTGATTTCGATCTGCTCGGATAGAATATGGAGGTGTTGCTAGATTCGTTGGAAAGAGGACTTCTCATTCTTTCCAAAGAGTCTAAGATCATCCAAATTAGGCCTTCCATGTAAAAGTTATGCACATTTTTATCTGGTGTTATCCCTGTAGTTTAAGCCTGAGTCCAAGTCCAAGACGTGTAAAACTTTATCTACACCTTCTCTTGGCACAAAAGTAACATCACAAACTTATATATTATCTTTGGATGGCCTTAACCTTGTCCCCAATCAACTTCCGTGATGTTTTATTGCCTTGATGTGCTCTCAACATGTTGTTTTATCCATGTAAGTATTTATGTAATTGAATAGCAACACATTTCATGGTGTAGTGTACATTGTTCAAATAAATAAAATGTAAATCTAATATAGAGTGCATGCACCTTGGATTGTTTATTATAAAGGATAAGCATGGCCATATCTCGACTGGTGATGTCCTCATCATTCTCTCCTTCTTCGCTACAAACCGTCCTCGCTTTGTCCTGGTATTCGTAGTCATTGTAGTTCATAGCAAAAAAGTTATCATTGTGCAATATCACTTGTTCTTTAGTTACGTTGTTGAGAGTAGGAGGAAACCAACTCACATTAGCATTCAATTGTTCAAGTGTCAGTGAAGAATCACTCTTGATGAAAATAGAGGAGAATGTGGTTGTTTTGTACAGCTCATCACACTCTCCTTCTTGAAAACCAACTTTTGTATTTAAATAAAAATAAAGGGACTCTCGAGATAATAGGATTAGTTAAAACACCTTGCTTGAGATTATTTTTTCAAGATTTACGTGCAATTTAAAATCAGAACATATAAAAACTCTATGCATAAAGTATACTCTTTTATCATTATATTTGCCAATTACATGAAAAGTGATATGAGCAGAATGTGGCAAGTCAGTTCTAGTGAATACTTTCTCATTTAAAGCACTAAGTTCACAGAGATTATCAAATTCAATATAACCCTAATTATTTAAAGAAGATAACAATTTTTGTTCTTCCTTTTCACTAGCAATGTGAACAACATGTATCAAATCATTTAAATGTTCAGCAGCAAAATCAACATGTTAATTCACTAGTTGTGGAATAGATATAAGTGAAGCATTTCACAACTCTTCTTTATCACAAGGAATAACATCAAAATCATCTTGTGATAAATGAATTTCAGAAATAGGTTCCACTATTTGCTCCATACCACGTAGTGGTGGCAAACTAGCTGGTACCTCCTCCGGAAACACGTCACAAAATTCATGTAAAACAGTAGAAACACAAAGAGAGGGAGGGGTAATATCATTAGTAATAAAAATCTCACCCATTAATATGATCTCCTATGGAACATAAATGGGATCCTTGCGAAACTCTATCATATCATAATTTAACTCGAATTTTTGCTGAGATTCATCCACTATTTGCTGCATTGGCATTGGCCTCAAAGTAATCTCAGAGGAAAGAACAACATCATCACCTGTCTTATACTCTAAATTCTCATTGACCAACATTACCTTTTTATTTGGACAATGCGCTCCACTAGTCAGTCTGGAAGAAAACTAACCTCTAGCTGCAATGGAACGACAAGCAATGTAGCGCCCAGATTTATTAAAACCGGGACTTTATTGAAGTTCCATAGAAAATAAATAATCACAAGATGTTCATCACACAACGACGCACATACGTCAAACATTCGTGGCTCGCAGACCACATTATTACACAAGTGTTAAAAAAAAGAAACTATTAAAATAATAAACTCTATGAACATCTTCTCCAGGGTTGCTTCCTTGACTAGGTCGCTACTCCAGACCATCCTCATCGTAGCACGCCTTTGAAGTGGTTTTTCCAACGAGTGAGTACAAACGTACTCAACAAGTCACCGAGAAATACAATAATAATGCAAGGTAATAACAAAAGGGGGTAATGGCTTAAAATGCGGAAAAGTACATTTTTATCTTGCAGCCTTTAATGTGAATCAGGTTTATTCATACAAAATATTTAAATCATGGATGATGCAACATCTTCTAACTCAAGGAGTACAGTTAGCCCTCCCTGCTCGATAGTCCTTACATGCCCAATTAATTATGCAACACTTCACTAACATAAACTAACTGCGGGATGTCACTCCACTCACCCTTGACCGTGTGCTCGGCTTTTCGAAAAGATTTAACTCTAATCAGAGGTGTACCACTATACCCAAAAGACACTCATTCCCGCACACCGCAGTGTGTCAAATGACCCAAGTCACAGGACTTATGCCAAAACCGTTAGCATGAATCACTCGAACTCAATGGCACACACTATAGGTTTCACTAGCGGATTGGTCCAACAGCGCGCCCCCTTTCATGTCACATGGCCCAAGCCACCCTTAGGTGCTTCTTGCCCCTCTCCACATTATGCCTCAGGTTGGAATGACCAATACCTTTAGTTAAGACTTACCCACTAGACTTGTGGTTGGTATGGAAGTGCTTTGCGATGAATCCCACAGACCGGTCCTTATAGTGCCCCCGGTACGACTAACCGATGCCCTCGCTTGCACCCGAAACCCACCATGCTAACTTATCAAACCAATTCCAAGACCAACATAATACTACGGTACACAAAACGAGAAATAACAATCAATTAAAACAATATGAAATCACAAAACAAGCATATAGATTTTATTGGGCAAAGTTGAAGAGAATAAAAAGACAAAGCTTCTGAAATTAAAATGGAAACTTTTAGAGTTAATTTAAGGGTGTTATGAATTTTTGAAGTTATAATATGATTTCTTCAACTTTTATTTTTAGTTCCAATTAAATAATGTAAAATGTTCAGTATAAACATATTAATTTTATTGGATAAACCTGAAGATAACAAGAGGACAAGTTTTCTGAAGTTGGAATGGTAATTTTTAGAGTTAATTCCAAGGAGTTAGGAATTTTTGAAGTTAGAAAATGATTTCTTCAATTTTATTTTAATCCTAATTAAATAATATAAAATATCCAGTGTAAACATATAAATTTTATTGGATGAACGTGAATAGAATAAAAAGATAAACTTTCTGAAATTTGAATCGTCAAATTTGGAGTTAATTTTTGCAAGAAATGAATTTCTAAAGTTTAAATAAATTTATGGAATTTATTTTAAATCCTAATTCGGCATGCGCTCCACGGTGGACTGAGTTCACGGTACTATGCTATGAACCGGTGGACTTTAAGTGAAAACAGATGGCTGAGATCTCTCTCTACCCCTTCATTTAGATCGAGCAGCTAGGATTAAACCGCATAAATGATTTAATCTGTTGATCCTAAAATGTGCCCCCGCACTTGGGTCAGTTCGACGATCCAAAAGTATGCGTATACTTAGGAACAAGCCTAAGCGTAACACAACACTGACGTCGCGTTCCGACTACCCTTAATAGTGGCAAGGGGGTGGAGTCGCCAGGTAATCAGATCACACAGAAATAATCCAATTAGTTGAAATATATATATATGAGATAATCCAATAGGCCGAACGGAGCCTAATTGGTACAAGATATAGCATGCAAAGGGTCACCGAAGGGGGGCCTTCGGTGTCTGGTGTGAAGGGTGCACCGAAGATAGCCTTCCATGTTCGGATCGATCTGGCCGAATGTAGGCTTCGAACACATCTCCAACGCGAAATCACCTCCGAACGATAGGGTTTGGTGCAAAGTCTCTGACACGACAGAATCCAACTCAACGCGCTGGCGCGACTTCATCCGGTGCGTAGTGTTGGCGTGACGAAGCCTGATGCAGAGTGCCAGTACGATGAAGCCCGATGCGGAGAGTCTTTGTGGGATCGGAATGGCGACTAGAGGGGGGTGAATAGGCGCCTCGACAAATTCATGTGAATCATATGGCCTTTCCAAATCACCGAACGCACCTCCAAAATTTCAAATTCAAATCTAAACCAATCAGTATGAATTAACACAAAAAAATATCTTCACATTCAGAATTCAGTCTTGATTAGAGTTTGAAAAGTCGACACACTCTGTTGACAATTGATATTTCAAACTACAGTGAGTAGATTGACAACTGGACGGACGATAGAGTTATATCGATAACTGAAACTCCAAATTAACTCAAAATAGGTGCTATCACTCTCCTGTCAGGTATGATGTGATGTGACAGATTGAGAGATCACAAGCATTGAGAGTAATCTAGCCTTCAAAAATATACTGATTTCCTAATTGAGAAGACATCAGTAAAAATCACACAAGGCAGATTAAGAGCACATTACAGATCAAATGATAATTCATTAAGCATCTCAATTGATTACAAATATCTCATGACATGCAAACAGATCTCACATGAATTTATCTCAAATGTTAAGTAAACATTTTAATTGAACACAAGAAGTCTATCTAAAAATTTCACAGAAATTTAAATACAAAAATTAAGCAGAAGAAGCAATTATCACATCATTATCACTACTAGGAAGAACCAGAGTAAATTCAAAGTAAAAAATCAATTGACTCCTGATCAGAACAATGAAATCTTAAGAGAAATCTCTGTGCACTTGGCAGATCTGGCGTCGGTAGCACAGAGGATGAGCGCATCGAAATAAAATAACACCAGCAACAAATGATCGGCGGGTGAATAAAAAATATCAAAAACATCCACGGTAGAAAGCTCCAGAGAAAAATTACTGCACAAGGTTCACTTTCAGAAATTTTTCAGCACACTTGATGAGCCAAAAACTATATGTAGCTGTGGTCAGAACTTTTTGCAAATTTCAAACATGGAACCCTTGCATCTTGGAAAACAAAAGTTATGTAGAACTCAGGTCTGAAAACAGTACCAAAACAGATCAAAAATCACCTCAAAGATTGAATCCAGACTGAAAACAGAGAACTGTATTTAGCTGAAATCTCAAGTTTCAGAATCAGTTGAGCACTTTGTTGGACAGAAAAATATATGTAGAATTGGTCAAAAACTCTTGCAAATTCCCAAAATGGAACCCTGGAAACTTGATCTTCAAATGCTATGAAGAACCTGGATCCAAAAACAGTACCAAAACATATCAAACATTTCCTCAAAGATTGAATCCAGACTGAAAATAGAACACTGTACTCATCATAAATTACAAGTGTTCAGAATCATTTAGGTACTTTGTTGGCAGGAAAATACATGCAGAAGTGATCGAAAACTTTTGAGAACTTCAAAAATGGAACCCTGGAAACTTGAACATCAAAAGCTATGAAGAACTCTGATCCAAAATCAGCACAAAAACTGCTCAAAAATCGTATTCAAAAGTGATCACATAAGAAAACTAACTTGGTATCAGAACTCTGCAAGAACAAAACAGAAATGGTAGAAAGGATTAATTCTCAATTTCTGCAAAAAGGGTTATGGAATACCTTTGAATCCCTTCAACTATGATATTAGTCAAGAAACAATCCAAGAATCAGCCAAGATGCTGATGAAAAGTTGAAATAACAATTCATCAAACATGTAGAGGGCTACACAAACACTTAACCATTTCAGCTAGAGTTAAATTCCAGAACTGTGATGCTTTGTTTGATCAACAAAAACATCAAGAAAGAATCACAAAAAACAGTTGCAACTTTCGAAAATGGAACATTCAAATCATCCTCAACAAAATATGTATAAACATCAACAATAAGTTCTGCAGTAGATTCACCAGAAAACACTGCACAAAATAGAATCTACACTGATTTACCACATGCACCCAGATTGTTTCTTCGTGGCACTGTTCCTTTTCGGATGATGAATAGTGCTTCGAAAATCAGAGAATACAACACTAATTTGTATGAAATTGATATTTGGTTCAACCAAAAGAACAGCCAAAAATCCCCCACCTGCCCATGGATATGGTCCCCTATTTATAGGCCAACCATGGGGGGTATTTTCTAAAAAGAACCTTCTAGACTTGAAAATTACACAAAAGTCCTATTCCTTGTAATATATTTTCAGAATTAGGAAATTCTGAAAAATATACCAAAGGAGTACAATTAACTCTAGACTCACAACTTTTTATTACACATTGACTCAAAGTAAAAACAACTCCAAACTATCGAGAATAACAAAAATTGATTTGTGACGGTTTTTAGCAAAAACCGACTGTTGGCACAAAAGTTACGCCAACAGGTTCTCGGTAATCAAGAACGAACAAACAGGAAGCTTGTGCTTTAGGACTAGCTCAAGCCTCCGTAAAGGATAATAGCTCAAGTGGTCCGAATGTGTGTGGTTGAACAACTTGTTCTCCCCCCTGTTTACAAGGTACAATGGGGGGTATTTATAGGGGAAAAACCATAAGGAAAAGGCCTATTTGCCCCTAGATTACAACCGCCATAATGGAAACTATTCATTATTATACATAGGGTTATGCATGGTAAAGTACTGCAAGGTAGATGGATAAACAAGACATCCAATCAATCATATCCTTCGGCTTCGAAGTCTCCATCCTTCCTTCGGAGAGTTCTCCAGGGCTTCGCACCGAGGTGCCCTTCGATCTTGACGACGCATACTTCGAACAGCAGCTTGCCAACATCGGGGCCATTATCAGCCTTCGGAAGGTTTACGCCTTAAGCCTGGAAAGTGGAATAATTTCCCCCAACAGTAGCCCCTCGAACACGTCTTCCTGTATTAAAATTGTTTTAGAAAGAAGGCGGTATTCGGAAGGAATATTTTTAATTTCTGAGGCTTAAGAAGGAGTGAGAGATGCCGAGACTTAGCCGAAGACTTTTAGGCTTAACGCATTCGAGCTCCCCCCTTCGGGTTCCAGATACAGTGGGAACACATACTGGAAAGAAGTATGACTTCGGAGTGCGAAGGTCGTAGGGTGCCGTTAGAAGTAGCCGTTACAGCGCAAGTAGCCGTTACTCTCTTGTGGAAAAGGTAACGGTTGATTTTTACAGCGGTTATGCGCCGTTCCGCTTACCGGGCCCACGCGTCGGTGGCGGAAGCCGAACCTGCAATGTGAATACCCTCGAAGAGTAGTACTGGTTGTGCGGTTATAAAAGGGAGAGATAAAGATCAACCGAGATTTTTTACCACATTCATCACCTGCTATCCATCTTTCTCCCCATCCTCCAGCCTCCTTGAGCACTTGAGCACGATGGCGAGAACTAGCCACACCACCCCAGCGGCGGCCAATACTTTGGTGCAAAGGCAGGCGTGGGCTGCATCGGCAGTAGCGGCAATGGCGGGGGCTCCGAGTGGGGCTTGGCCGAAGAATCCTCGGGCGCTCCGCCCGCCTTCCAAGAAGAAGATTGCGCAAAGCTTCATCATCGGCCAATCCTTGAGCACTGCTGAGTCCATAGAAGAAGCAGTGGAAGGAAAGCTGGGAACTGGAATGAGGACCCGAGTTCCTGGGACAGAATCAACTCCATGACCGCGGAGCGGAGAGGTGGTGGTCTTCGAAGCATTTTTCGAAGCGGGTCTGGGACTGCCAGCTTTGGATTTCTTGGCAGAGGTGTTGGACTTGTTCCACATAACCCTGCCTCAGCTGTCCCCCAACGCGATCGTCTGTTTGGCTGTCTTCGAATGGGCGCTTCGGGCGGAGGGATGCGAAGGCCGCTCCGAAATCTTTGCGGCGACCCACGAGGCCATCTGCCAACCGAAGCCTCAAGACGGGCCAGGGGACTCCAAGGTGACGATAGCCTTCGGCAGCGTCAACTTCCAGCTGCGGAGGGAGCATGCCCTCCACTTCCCTGCCAAAGCCATAAACGACCGGTGGTACACGAACTGGATACTTCGGTGGTTCTACGCCGAAGTCGGAGAGGACTCCCCTCTCTCGGGTCCTCTCCAGGAGATCTGGTTCCGGAAGGAGGCAGACATCTCCCCGAACCCTAGCTTGCTCACGACGAGGCTAGGGTTGCTTGCTTCGGTGGCCCGTCGCATGAGCATGCGCGACCTGGCCGAGGAGTTCGTCGGTCTTCGGATCCCTCCCCTCGGAGCCAACTGGCCGATCGTAATCCCACAAGCCTCGGAGGGGGACCTCCGAAACTTAGGTACACCTTCTTCCTGCTGCGTCATATTATATGAACAAGTTAATTATACTCATACTTCTATACCTCTTTCTTTCAGCAGCGCCTCTGGCATTGGCTCCGGAAGACATAGTTCGGGCCATCGAATGAATTCTCGGAGACCCTTCGGTGGCCGAGAGGCAGAGAAGGCTGGAGTTGGTGGGGAGTTGGGAGCGATCCAACAGGGTGTGGAGAGCCCTCGGCATGGAGCCCCCGCAGCTTCCTGACTTCGCCCCAACTAGAGCGGCTGGCCGCAAGAGGAAAGCCGTGGCCGAGCCCTCCAAGAAAGCCGGCAAGCAGCCGCTTCAGAAGAAGGCAGCGAAGCAACCTCCACACTTGACGTCGGCTTCATCTTCTTCGTCGCCAGACGCGCGGAGCCCATCCTCCGAAGGGGTAGAAGACTCCGATGGCGAGACGGCGGCGGCCTTCGAAGCCTACCTCCTGGTTGACGAAGATATGGGGGAAGTCCCCCCAAACACCTCCGCCAGGGAGGGGGTTAGCGCAACTCCAACGGCTCCTCCCGCACCCATCGTCGTGCAGGTGGAGTCAGACTCTACTCCCGACTTGCCCACACTCGAGGCGGTCCCTGCGGAGGCCGCGACTCCGACAGAGGATACCGAGGGCAGGACCTCGGGGGATGACTTCGCCAACATCCTCCAGATGTACGAAGTCTTAGAGGATCCAGCGATCCTTCCTCAAGAGGCTCTCAGAGGTATTTTTCCGAAGCTCCTCCCTTTTTTGTCAATACTCGCCTGCTATCTGTAAAACATGCTCATTAATCTTGCTATTGAAGTAGGTACCTCTTCGGGTATCGATGCTTTGGTGGCGCCCGAAGTCCCCGCTTCTTCGGAGACGGCTATTCGAGCGGACCCTTCTGCTCCTCTGGGGGCTCCGAGCCTGGTGGCAGAGAATGTGTCCTTCGGGGCGGACGACGTGCTTGCCGGGACGGAGTTGGCTCTTGTCGCGGCCACCTCGACCACCGAAGTCGCCTCCGGCAATGTGGTTCCAGCCGAAGAGGTGGTGGCCGGGGGTCGGAGTGCTCTTGCTTCTCCCCCTTCGTGCCGGGGAGGGGTAAGAGCATTTCTAGTCTCGGCCTTCTTCCTGGCCAGGCCGCACCCTCCATCGGCAATTCGGAGGACGAGGCCGCAGCGGACGATGCCCAAGCTTTGTCTTGGCTTCCTCTGCTGGCTCCTTTCGTGGAGCACCGGAGCGGCCTTCGAAGACTCATGGAGCCCCTGGCTGAGAGAAGCCAAGACATTGCTAATTCGGAGTTGATCTCCGTCTTGAGCGAGGCTAGGGCTTCGACACTCAACACGGCCCTCGAAAGGGCTGCCCTTCAAGTATGAAAAAGACACCATAGTTGCTTCGTATTAATGGTCATAACTTCTTTAGTGCTCACCTAGTTCTCTTTGCAGCAATTTGCCCTTGCTAGAGCGGCAGCGACTTCCAACGAGGTCGAAATTAATCGACTCAACCGGAAGGTCACTACCCTCCAGACGGCCCTTAACGACTCCACCGGGAGATCCCTCAGGCTGGAGGAAGAAGTTTTGGAGGAACGGAAGGCTAGGGCAGCATCTGACGAAGCCCTCGGAGCCCTCCGTTCGTCAGCCCAGGAAGTTGAGGCCGAACGCGTTGTCCTCCGTGCGGAGGTTGAAAAGCTCCATCAGGAGGCAGCTACCTCGAGCGCACAGTTGGTGGAGCTTCAAGGGGCTCTTAGCCAGGCGATGGCCCTCAAGAGTTCTTTGATGCTCCGGGTGGCCGCAGTGGACGCGACTGTTGCGAACCTGGAAGCGGCGGAGAGGAAAAACTCCAGTACTGCTGATCGTACCTTGGAAGCCCTTCAGGGTACGCTGGAGTACTTCGGCACTATGTACCCTTCGTCCTCCGCCGCAGCCCACGAGCCACTCGACCGGAAGCTGACGAGGATCCAAGTTGCTTCGTCGCTGATGAAGAACTCCGGCATTCGGTACGGGGAGATCTCCAGACAGTGTGCTGGCATCGGGATTCTTCGTCATCTTGAATCTCTTCGGATCCCCCTTGGCTCGGTCGGAAGCTCGTCCCCTGGAGGCTTCGCGGACGATGACTTGCTGCGGCCATCTTCGGAGGTGGCTTCGGCTTGGGAAGCCTTCCGGTCAACCTGGAAGACGGACCATAAGGTCGCTGCTAAGGCCTGGATCGACGAGGCTCGCCGGCAGAAGCAAGCTCAAACGAAGCCACCACTCCCTGCTTCGCCAGCCCCTCTGGTTCCTGCTCCGCCATCCGACCCGCAGGTCTAGCCGCTTAGGACTGCTGTGTACCTGAGGCCTTGTAAACCTTGTTTTATTAATGAAAAAGTTATAAACAGTACTTGTCTTGGGTGTTCTGCTCCTTTTTAGGTTTTGTCATGCCCTTCGAGCCCTGACTTCGAACTTCTGGAAACTACCGGCGAGCTTCGAAATGAGTGGGCAGTCCTCGAGAGTTTGAGACCTTATCGCCGTTCCTGCTTCTCTGTTCCTCGCGGAGACGGGGGGAGGTTACCCTTGAAGTACGAAAGGACGTTTTATCTTATATTAAAGAGGAAGAGAAGACGGAGGGGTCTTCATCTTCCGAATCTATTGACTGGTCCGATTCGGAGTACCGAGTTGACAACCCCGCGGAAGCAGACTCTGAGAAGCTCCTGACTTGGGCTGAGCTTCAAGAGGCACAAAAGAAACTGCGGGCTTCGAAGAAGAAGAGAAGCACTCGGACTAAAAGGATGACTTCGGCGGCTTCGAGCTTCGAAGGGAATCTTAGCCGTAGGGGTAGCTCCAGGGGCCGAAAGGGTCTCCGGTTTTATTTAGGTTTAGATGAAAATTTCTCTTAATGTACTATTATAATGATTTTATGCTTCGAAAGTATGCTGTGTGACTCGTACCCTCCGACCTCCCCTTGTGGGTGGCGGAGCCTTTATCATAGAGAAGGGTTCGCTGGGCACAATGATTGTCGAACACCTGCATGCTTTTGCGGACTAAAATTTTGCTCGTTTTTTTTAAGTCTTTAAACTCTTCTATGGATTCTAACAAGCCGGAGCCTGGAATCCGTAGGTTGGCCACCTTCGGCTCTTTTACAGATACTTCGAACCCGGAGGCCGAAAATCTGTTTTCTTTAAAGTCCTTAGACTCTTCTACGGATCCTAACAAGCCGGAGCCTGGAATCCGTAGGTTGGCCACCTTCGGCTCTTTTACAGATACTTCGAACCCGGAGGTCGAAAATCTGTTTTCTTTAAAGTCCTTAGACTCTTCTACGGATCCTAACAAGCCGGGGCCTGGAATCCGTAGGTTGGCCACCTTCGGCTCTTTTACAGATACTTCGAACCCGGAGGTCGAAAATCTGTTTTCTTTAAAGTCCTTAGACTCTTCTACGGATCCTAACAAGCCGGGGCCTGGAATCCGTAGGTTGGCCACCTTCGGCTCTTTTACAGATACTTCGAACCCGGAGGCCGAAAATCTGTTTTCTTTAAAGTCCTTAGACTCTTCTACGGATCCTAACAAGCCGGGGCCTGGAATCCGTAGGTTGGCCACCTTCGGCTCTTTTACAGATACTTCGAACCCGGAGGTCGAAAATCTGTTTTCTTTAAAGTCCTTAGACTCTTCTACGGATCCTAACAAGCCGGGGCCTGGAATCCGTAAGATGGCCACCTTCGGCTCTTTTACAGATACTTCGAACCCGGAGGTCGAAAATCTGTTTTCTTTAAAGTCCTTAGACTCTTCTACGGATCCTAACAAGCCGGGGCCTGGAATCCGTAGGTTGGCCACCTTCGGCTCTTTTACAGATACTTCGAACCCGGAGGCCGAAAATCTGTTTTCTTTAAAGTCCTTAGACTCTTCTACGGATCCTAACAAGCCGGAGCCTGGAATCCGTAGGTTGGCCACCTTCGGCTCTTTTACAGATACTTCGAACCCGGAGGTCGAAAATCTGTTTTCTTTAAAGTCCTTAGACTCTTCTACGGATCCTAACAAGCCGGGGCCTGGAATCCGTAGGTTGGCCACCTTCGGCTCTTTTACAGATACTTCGAACCCGGAGGTCGAAAATCTGTTTTCTTTAAAGTCCTTAGACTCTTCTACGGATCCTAACAAGCCGGGGCCTGGAATCCGTAGGTTGGCCACCTTCGGCTCTTTTACAGATACTTCGAACCCGGAGGCCGAAAATCTGTTTTCTTTAAAGTCCTTAGACTCTTCTACGGATCCTAACAAGCCGGGGCCTGGAATCCGTAGGTTGGCCACCTTCGGCTCTTTTACAGATACTTCGAACCCGGAGGTCGAAAATCTGTTTTCTTTAAAGTCCTTAGACTCTTCTACGGATCCTAACAAGCCGGGGCCTGGAATCCGTAAGATGGCCACCTTCGGCTCTTTTACAGATACTTCGAACCCGGAGGTCGAAAATCTGTTTTCTTTAAAGTCCTTAGACTCTTCTACGGATCCTAACAAGCCGGGGCCTGGAATCCGTAGGTTGGCCACCTTCGGCTCTTTTACAGATACTTCGAACCCGGAGGCCGAAAATTTGTTTTCTTTAAAGTCCTTAGACTCTTCTACAGATCCTAACAAGCCGGAGCCTGGAATCCGTAGGTTGGAGGTGGAGCCGTTGAACCAATGGTTCGAAGGCAGCCTCCTGGGTTTTGTGAAAAGTGCTTGGCTCTGCCAGTATCGCCGTCGTCCCAATGCGTCCATTAGGAGTAAGGGATATTCGAAGAGCAAAGAAGAATTCAACCCTTATCTTTATTGATAAGAAGGAAAATTTTACAGAGGATTACAAGGAGCCCGTAAGCATAATACCGCTTAAGGTGCTCCGCATGCCAGGCATGCTTCAACTCTTCCCCTTCTAGATTAGCTAATTTAAACGATCCGGGGCGTCCTGAGCGTAAGATAACATATGGTCCTTCCCATTTGTTTCCTAGCTTCCCTGGAGCTACTACACTTCGCAATACTAGATGACCTGGTTTTAATTCATTTAGCTTAACCTTCGGGTCATACCAGATTTTGGTGTGCTCTTGGTACTTAGTCAGGTTGGCTACAGCTCGGAGCCTTGTCTCTTCGGACAAATCTAACGAAGTGCTCCGGTCATCTTCGACCTCAAGCTGAATTACCCGAAGCGATTCACCTCTAATCTCCGTAGTAGTCATGGCCTCATCTCAGAAGAGCAATCGGAATGGTGTGAAACCTGTTGATCTGGTTTGAGTGGTTCGGATGGACCACAAGATTTTGGGAAGCTCTTCGACCCACAGCCCCTTGGCCAATCCTACGATCCGGTGATTTAACCCGGAGAGAATGTTACCGTTGGCTCGCTCGACGGCTCCGTTTGACTGCGGATGTCGGACTACTGTGAAGCATAGCTTAATGCCCAGTTCTTCACAAAATGTTTGGAAGGTATCAACTTCTAACTGGGTTCCATTATCCACCGTCAGCTCCCTGGGAACTCCGAACCTGCAAATAACATTCTGCCAGAAGAATTTTTGCACGTTCCTCGAGGTGATAGCTGTTAATGGCTCCGCTTCAACCCATTTTGAGAAATACTCGATTGCCACTACCGCAAATTTCAAACCACCTTTTGCCACTGGGAAAGGACCTATGAGGTCCATACCCCATCTGGCCATCGGCCATACTGGGGCAATAGCCTGAAGTTGGGTTGGCGGGCGATGACTCCTCCTGCCCATCCACTGGCAGCCTTGGCATGTTCGGATCAGCTCCTCTGCATCTCTTACTATGGTCGGCCAATAAAACCCTTGCCGAAGTGTTTTGCCTGCTAACGCACGAGGGGCTAAATGTCCTCCGCACAAGCCTTCGTGAATGCTCCGAAGTATATCCTGACCTTCGGGTTGTGAGAGGCATCGAAGTAAGGGTGAACACACTCCGGCCTTGTACATCACTCCATCGATGAGCTTGTAATTTCGTGCCCTTGCTCGCAGTCTTCGAGCTTCTGGGGCTTCGGAAGGCTCCATGCTATCTTGCAATATGCTCATTATTGGAGCTCGCCAATCTTGACTTGGGATGCACAGCACCTCCACAGAGGCTATTTGAACAGCCGCTAGCTGTGCTAGCTCTTCAAAGAAAGCACCTTCCGGGAGGTCTCCTGCGCCTGCTGCAGCTTTTGCAAGAATATCTGCCAGTTGATTGTCTGCTCGAGGAATACTTCGAATTGTAAATCCTTTGAATGCTGCTTCGGCCTTGCGAATTTCCTCGAGGTATTGGGCCAAATGTGGGTTTTTTGCTTGAAAACTCTTATCAACATGCCCCGCGACGACTTGGGAATCTGTCTTGATCAGTATTCTTGCGGCTCCGAGCGCTTTAGCCTTTCGGAGGCCTAGGAGGATTCCTTCATACTCGGCGATGTTATTAGTGGTTCTGAAGTTAAGCCTTGCGGAATACATGGCCTTCTGCCCTGATGGTGATATGATAACAGCCCCTGCTCCAGCACCTGATGCTTGATAAGCTCCGTCAGAGAATATTGTCCAAAAACCTTCGGAGGGCTCTTCGGGGGTCCATACTGCATACGGGATCCATTCTGCTACGAAATCAGCTATAACTTGAGATTTGATAGCTGTCCTTGCTGTGAAAGAGATTCCGAAGGGTGCTAGTTCGACCGCCCATTTTCCGATCCTACCCGTGGAGTCTTTGTTCCGGAGCATATCTCCAAGGGGATACGATGTAGGGATGATGAGGTTGTGTGCCAAGAAATAATGCCTTAGCTTCCGCGAGGCCATTACTAGGGCATACGCAAACTTCTCGAGCTCGGAGTACCTGACCTTGGCTCCGGATAATGCTTCCGACACAAAGTAAACTGGCTTCTGGACCAGCTTCCCTTTAAGCTCAACCTCTCGGACCAGCACTGCACTTACTACCGAACCTGTTGCTGCTAGATACAAAAGCAATGTCTCGTCTGGAAGGGGAATAGTTAAAGTTGATAATGTGCTGAGGTATGCTTTTATCTCTTCGAAACTCTTCTGGCACTCCGGTGTCTAGCTGAAGCTTTCAGAGCTCTTTAGCGCCTTGAAAATTGGGAGGCTCCATTCTGCCGATCTGGACAGGAACCTGCTGAGTGCTGCGAGCCTTCCTGCAAGCTTCTGTACTTGTTTCAAATTCTCTGGCGGAGCCATTCTTTGCAGCGCACTTATTTGTGTTGGGCTAGCTTCGATTCCTCTGCTCGAAACTAAGTACCCTAGCAGCTTTCCTGCTTGTGCCCCGAATATACATTTTTTTGGGTTGAGGCGTACTCCACATGCTCGGAGGCTCTCAAATGTTTCAGCTAGATCTAAGCTATGCTGGTGCCTTTGAGCACTTTTTATCACAATATCGTCCATATAGGCTTCGACATTGCGGCCTATCTGATGACCTAGAGCCTTATCTATTAAGCGAGAAAAGGTGGCTCCGGCATTCCGTAAACCAAAAGGCATTCTTACATAACAGAATACTCCGGAAGGAGTTATAAAGCTTGTCTTGGCTTCGTCTTCTCGCTTCAGCCATACTTGATGGTACCCGGAATAAGCGTCGAGGAAGCTTAATAATTCGGAGCCAGCTGTGGAATCTATCAATTGATCTATTCGGGGCATTGGGTAGGGGTCTCGCGGGCATGCTTTATTCAACGAAGTGAAGTCGATACACATGCGCCTCTTGTTCGAGTCCTATTTCTTTACAAAAACAGGGTTAGCCAACCACTCAGTATGGGCTACCTCCCTGATAATGCCAGCCTTTAACAATTTTTCTACTTCGGCCTTGGCTAGGCTTGCTCTTTCTGCTGACAGCTTGTGGAGCCCCTGGCGCACCGGCTTGGCCTTCGGGTTGACGAGCAGACTATGCTCGATGATGCTTCGATCGACCCCGGTGATGTCTTCGTCAGTCCAAGAAAATATGTCTAGATTTTTCCTGACGACTTCTGCTAACGAGGCAGTTATTTCTGGAGATAGCCCCTTGCCAAATTTCACTGGGTACTCTTTGCCGTCTTCCGAGATTATTCTTGTCTCGACATCACCCTCCGGGCTTGGCTTGAGCGAAGATCCCTTCGGAGGGTTCAAGGCCTCCGGTACTTGCTCGGCGCTTTCCGCCACATTATGCACTTGTCGGGGGTCCAATGGCTGCCCATGGCCATACTCTGTCCTTCTGGCTATAGCTTGGTCTCGTGAAATAGTAAGCACCCTACCTTGCGTGGGCATTTTGAGACAAAGGTAATTGTGATGTGCTATAGCCCCGAATTGGTTCAATATCCCTTGACTGAAGATAGCATTGTAAGCGTAAGGGGCATCCACCACATCGAAGATCACCTCTTCTACTCGGGCCAGAGGCCCCTCTCCGAAGGCAACCTCGAGGCCTATTTGGCCGAGGGCATCGAGAGGCGGTCCTGAGAACCCTTGAAGCGGCCGGGCTGCTGGAAGCAGATGCTTCCGAGGTATGCACATCTGGTCGAAGGCCTAGACGAAGAGTATGTCTGCGGAGCTCCCGACATCTACTAGGATCCTTCGAACATCTGCTCCTGCTATATCAGCAGAGATGACTAATGGGTCAGCATGGGGAAACTTCACCCCTGCCGCGTCGCTGGCTGTGAATGAGATGGGCACACGGGACCATTCTGGCATCCCTTTGGCGGAACGTGAGGTCCCAATGTGCCCGACCTCGCGGACGTACTCGCGGCGCTGTCTCTTGGACATGTTTCCGAGGGTCCCCCCTCCGGAGATGGGCAGGACCACTCTCTTGCCGCGGTCTTGTGGGTCTTCTTGCTTTGGTGGTGGCATAATACTGGCCACCGGTAGCCGTATGGGGGCTTCGAGGGCACCGGCTCGGGCCACAGTTTGAACAGGATCCGAGCGTGCCGCCGGTGGAGCTCGATCCGAAGTACCTCGCCCGGTATTCCGCTCAAGGTAGTCGCCCCGAAGGGCTAATGTGGCGCCCCGATTTAACAAATCGAGACATTATTGAATTTCCATAGAAAAACAATAATACAAGAGGTTCATCATGCGACAACGTACACACGACAATATCCATGGTATGCATACCATATTTATTACATCAAAGTTTTAGTAAAAACAGTAATAAAATAATTAAACAGCGGCATGACGAACATCTTCTTCAGGATCTTTCTTCTCGACTGGGTCGCTACTCCAGACCGTCCTCAAAGTAAGCATCCTCTGTGGGGTCCAACGGGTATGAGTACAAAAAGTACTCAACAAGCCACCGCAAATGCAAGTAATAATGCAGGATAATAAACAAGGAAGGGTAATGGCTAACATAGCGGAATAGTACAATTTCAGTTATTGCATTTAGTGTAATCATATTTTAATCATGCGGAAAGTAAACATGAACATCATCAACATCAACTAACTCGAGGGGTACAGTCAGCCCCACCTCGCTCAACGGTCCTTACATGTCAATCCATCATGCACATACATATTCAAAGTAAACTAACTGGGGGATGTCACGCAACCCGCCCTTGACCGTGGGCTCGGCTTTTCGAAAAGATTTAAGACTCTGATCAGAGATGTACTACTGTACCCACAAGGCACACACTCATCCCAAACGAGATGACCCATTTCACGGGAACTCGTGCCAAAACCTCAATATGAGATGTTCCTAGCGATAACCACCCGCTCTAGGTTTCGCCGGCGCGCCGGGCCGCATCCCGGCTAACGTCGCACCCCCTTTTGCGCCGCATTGGTACAAGTCACCCGCAGGTGCAACTTGACCCATCTCCAATTGGTGGCCTCAGTTTGGAACAACCCATACCTTAGTTAGGACTTACCCACTAGACTTGTGGTTAGTACGTAAGTGTATTGCAACGGATCCCTCAGACCGGTCCTTATAGTGCCCCGGGTGCTACCGACCAATGCCCTAGCTTGCACCCGGAACCCACCATGCATACACTCACAACCATAACTCATCACCAACAGAATTTCCAAGGATAAGAAGTAACGGGGATCATATAATAGAACCATTTTGCTACGACTCATTTTTATCCTATAGCGATCGTGTCAATACATTGGACACTAGCTAATATCATTGATCATATGGTGACAAGGAGGTTAGGCGAGATAGCATGGCTTGGGTTGCACATCAAGGTCGGGGGATCCTAAATAAATATAATGTAAGGGTTCATTTGACTAATGCATATATATAACCTATGGGTTTTAGCGATAGTTTAATCAAACATGGGTTCAATATGCTCAAAAGATTGGTTTGGTGACTTGCCTTGTTCAGCGAACGGGGAGGGAGGAACTTCCGGGAAGTATTCCGGTTCCTCGACGGTGTCGTAGTCTTTTCAATAAAATAAAATAAAAGAACACAACATTCAATCAAACAATATAGCATTACATGATAAGCACATAAGTTAAAGTTGGTTTGATTTAAAATAAGATAAATTCAATTGTTAAGGTTCTGAAATTTATTTCATAAATAATTTTAAAGAGATTAAAATGAAGGGTTGTCCTTTTTAGAAAACAAATGTTTAAATGTGAATAGTCCCATATTAAGTTCCCTAATGATTTATGAAATGAAAAGTTCATGTTATTTTGAGGGCTTTCAGTATATGGACAGAAAAGAATTAATATAAATTTTTCTGAAGTTTAAATGTTTGAATTCATATTTTAATCATAGGGGCATTTGAATACTTATTTAAATAGACATGAAAAATCAAAGTAAGCCTACTGTTTTTATTGTATAAACATATAGAGAATAATATTATGAATTTTCTGAAATTGGAATGGCAATTTTTAGAGTTCAAATGTGTCAGATATGAATTTTACAAGTTTAAAAGTATTTCTGAAATTCATTTTCAATTTTTAAACCCCTCGGGTCCACGGTGAGCCAGGCTCACGGTGAACCCGCGCACTGTGCGCGTGCGCCGGGTCGATCTGGACCATCGGATCCAGATCCGATGCGCGAGGGCGAGGCGGGGCGCGTAAGTTACGATGGACGGTCAGGATTAAAACGTGCGAAAGGGTACCACGTGGACGCACGAGATCGCACGCCGGTTTTAAATGAAAACAAACGCGTGAGATCAAAATGTAACGCTTTGACCGGATCCGACGGTGCGGATTAGATCGCGTACGTGGACTCACGCGCGTCGTTCGATCGCGATCGCACGGTTGGGATCAGATCCGACACGGCACGGGTACTCGACCCGTGCCGGTCGTCTTCTCCGGCGACGGTGAGCGGGCCAGCGGCCATGGCGGGCGACGGCGGTCTGGTCTAAGGCCTAAAATGGAAAGAGGGGTTCACGGGGATCACGAGGGTACCCTTGCGGCGGCGAGTGGTCGACGGAGTGAGGCCGGCGACGAGCGGAGGCGGTGGAGGCGCTCGGGTCCTTGGCGGCGACGGCGATCCGGCGGGGTTCGTCGTCGACGGAGTGGTGGCCGGGGTTGGTGAGGTCCCGGCGGCCTCGACGGTGCGGTCGGCGCGGACGGAGAGGGGCTCCGGCGACGGCGAGCGGCGGCTGGAGGACGGGCGGTGGTGGTGCGCTAAAATGTGGAATGCAGAGCTCTGTTCAGTCTGGGTGCGCTTGAACGCTGTGAACCGAACGCGTGGAGGGCAGGGGTTTAAATAGGGTCGTCGGTGAGGGCA